>WEIV01025161.1:117706-213976 GCA_013390005.1 Calyptomena viridis | reverse complement strand
ACTGTTTAAGATGGACCGTGGTCCTATTTGATTAGTTTGCATTCATATATGTGCAGTTTTTAAGTCATACACCCACCCACACCCTGCATAATGCTAATGACAGGGAAGGGAAGGGAAGGGAAGGGAAGGGAAGGGAAGAAAAAACAGTGCAAACCCAGTCCAAAAGAGATCATGTGCATCTGCCACAGAAATCACTGGCAATTTAGCACCAACTTCAGCTTCAGCAGCCTCACTGCCAAAGGCAGGGCTGGACTCTGCTGTCTGTGCCATCCATGTAAACAAGCAGAAAGATTGCTTTTCCTAGACTACTGTGGAATGATATAAATGAACTCAGGCAAGAGCATCTATAAATCCTCTTCTTTGAAATCTCTTTTATAAGGCTGGGTAGCTATGGCCTGATTTTCAATGGCTCATGAAAAATACAAGGAAGATATTTGGCTCTATCAGAAAACAAATTTGTACTACACAACTGTCGTGTTACATCCATGAGAAGAACCCAGGCTGCACCTGGGTGCCTGTGTGGGAATGTATCTCCCACAAGTCCTTCCCTTTAGAAGAAGATTCCATCCTAATTTTTCCCTGACAAAAAGACACAGCTTTTTTCCTACAGGATAACATGCCAGTTACTGGGAAATCTAGCATCTGTGGGGAGGCAGGAGGGATTTTGGCACTGGATCATGCCCCACAGAAGAGCAATTCCACTCCACAGCTTGACCAGAGAGAGTTTTAAAGTGGGATTCTTTCTCAGGACATACTTAGGAGAAAAGCCATCCTAGAGGAGGTAAAAGCAAGTGGTAAAACTGTATGAGGTACAATAAACTATGTTGACAGAGACATAGATCTCAGCACTAAAATGAAAAGAAGATTAATCTAGCTTTGATGATGCTAATGCACTGGGGAATCAATTAGTAAAAAGGGACTGCAGAAAGACCTAAAAACTCTCACTATACAGAATTCTAGTCAGAAGGCTCTTTTAGAAAAGACCAAAACTCTCAGGAAACCAGCAGTTTTTAAAAAGGGAAAGGTACAAAGACAGAGGTCAGCCGGAGGAAGAGAAATACTACTTTGTTTCTTAGCTTTGAAGGGTTTTATCCTTGAACAGAGCTGGTCAGCAATATCAAACATCTGTAAGAGGAAAGGTAGCTAAGCACAGGACAAGCAACAAGAACATCCAGTTTTATAACCATCATCTTAAATTGAATATCTTAAATCTGATTTAATCTCAAGTATCTGGAGTAATTTCTCTGAAATACCTGTATGAAGTGGGTTTTTTGGCCTATATCTCTTCCACAGTGTCAGGAGAGAGGATGATTCAGCTCATCTGTTCTTCATGCGCAGACTTGAGTGATGGTTGAGGGAGTCGCATCAGGGAAAGGATTCAGCTCTGGCCCAACTTGCAGGGCTTGTTTCCTTGTCTAACATTCTTCACAAAGAACGACAGCTCTTGGTCCCACGCTTCCTTTGATTTTTCTATTTGATTTTGAAGTCTCTGAAACAGGTAGAGATCTCCAGCTATTACACAAATATGGAGAGTAAATTAGCGAACGATGTTCATTAGCAAACGTCCCTGCAATATTGTGGCCACAGGCCCAGGTGTCTTAACTAAGTCATATTTGTTCAGAGGCATCTTGACAATGTGGAACTCAAATATGTTTAGTTTCACTTTCTTGTTCATGCTCTGTATGACATATATGTGCAGGGGTTTTATATTTTTATCTACACTGCTGTCTGATTCATTTGTGAGAATATCCTTTGTATATTTGCTACATAGTGGAAAAGGAGGGTATAAAAATTTATATTATATGAGTATGAGAGCAGCCTGGGCTGAGATGTCTTTATTTCTGGGCAATAAATATAGATCTTTTAGATGCTTTTTTCCTCTCTGTGACTAGAGAATCATCATTTTTTAATACTCATGCTTCAATGATGGGGCAGGAGGTAGAAGTCCTTCCACAAAGGAGATGAACTGTCCTTTCCCTGATCCCTTCAGGGACAGTGGGAGAGTGGCAGGAACTGAAGCCTGGCTTCGCCTCCACCCTGCCCATCCCAGCTCTGCTGCTGACCCTCCAGGGCCACAAATGACTTAAAGGATCCCATTTTCAGAAGTGCCCGACATTCACAAGTCTCCAATGGGAGCTGCCAGTGCTCCTTACACTGGCAGATCAAACATGTCAGGTCTGCAGCAGCTGTCTACTCCAGCCATACACAGCCAAGGTCTCGTGATGGGATTTGTTGGGGTCAGCATCCATGGTGTGCCAGGTAAAGCTCTGGGTACTCTTCCTGCTATTGACAAGGGAGTGTTTCCATGAGACAGAGGTCCCAAGGCAAGCCCCTAAAATGCCTGCGCTGCACTAACTCAGTCCTGAGTGTTGGTGGGACATCACCATGAGTGGTTCATGCCATCCCAAATCAGTGCTTGCGGGGACGCCTCAGCACATGACCTGCAGAGGTGTCACCAGACTCCCTGGATTTGCCCCGTCCTTTCCCCAGACCTCTGACAGGAAAGGTCTATGGGGCTGAGCTTCTGCACTGCAAGTACTTCCACCAGAGGTGACCACAGGCCCTTCAGGGAGACCTGAGACACCCCAGCCTATCCACAACCCTCCCTGTGGATACGGGTGCCCCTTGGCACACCCACCACGGGGTTTCAAATGGCATGTGGTGTGGCTCTGAGCAGCTGTCGGCCAGCAGCACTGTGGCAGAGTACCTTATTTAACCCTGGTGAGGGAAACACCAGCTCTTTCCCCTCTCAGCATTTGTTTTCAGCTGCTAATCCAGGAAACACACATCCTTTCTATTTACTTAGAAAAGCATGAATAACAACCACATTTCTCCTTCGGCTCCTTCCCCCTCTCCAGTCCTCTTCTCGCTCCCCTCCCCACCTTTCTATTAAAATGGCAACCTCTGTGTTACAGACATCTCTGGGCTGCTAGAGCACTTAAGCAGCACCCTGTGAGCTGCAGCCATTTACTATGTGCGATTGTTTCTGCGAGACCTAATAATTCTACCATTGTTATTATAACACTGTGCACTAATACAAATGAGCTTGTAAATAGGGGTCCAACTAAAATAAAACCATTATAATCACAGCCCAGGCTGTAAATCACAGACTAGTGTATTCTGCTGTGGTTTGACCCAGAGCCAGGCAATAGTCAAATAATCAAACTGCAGATGTTGGGATAGCAAATCTGCTTAAATTTAAACAGTGGCAAAGGTCCAAACAACGGGGGGGGCCAGAAAAAAGTCCTTTGCGCAATGTAGGAATTTCCCCACCCCCCACCCCCTTCTTGTTAATTGGGTCTATAAAGTAACCAGACATGTTACCCGATAATAGTGCTGTGCCTCGGCAGCTTGTGCACACCAGTGCTGGCTCCCAGGCCGTACAAAGTGTCTGCAGAAGGACTGATAATTAGCAATAGCTGCCAGCCTTGTGGGGACATTACCCACGACAGTCCCATGGCCACTGCCAATGGTGAGATCAAGCCCTCTTCCCAGGGGAAAAGCACAGGGGTACCCAGTAATATTCTGTGCCATGAACTTTGCCAGAGTTATCCCAGAAGTCAATGATGCAGAGTCACAGCTTGACTCTCTGATTTCTCGAGGTTCTTGCTGTGACTAAATCCTCTCCCTCCTCCATCTCACTCTCAGATGACCCTATTTCCCCATATTAAAGCCTGGGATGCAGCTGCAATTTGTATTCTTGCTCAGGGGAGTTCATGGGGGACACTTACCACCCTGTGCTGCACCAAGGGCTCCTGTCACAGAGACCTGCCTAGAAGTGGCACACTCAGGGTCATTTCACTGAGCAAAGCAGCATGTGAGGGGCAGCAGGGAGACTGCTACAATCGTGGGGCAGCTGAGAAGAGGATTCACGAGGCTGTCATGCTCTGCCAGCTGTTTCCACAGCTGTGGGAGAGGCAGTGTGGTTGCTTTTCCTCCTAGCCAGAAACCAGGATCTGTCTCAGTAGTGCTCACGGGCGACGTGGTTTTGTTTGGAGAATACATGAGCCTTGGCAATTGCCCCATGACATTTGAAATGATGCTATAAGCTTCTTTAAGAAAAGTATATGATCATATGTTTCTCTGACAGCCCAAGGCAAATAAGTTGGATGGGTCCTGTTGCTCACCGTGTTGTCACATGTGGCTGCAGGAGGACTGCTAAATGTGAGAACCTCCTGGATGTAACTTTAACTTACTAGGAAGGAATTTTTTATGCTATTTTTTTAATGTAATGTTTAAGTAGCTGCCAGGCAACAAGTCATAAGAACAATCAATCACACAAACAGATGCCATGTAAATACATCTTTTAAGCAAGTAGCTCAAGAAACCATTGAGGGGATAAAGTAGTGATCTCTCCAGGGGAATATCAGCAAAATGAACTTGCCAGTCTTGGATGAAGGCTGGACAAGATACAAATCAGTCATCCTCCTGAAGCTGCTTCTTCTCAGTGGTACTGACATGGCAGCTGTGAATATTAATGTTATTTCCGTAAAACCTTGTGACTAAATTCCACTAGCAGGACAATTTGCCTTTCCTGCTCAGGAAATACTTGCTGTTAAAATGACTTGAAGGCAACATGAACCAAGCTGCAGGGACCCCAGAAGGGGATTTTAGTTATAAAAAGCTCATTCACTTATTTAAAACCTTTTCCTTAGAATTTGAGTAACCAACTTGGAAGAACGTCCTGTTTTCTCCTTTTTTCTCTGTTCTTGGTTCTTTTTAAGGAATGGTCTATCTCTTGGAGGTGAAGAACTCTTTTTGGCCTGAGTCTCCCTCCTGGAGGGAATGCAAGGTTAGAAGCAGAAAAATGTGCCACTCCAAGTATGTATTGCAAAATTAACACTTCGGCATGCACTTCTTGAAAATTCATTCTTCTGCATCCAAATTTTCACAGGTTTTCCTGCTCCATTTGTCAAGGGCACCATTTTTAAAAAGTGCTATTTTTTTAGTCTTCAACTTACAGTAAGCCCATTGCTCAGAGGAAGCCTGCAGAAAGAAACCAGTTTCCTTTGATGCATTCTTAAGTGTCTCGGTGAGAGGAATTGTTCTGGTGTGTGAATCAGCTCTGCTTCCTCTGCTTGTCAGAAAAACACTGCAACCTTGTACTGCTGATATATGCCATGCTTCACGGGATGTGGTTGATCTCTTCTGCTACTGCTGCTGCTCCACAGAGATCTGTTTCACAATGCAAGCAGTAACCAGATTAAAATCAATGTTGGAGGTTGTTTTGAACATTAAGCATTAAATAAACTCCAGCATTGTGCCATAATTCCTCATGAATGATTAGATCGTCCTGCTGGGAGTGCTACCATTATACATAAGGCAAATGTCACTGGGTGCCTCATAAATTTAGCATACAAGTACTAAACATTAGGTCTGATTCACTGCTGCCTTGATTTAGTTTATCCTAACATGAGGCAGAGGAGTTACATCGGCATAAATGTGCAGTGAAACACCAGTTCCCTTCTCAATTTAAGGTATCAGCTGTTTCCACTGACTTTTGTAAGACTGACACTAAGTAGATTCACAGTTGCTCTACTTGAGCTGTGTTAAATCTCAGTTATGGTAGATCATGCAGGGGAGCCAGTCCCAGGGAAAAATATAGGCTGGTATTTCTGGAATAGAAATTGCACCCCCTAATAGTGAAGGCAGGTCTAGACTGTAAAAACATAATGTGCTCTGGGATCTGGTTGACAAAATCAAATTAGCTGATTTGGAAAAAAAAACCCACAGACACAAGGTAGGTTTGCTTTTTACACAGGATAACTGCTCAAGTGCAAGTCCACCACAAAGCTCATGTTGAACAGAAGCTACATACACGACCCAAAACCTAGATTGTCTCCAATTCCCTGGCACTTCAACCAGAATGTTTCTGTCAGTCACACTTCCCTGGGGAAAACAAAGGTTGGCACAACACTGTTTTGGTGTGTTCCACAGCTCCCATTCCAAACACAGTGACTTTCCCTTCATGTTTTAGATTTTCCATAAAAAGAGTAATTTCCCTCAAAAAGAACTTCTCTCAGCCTCCTGTTTTTCAGGGTGGAACTAGAAGTCTTGTGCCTCAAAAACATTGCTACGAAAACCTTTATAATCATATGATATTGACAACAGCACTCAGAACAGAATGTGGCCTCTGAAGCTTCCTGGTACTTGAGTTTCTCACTGAAGGATTATTCCCTGCAATTCCCCTCAATGCATGTTGTCCAAGGTATTTTTAATGAGGTGTTGACTAATTCCCTCAGGAAATTCTTCTGCAGTCTGACAGGTCTCATTGTTTGCATTTTACCCAGCCTAAATTTTGCTTTACCAGACTTTGTCTCAAACTATTTCCCTCTTTCCTTGGTGTATTTTGCATCTTTCAAATATTTGTAGGCAGTTATCATATCCCTTTTTTGGCTGTCTGTCAGCCAAGTTAAACATAATTAGTTTTTTTAATCTTCCTCCATAAATTCAGCTTGCTTTCTTGAAATCCAGTCCCCTTCTCCTACTTACGTGTCTTTTTGGTATGATGAAGCTACATATTTTGTGGTTACTTTTCACACGCTATCACTGATACCAATAAGAGGAGGCATCAGAAAATCAGACACTGAATCAAGGATGGTTCCTAGTCTAGGTCAATTTTTTGATCTTTGTAACACAGACAGCTTCACTGTCAAATAATTTCCTTTGAATTTTTACATCCATTCATATTTGCAGAATTTAAATCCTGTACAGTATTTTCAAAGCTAATTTTTGTAAGAGACTAATTAGGAATTTTGTGCATATTTTACGGGTAGACTGGCAACAGTAGAACAGTACTGGAAGATTTATTTACCTGTCATGAAATGTGTTAACTCATGTGGAAAAATGACATCTTTTTTTCCAAAACAATTAGAAAATATTATCCAGGACTGTTTTTTTTGTTTGGCATTAGTGAAGCAAGTGTTCCAATGTCACAGCACTCACTCCCTGAGCATTTGATACAGGGTGCCATAACTCCATTTTTCAGATCTATGCAAACAAGACGAAAGAATTTCCCACCACAGGAATAGATGGAAGCTTAACCAGAACAATATTTTGTACACCCACTGATTCTGGACACATGCAATATCTATTTACTCATTCAGTTATAATTTATATATACTTCTATATATATCTTGATATATCTCCTTTGGAAGAAAAGAGGTGGGGGTTAAGTGCACACAGCAGATATGAATTGAGTATTCATATTCTCCAACCATTTTTAAATTTCTCCTTGAGATAAAAAGACTTCGAAGACTTGATAACACTTTAATTTTAAATGTGCTCCAGAGGTACACTATCAAAATGCAGAATAAATCTGTCCATATGGAGATTTTAAAGATGAACTGCCTTCAGGTCTTGAGTTGCTCAGTTCTCAAAGTGACTCGGAAAATCTCAGCTTCATGCATTAGTAATAAATGACTGAAACAATTTCCCGAGGAATGTAATTGATTCTTCATTCACTGGAATACTTGTACCAAGGCTGGTATTTTTAAATGATAAGCTGTAGTTTAAACAGATGCAACTCTTATCTGGTAAATCTGTACAACTTCTGTTTGGCAAAGTGAGCAGATTATACAATAATCCTCAATTTGCTCTCCAGCATATGCTAACAGCTCCTTCCTTCCTTGTATGTGCACAGATTTGTAGATTTTTACTTCAGCTCCCTCAAATACGATAGCTATGACGAAAAGTGTAAAGAGGAATTCTACTCATCAAAATGCCTTCAGGGAAATTAGCAATTGCAGCAGGAAAATCCCCGCTGCAAGAAAATCTCCTGAAGCAGGGATAGAAGGCCTCCTCCAATATTAATATCCTTCCTGCAGGCAGAAGTCTCTGTTCTTCAGGCTTCTTGTATACAAACTCCCAACTATCTTCTAAATACAGCTGCAGAGTGACTGATCAGTGTGGCTGCTTCAAGTTTTTGATATTTCGTAATTTAAAAATATGCTTTAATTACAATTTGAAGGGAAGTGAAAAAAAATTCTCATTCTTTTCAGTGGCTTATATTATTTTCACTTTTCCTATGAGAATGCGTCTGTACCCAAAATCACTGAGACAGTAACTCTGTTATGCAGGTCTCCAGTTTCTTTGGTTTAGTTCACAAGAAGTTCATAAGGAAATGAAGTGTGGAAAAGTTGAGAGAAAGATCCAAGTCCAAGTAAGCGAAAATTGAAAGAGAGGGAGCTGCTTTTGTTATTACAATAGCTCAAAATGTCCTGAACTGCAGATTTCACACACTGACAGAAGCAAAATCCTGGCTGATTTTCATTTCTTTTGCTGACGATTGTACTTCTTTTGCAAGATCTGCCCAATACCACTCCCCATAGTCATCATGAAAGTGGAACAAAGGCCTGAAAGAAACCATGAGACATCTGACATGAGTAATCACGACATTAGTCAGAGTTGTGCTTCAGCTAAGGACTGTTGTACAAATGCACACAAAAATGGCATAGCTGTGTACATGCTCTTGTACCCCCAGAAGGAGTTCACAACCTGTAATGTGCTATACACAGACACAGGGTGAAGGTGCAGAGAAGATGCAGCCTACAGTTTTATTTCTTAGTTCATTTTTTAAAATAAAAATAATATTATTACATTACTCATTTTTATGAATAGAAAGAAAGCTGGATGAGCAGCCAGGAGCAGATGCTCGACTGAGGGAAATCCCTCCTGAACTTACTTTCAAAGTAATTGCCTGACCCAGCAGCAGGTGTAAATTAGCCTTTGTCTTAGGGGAGCATTTGAGAATGAAACATGGGATGGGATGTCCAGTTAAGAAATGGTCTCTGCTATTGCTTGTGGGAATCCAAAAATCAAATTAACTTGGACAAAATGGATGAAAACAGGCAGTCCAGGCACCCTGGTCCTTGATTAGCAATGAGCAGCAGCACATCATGCTCCAAGGAAGAAAACCCAAAATAACAGTGGAAATGGGGATCATTCAGCTCAAGGTGTGTGTGGTGCAGAGGATATTTGGGAGGGACAATGCAGCAAGGGTCCTGGAGGTTTCCAGGATGTGTGATGGCATTTTTGAAGCAAGGTCTGGGCTTGTGGTGGAAGCTGCTGCTGATGTGCCTGGTGGGTGCCTGTGCTGGGACATGCTACATGGCCCATGGAGAGACAAGGAAACAGTATGGATAGAGGTGAAGAGAGACTCCCTGCAATATCCATGTGCTTTGAGCTCTGGCTTTGCCTCTTCTTTCCTCTCTTTATTTTACTTAAAAGAAATCAAGCAGGTTAAACGTCAGGTTTTTTGTTTTTGTTG
This sequence comes from Calyptomena viridis, assembly GCA_013390005.1. Taxonomy (NCBI): domain Eukaryota; kingdom Metazoa; phylum Chordata; class Aves; order Passeriformes; family Eurylaimidae; genus Calyptomena; species Calyptomena viridis. The sequence goes on along the minus strand of WEIV01025161.1, from coordinate 204,708 downwards.
GGTTTTTTGGGAAGTTTGAACTGTAGCCTAAGGAGACTACTTACACCATTTGGGAAAAAAAAGTGTGCTCATAAAGGCAGTCATTTGAGATGTAGGTGAGGATGACCTTTCCACTACAGCAAGGAAGCTTTTATGGGCTACAAAATTAAAAATTACAGTGACCCTGGAAGTAGCGGAACAGCCTCTTCTGTTTTTCTCTCTATCACTAAGCTTGTTGATTTAATTCTTCCTGAATCCATTATTATATAAAAGAAGATCAGGGTTGTCATTATAATCTTGCCAAAGTGTTCATTCCTTATGCAATAACTTCTATAATGATCCTACCAGAAATGGGAAAATATAGTCCTTGGGCAAAGGCATAGGATAGGCTTTTGAGGGGCTATCTGCAGAAATAGAAAAAAAAAAATCTCTGGGGGTTTTGCCAGTAACTTGAACAAGAGCAGAACCAGACTTACGCTGAATGTTTTCAAAATGTCAGCTTTGATTTGTTAATGACTATTGGCATGATGGACTACTGCAAGCCATTTATCTGCAGAAATAAATACTCAAAATAGAAGAAAACAGGACACAGCCAAGCAAGTTGTGGTTTGTACCAAAGCCTCATATTTGCTGAATGACAGATATATAATATTGTTCTTTTTTTTTTCAAGAAAATCCCTTCTAATGCATTTTTGCCAGACTCTTTGAGTTCATGTCAAGAAGTAATACTGAAAACCGACCTTTGGGGATTTTTCAGGATAGCATTGCATTGTCAGATAGAAAGCCATAGCCCCAAGTCAGCAAGGAATGGGCATGCCTACTTTTAAACATGCGAAATTTATTTATAGGAGTAATTTACTGAATCAGTGTTCATATGTGAGAGATAAGGGTGAGGATTTCATAAAAAAGACTACAGGAAATCCTGGAAGAGAATTTGAAATGTCACCCTCCATTTAAAATTAATTCATTAGTTGTAGCAAACCCCTTCTTTATAAAAGTGATGGGGGCTTGCTGGAAGATGGACTTAACGTGCTTGCTGCCAACCTGGTTGTAGACTTAGATTAAGGTGCAGTACAAAATCCAAGCAAAGCCTCCAAATATCAATACAGACCAGGTTACTGGAAGTCTTTCCTATGCTAACAGAAAGCTGGATGCATAATTTCCTGAATGCTGACAAGAACCAAAGAAGCAAACACCAAGATCTGCAAGGCAGATTGAGTGCCTACATTTGCTGTGTCTTCGTAGGAACTGCTCATCCTCTACAAACCAAACCTCACTAGAGTGCCTCAAGTGGGGCACTCAGGGACCATGGCAGCTAAATTTTTATCAAACCTCTAGCCTGAACCTACAATGAATTAGTCCAACACAAGAATAGCTATTTCTAACAAAAACTTGCCTGTTCTGATGAAAGACAGTATTTGTAATCACTGGTAAGATGACCACATTTGGTTATTTTTTCTAGCACTTCCTCACCCCTCGAAGCAAGCTGAAATGACCTTCCAACAATAGTTTATTTCTTCTTGGCTTCATCTGAACAAAGGCTTTCTATTCACATGTACATGAACGAGAGCATGGATACTTTTGTGGTGAAAAATCAAATCTTTCTTTTGAACTTTGCAGGCTTGTTGTAGCATGTCTGAGTCTTTCTACTGTCCCCTCAGAAATCAGCCAACCAAATGCTGGTTTGTGGTGAGGAGCATATATACCACGGCAGAGGACTAAATAAATAAATCTGGAGCCTTCAGATGCTTCCAAAACATTTCCTTCTAGGGGGCAGTTAATCTGTACGGCCTCACAGTATTTCTGGGAATTTGCTACTAGATGTGGAATATTCATGCAGGCTGTGTGGACAAGCTTTGACTGGTCATTAGTGATGTAATTTTTGTTCTGTTTCTCAGACTGGCTTGAGCATCCTTTCTATAACTGGAGGACCTTGCTTTTGACCAGGCTTCTTCAGAAGGAAAGGTTTAAGGGAAGAAGGCATACAAACTATGTGCAGGAATTTCTCTCTCAATAGCATCAGATAATTTTGCAATGGAACAGTATAATTTTAATTACGGAATTAAGGTTTAGTGAGTGCATTGACAAAAAAGGCTTTTCTGCTATTTGAAGCAACCAGGTCCACTCACAACACATGTATTTTCTCAATGTTCTTTAGAGATGGCTTCTGTTTTTAGAGATGGCAAGGGTGCTTTTGCAGGTGTTGGGGAGCATGTTTATGTCAGAGGGGAAAATATGCAAATCTTGCTCTCTTTGCCTGGCAGACCTTTAGCCAAAACTGTCCCTGACAGCCCCATTCAATTGCATTAAGGGCTCTGATCCCTCTCTCCCACTACAGTTGTCTTTGTACCAGGGCTCCCTGCAGGGGCTCTAAGAGCTCTCTCTCTGTGTTAGCAAGCAGGATCCCATTCTCTCTGCAATACTGCAGTTCTGCTGCAAATGGTGACAAGGTGCAAATTTACAACTCTTGTGAGCAAACCTAGCTACGTGTGCTTGCCATGGGAAAGAGAATGAGAGAGGCTTCAGTTTTAGAATGGAACACTGGAAGAAGATTAATTTATTCACTTATTTCCAGTGCAAGAGAAGACTGTCCCTCTGCTCTTTCACCAAGATGAAATGTGGCCACTACTCTGCCTCCTTTTCTGTAACCATCAATAGTTTCGTTTCTTCCAGGGTTACCTACCTAAGTCATTGGCTGATTAGGGCATTAATTTGGAACTTTTCAGAAAATAGCATTTTGCCTCTGGTAAAAAGCAATTGCAGTTATTTCTTCATAGACCAAGTAGTGTTGTCCATGTGCTACCTTTTAGTGTTGTGTGAGTCTTATCTATTAATGTCAAAAGAAGATCATTTCTATACCTATCCAGACTAATCTGGTAGGATACACTGGGATAAGATCACATTAGAGATGAGACTAACAGCACCACTTCACTTCCCTTAGGAAATGACAGATTTATTGAACTATCACACTCAAGCTCTGTGCTGTTGGGGCCTTTGCAAGTGTCTTGTTTGCAAGGGGCTAAAGGTCCCTGACATCTACACACTACTCCAGCTCATAAAATCCTGAGAAATTAAAATCATTTTGATTTCCTAAAAAATCACCACCAACAATAAAATCCCTCTTCAGATGAAGAACTATTCTATTTCCGAAGAATTTCGGAAGCAGGAACTTATACAGTGTCCCAGTGTGTCGACGATTTAAAACACCCCTGCCAGCTAAAGTAAGGCTAAAGATATCAGAGTTACTGTCTTGGAGTATCTCCATTTGGAAATATCCAGCCTGAGGTCCAGTAAGCCTTATTCTTATATATTCTTAAGCACCAAGTGACCACAGCTCAGGCTGACGTCACAGGGAGAAGAAGGTGGCTATTGCTTTCAAAAATTCAGGTGTAGGCAGCTGGAATTGGCTTCTCAGAAACAGGTACTTCTAATACCACTTTTGAATATAGAACTTTTCATATGGAGAAATCAAATGGTGAGCTTGTGGGGCCTGAAGCCATTCTCACTGATCCAACTACAACTGCACAATGAGAAGAATTTACTTTTTAAGGCTGGATGCTTGTCCAGGCTGGGTCAACAGCAGTTTGCACCATCTGGGGATGTAGTGCTCAAACGTTACCCATTGACTCCTTCCACTCTGACACAATTTTTTCCTGGGAGTGCAAGAGGCTTAACTACCTTGGGTTTTCTAAGGGCTGAACATTCCCTGTGGCACTGGGTTGTATGGGAATTTAGCAAAGATCCCTTCTCAAGCAGCAGATCCCTTGTCTCAAGAAATCCTCAATTAAACCATTAAGCTTTGGGACGTGCAGCTAAAGAGAACAACAGAGAACATTTAAAGAAATATTTTCGACAGTTCCCAGTGCAGCCGGGATGATGACACGTGCTCTGGTCCTAGCAAATCTCAGCTGGCAGGCGAGGGCTAGGGCTTAATATGTAAATATAAACATATATTTACATATTTCCTAACATCTGTTATGAATTTGTTTTCCCTTTGGCTCTGTTTGAAGTATGTCTTGTCTTATTTTCTCCAAGGCTGAAATTTGGACGGGTTTTTTAACATACTCTATGTACTGCAGAGCCATAAGACAAATGCTCCCTCCTCCCCAGCTTTTCAGACAGTTCTTCTACAGTTACTCCTTCCTTGTATTTCTAAATGTAACAGCATCTCCCCAGCCTAGGAAAGGAGCACAGTGTTGTAAGTGGATTCCTGCTGGGGAGGGTATATCTCACCACTAACTTCTAGGGATTTATATTTGGTTGGTCTAACCCATTTTTCCTGGTAGCCCAGCTCTGCAATTTTTCCTCGGCATGATGTCTCTTCCAGAGAGCTCCTCACTATTAGCTCAAGGTCCCATCCACAGTTCCTGCATCCTGGAAGAAAAGTTACCTGCTGCAAAGCACCAGCATTGGCGTTGCCACTGCAGGAGGATCCAAATAGCCTCCAAAGCAGAGGTCATGCCACAGCCAGGGTCAGTGCTGCAAAAGGACCCTGTGAGCAAAGTTCAACCCACCATCCTGACAGGCTATTAGGCAGCCCATGGAGCAAAACTAAACAGGATGGCAAACAAGATTTGGATTATGCGAGAGAAAGACACACACATTATTTGTGTTAAGTAAATAGATAAAGCGAAAGGCAAAAGGGCAAAATGAAAATGCCAAGGTGAGTTGACACCAAAATCTCCATATGGTGTCTGACAGCAAAGGCTTCAGTGCTGAGTGCTTATTGGGAGAAAGCTCAGGTGTGAGCTTTCAGAGGTGCTCACTGTTAAAGAAACCAGAGTTAGCACTGGCAGTAGGTCTGCTTTGCTGAATGAAGAAGTAGGGTGATGTCCTCACCTACAAGTACACCTCTGGCCAGCACCCACAACTGATTTCCTTATTTTGATGGCAGTCACCTATCTAATTCCTCCGTGTCCCTATACCTGGTGGAATTCTGTGTAAGCTCTAAGTCCAGCACTTCAGTTGGGATGAGGAGTCTTCTGGTAAAGCATAAAATTGTCTTGTAAAATGCTTTTCTAAGGAACAATTAAGCATCAGTGCAAATAAATATAATTTCTTCTAAAGTTCAGGTCTTTGTATGGTCAGATGACAGGCAAATCAAAGAGGTTTATGCATCGATGAAATTCCAGGAAATATGGGGCAGGGAGTAAGAGCTAGAGAGAGATAGCCAGAAACAAAATGCTCAGATCATCTATCCAAAAAAATTGCTTTTGCAGCCAAATTATTCAGTCTTTTATGAGAAAGATGTCTTGGTTTGGCAAGAAGGAAAAGATAGCTCGATCGGACAATAAGAAAATGAAGCCCTAGTTGAATTCTAAATATCATTAATCCAGTGGAAATATGCCTTGTTCTCTTCTGTGGTGAAACTTTCAGCTGAAACCCTGGAACCACTAACCCTGGGACAGGTACCGGAGACCCTGGACTGAAGCTAGCAAACACCAGAGTTTCTATTGGCTCAACAAAAGCATTCCTGCAGATTTGTCTCCAGAAGCATCTCATTAACATAAGCTGTGAATCACCGAGGTGTTTAGCTAAACTGATAAGCTTCTCATATGCACTGAATTTACATGACTTCTCCCTTCATTAGGCTGTTTATGACTTACCCTGTAGTTATAACTGAGACTCTGGTGTTGCAAAGTTTACTATGCATGCTTATGGAGTTACTAGCTAATCTATCCGTAAAAACACTTGTCTGCAATAACTAAAAATGCCATCTCTTCCCTCCAATTAAGAGCCTTGCTTTCAGAGTCCCTGGAGTCTCTAAACAGAGACCAGTCTCTTCTGTGAGAAGAGGTGCAAATGCAAACTTCTACGACCAGAAATTCTGCTGTATCTCTTTACTCTGAATTTTTCTTCTCTTGTCAGCACTATGGGCCTGTTGTGGGCACCACCTCAGTGGCTGTGACAGCACTGGAAGGCCTTGCTGTGTTGGCACAAGTTCTCTCCCTCTGCACCAATGGCTTGGGCTGGTGAGCTTTGAGCAGCAAGTGTAAGGCTCTCCTGCAAGTTTTTGTTCTGGCCTCCAAGGTGCTCTGCTGATACATGGAAGTGTTGCTCAGCATCAGGCAACACTGCTCATGTCAGCTGGTCCCTGGACTTCAGCAAAGCCCATCCATCAGAGGGATCCCTGACATTACCATGTTACACACATGCACAGGCTTTGCAGGATCAGAAACTGGTACACAAAGGTTTATAATGGACAAAACTATTTGTGGCTGTATAAAAGAAAACACCACTAATGCTTTTGTCACTCAACTGTGTAGCTTCCAAGGTTTCTGTCTTGCTTCCTTGCTCCTGTCTCGTCCAATCCATAAGAACTTCCTGAAAAACACTGGAATGCTCATGGAGCAAATATGAATGGCCAGGTCTGTCTACAGACAAGCAACTTCAGCTAAGGCATATAGCTGTATTCTTATCTTTCTTATAGGAAAAATAGACTCTCAGCTTCCACCCCAGAAGTGTGCACTCTCGGAGTTGTACAAACATGTACATAATTACTCCTCAGAGCTTGCCACAAATGCACACCATGCCCAGCCACCCAGAACTTTCTAAAAGTCATTATTTTTAACAAACAGTTTGCCCTCAGCTTCACTTTTTTCCTAGTGTGCTAAAAAAAAGAAAAAAGGTTTAATAATTGCTATTACAGAAGAGACGTGCAGTACATTTTCATTTTCCACCACCCAGCACCCACACAATTAGACTTTCTTCACCACAGGTATAAGAACAGGTGTGCTGACTTTGAATACACACCTTATAATTCCTGACACAATTAGCACACAGCAGATAATCATTCCCTTTGTAATTCAGTAACGGCTGTTTGTCTTTCTGCATCATTGGCTCTTTCCCTTTATTCCCAGTGGTTTTTAAGTGGTCTTTATGAATAGATCTAGCATGTACAGCCATGGCCTCTTGCTTTAAAAAGCTCAAGAGAGAGAAAATTAATTAGAAAAATGAAAGCCTTCTGTTTTTCATGATATCCAAACCTCGGATCCTAATCCAAACTGCCTGTAATTTAAAAAGCAGAATATACACTGCAGGTATCTTGGCTGGCTGCATCAAGGGTGAAGTTTAATGGTGTCTTGCTCAAGCCAAAATGAAGATGTTGCCAACCATTTCCTTTATTTTAACAAGTCCCTAGCACACACAGCATACCTAACACCCAGCTGCCCTTATGATGGCCATCTGTTTTCCAAGAACAACGATCTAAAGCATTCTGGTTATCATAGGGACTCCAAAAAAATGAAAACTGACTCCCCTTTTTCCCTCTCACTACCTGATTATGCTGGCTGCTCAAAGCCATATGAATGAAATCAACCCACATGTGACAGCAGTGGATGCCCACCAGTCTTTTTTGCTCAAATAATTGCTCAATCCCCCTAATTTTTACCTATACGCACATTGTCAATAAACTGTCCTTTTCCCCAACAGAGAGAAGAAAGGACCAAGATCATCTGTCTCTGGGCTACCAATGAATTGTGCTGTGTCCGCTCAACCAGCCAGCTCTGTCCCACCTGCAGCACACCTGGCCCACAACTCTCAGTTATCTCCAACAGAAAAGCCTCAGTCAGCTATTCTCCACCAAACATTTCTATAGCTGAAAGCTCTGGGTGCTCTGCAGTGCCAAATGCTTTGTAGCACAGAAGTCTCTGTGGCCACCCACATTATATTCAAATGCACAAACGAGCCAAGAAGCTTTGCATGAACAGCTTGGTACAAAGTGCTGAGATGCTGCTGTATTTCTGCATTACCATTTGGTTCATTACCATTTGGCATTGGCTTATGCTGATGTACAGTAAAAAAGAAAAGGGAGAGAAAGACTTTTCACAGTTACATTAACTTCATTTTATTTAATAAAAAACAGTATCAGATTAAAAATACAAACACTTTGGGTGATTATCCAGCGTTTTTCCCTGTGTGCCTCATAGAGCTCAAACCAACCAAGGATTGGGAGAAAAAACCAAAAAAACCCAAAAAATAACACCAAACAATTTTGGCTGGAGCTGTAAAATAATGTTGCACCAATTAAATTACACCAAATATATTATTATACCTTTGAAATGGCTTTCAGACCAATAAATAAAAAAAAAAAAAGACAAATTCAAATAAAAAAGTCAACTTTGTATTACAAAAAAATTAAATAAGAATCACGACACTATTAATAACAATGTGCAGTCAAGTTTTTTTTCTTCTCTTCTAGGAATGATAACATGCCAGTAAACATGTAACATGCCAGTAACATGCCAGTAAATCCCTACATAACATTTCCAGTTTGGCAGCAAGCAGTCACTCACTCATTCACATTTGTACACAAGAAAGCAGGCCTGGGCAAAAGCCTTGGGAGATAGGAGCCTTTGGGGTGCTCCTCACTTCCCTGCCACGGCTTGCTGAGTTCCCTTCCCTTCATCCTGAAACCTCTATAAATCCATTCAAAGTTTAGTGCCAGATGTGCAGGGAAGGTGTCAATCAGTGTAACCCCACTGAAGTGATGCTCCAACATGTCAGCGGGACAGTGCTAATTTACACCAGATGAGGATATAGCTCCTACACTCCAGGATATGAGTTAAATGCCATGGCTGCAAGGCATATCCACCCTTGTTTCAGAAAGGCCATGGAGACTATGTTGAGTTGTTTTAAAATGCACCACAGCAAACCTGCTAACTCAATACACTGCAAAAAGGGGTGTCGGTTTGGGATGGGCTAAAAGAGCACATGCAGGGCTTGTGAGAGAAGATGAGATGTCTGATTATCACACAGAGAGGTACACATCTGTAGAGAAGTGACCTGCAGTTGCCCTTCCTAAGCAAATGATAGTGAGCCAGATTTCACTTGACTGCCTCAGAGCATGTCTCTCAGAGATTTCATGGTATTGATGCCATTTACTTCAAAGCCAAATTTGGTCCAGTGTAAGTAAATAAGTAAAGGTTCTCCACAAAGGAAGATTAACTGATTTAGGAAACTCAAGCTGGTTCATCTCTATGCTAGGCAGCTCAGTTGATTTTTAGGAGGAACCAGCAGATTTAAGTACCATGAATAAGGAATCTGCAAGTGAAATAGCTCCCTGCCCCAGACGTCAACAATTTATGGAGTTATCCCCAGTTCTCAAGGAACCCCCAGAGGAACTCTCTTCAGTTTCTGCATCATCTGTAGGATTTGGGACACACTGGGTCAGATTCTGCTTTCAGTTCCAGTTCCAGGGCAGGAGTGAGACCAAAACTTGCCTCATGCTCCTCTGCTCTGGGTATGCATGTAGACACAAGTTTTGCAGCTGTGGATCATTTGACATCATAGGCTGAAACCTGTGATTTAATTGCACCAGTGCACCTCCAAGAAAGCCAGGGGCCATGTGCTCACGGAAGTGAGACTGAAATGGGCCTGAAGATTCCAGTTTGCCCAGGCCTGTCAAACACACAGTGCCTTTCTGACATAGGCTTACATTCAGGTAATCCAGTAGACCCATGTGGTACCTTTATGGGAGTTGAAGCCTTCGGTCTGGATACTTGGATATGTCTGAGAACACAAACACATACCCTTTTTTTTTCTAACTGGTATCATTGCACGCTCAGTACCAGCTACACTAGATAGAGGCAGGCCCACAATTTTATGCTAACTCTGTTATTAAATCTACCATTATCATTTCATCACTCAATTCTTTCTGCTCCATTACCACCTACCTAGAAACATTTTCATTTGGAAAAGGCATCCTCCCACTAACTTTCTGACCTCTACCTGTTTCCTACATGCTACAACCTTTTCCTTGCCTAACATTCTGATCACAAACTACCTGTCACTCCCAAATACTAAAAGCCAGCAGCAAGGTGGCACCATTTGCTGACAGTGACTGAACTTGAGATTGGAGGGTCTGAGACTCTTTGTCAGATCCATCTTTGTCTGCCTGGCCATTTTAAGAGTCACAAATTGAACACACGGGTAGAAATGCCTTAAAAAGGTCATTTAGCTGCTGATAACATCCATTCCTTCCAGCTCCCATTATCATTTATGTGGCTCTGTCTTTGCTGGTAGGAGTGGTAGTTGGAAACAACTTTAGAACTTTCTGATCACTGAAGAGCAATGGCTCTGAACCCTGTGGGAGGGGCCAGATCTGAATGCCTGCTCCATCACTTGTCCACAAACACCTCATGAGGTGCTTTTCTGGGGTGAGTCTCTCAAATTATCTGTCACAGAACATGTTCAGAAGCTCTCAGGTCACCCTGGTGGAAGGGACCATGGTGACCACCTGGGCTGGCCTCCTGCATAATGAAAGCCAAAGATCCCCACTGTGCAGTGACTGTATTCAGATTAATAATTTCAGGGGGAACTAAAGCCTCTCTTTCTAAAAGGCATCCAAATTTGACTTGAAGAATTCAGCGCATCTCCTGATAAAGGTTAACTAATATTAATTAAAAACCTTTCAAAATGTGTGTCCCTCACTTCCAGTTTTAATTTTGTCTAGCTTTGACTTTGAGTCACCAAATCTTAATGATTTGTCAGCTAGCTCCCGATGTGCTTTCATCACAAACACCAAAGATTTTTCTCTGGTCAAGTAGGTAATATTTTGAGGACACAAAATTAGAGAAGTGTGAGATGGCTTTGGGGCTACTTTACTAGGAGTTCAGCTAAGTAGGTACAGACAGCTCCTCTGAAGCAAAACCTACCATTGTCAGCAAATCAGTGACCTGGCTTACTCCACCATAAAGGTACACAGAAAACCTCCCTTCCCCTTTTCTGTTTTCCCTCTGCTAGTTGAGCTTGTTGCAGATCTCTAGGGCTTTCTTGTAGACCTGAGTCACATCATCCATGTCTGTGAGAAGAGAAAAACTGCTGTCCCCCAGACGGTTGCGGTAACGCTTTAGATACTGTGGCCGTGGGCGGTTCTGAAGTCCTTCAAAGTCTTGGATCTGGAGGAAATTTTCAGCAGAGACACAGCTCCGTATTCTCTGTCTGTTTGGCCTGTTCTCTTGCAAATCCAGCAAATCAAATGAGTCACTGGACAAAATACTGTCGTCACTAATCACGCTGGAAGGGCGACTGTAACTTCGAGGTAACGCATCCCCAGGCAGGACCACTTCTTCCATGGCCTCCAGCGTGGGTGTGTCAGGGCTAATCAAAGCAGGTTCAGTGCTGCTGGTAGAATACTTGCTATTATGTTTCAAGATGCCCTTACGCCTGCAGGAATGGCTGTAAGACCCATTTCTGGATGGCTCTGTGACCCCCGGAGAAGTTTCACTATTTACTGTCTCATCATTATTGTCCAAGAGTTCAGAAGATTCGCTTCGTTCTGGAGAGGAGTAATAGCCAGACTCCCTCTGCTGAGTCTTCTTTAAGATTCCTTTTTTTGGCATTAGTGAAGACTGCTTAGTGCCATATTTGCCAGCTATCTCTCCCTCCACAACACTTTTAATGGCTACGCCAGTCCTACACAACTCTTGCTCCAGCTTAAAAGCAGAAGGTAACACTGGGCTGACCACTCCTTCAATGAAACCTGCACTGTGAGATCGATGTTCACTGTTGCTCCTTTTCTTCAGGATGCCTTTGGGTCTTTTGGAAGTGGGTTTGGTTGCATTTTCAGCTCCTCCTTCCTGGATGGACTGTGCAATGTCATTTTCCTTTTTTGATTTTTTCAGAGACCTTTGTCTCTCTAGTGTGACTTCAGGACCTTTGGGCTTAGAAAGGCACTTGATTTTGGTATCAGTCTCTGGTTGGAGGCCAGTAGAACGGTGATGCCAATCGATGAACCTTGCCAGCAATGGAGACTCAGAGTCCCTCATGGCATCACAGTCACAAACACTACTCTTGTAGCCCCAGTTAACCCACCAGTGGTTGGCAATGTCTTCAATGGTTGCTCGACGTTCAGGGTTCACCATCAGCATCCATCTAATAAGACCACGAGCATCTATGGATGAAGAATGACACATAAAATCTTTAGAATATGGGCATTCTTAGCTTTGTCAGTTTAAATTGGAAGTGTGAAGCAACTGACTATATTTTGCTCAAATGAGCAAAAATAATGCTCTTTATAAAAGGAGAAGTGAAAGGGGAATAAGGCTTTGTCCACCAGTCAATGATGGAAAATGCATTTCAGTACTATTTCTTATGAGAAGAATATGATTCGCTTTGGGAAATGTACACTGGGCTATCAAATAAACTAGTATTTGTACTGTATTGGACATAATTACATTGTTGTTCCATAATTACTGAAGGAAGTCACCAACCTAATAATCTAATAATGACAAAACCTAGTGGGGAATTGGGACATTTTAAATGATCTACACATTATTGCTTTCGTATTTACTTCTTCCATAAACAGTGTCATCTTTTTGTATTTTAAAGGTTTATTTTCATACAGAGAGCGAGAAGACAGACAATTGAAAGGAATGGCAAACAACTGATACAAGATAAATATTAATTTAAATATAATACATGCATAGATATTTAAGACTGGAAAGAGTTGCTGTAATCAATAACCTACTGCCAGCTGACACTTTTCTGTCAGGTGACTGCTTAATGTGTTATTTTCTAAGTAGAAGTCAATGTGAACATAGCGGCATTAATTCAGATTTTGGCCTGCCTTTTTTAATAAGAGACTGTGTTGCTCTGACCATTCATCTTCTCTGTGCTTGTGATATAACACAGTGTATTCAGAGGACTGATCTGTACCAGTATGTTGTACCAATATATAGCTTGGCTGAACAATTCCACTTGCAATATCTAACAGACCTTCCACTGGTGTAGATCTAGTTAAAAGAGCCCATTACAGCTTCCTCAAGGGAAAAAAAACCTATCTGCTGCAAAGCCATAATTTCAAAAGAGCTTTTGGTAAATGCTTTACCCAAATGGGAATTTATAGCAGATGAAGTCAGTAGGGGAATGAGATTTTTTTTCTGCATCATTCTAATATGACACCAAAAAATGTCGGAAGGGACTGGACAAACCCTCCATTTTGAACTCCTGTCACTTCAGTATATGGCCCTTCCTCCTCTTTCATACCTGAGGTCTGCGTTGGCTCACGATATTCTCCACTGCTGATCTGCCTGATGAGATTTTTATGATCAAAACCATCAAAGGGCATCGTTCCATAAACCAGAGTGTAAAGCAATACACCAAGGGCCCAACTGTCAACCTGAAATACAGACACAACACATGTGAAGCCCAGGAAAGCTGATCCCTGCCCTTCTCCCTGCCATTAGCATAAAAAGAGCAGCATCAAGTTCAACTGCACTTGCTGATGGGCAATTGGTATCTAACCTCACTAACCACCAACAGGCAAAGCAAAAAAAAACAAATGAAAGTTAGTTTAAGAACTTGAAATATGGGATTGACTCAAGCAAACTCACATGTACAATAGCATTTGCATCAAGACTAGCCCTCAAGAACATTATCATCAAAGACATCCCCACACCACCACAGAAAAGCCGACCCTTCTTACCTCTGGGCCTCTGTAAGGTCGTCCATTAACTATTTCAGGAGAAGCATATAGTGGGCTCCCACAAAAGGTCTGCAGAAACTTGTCTTTATGATAAAGGTTGGAGAGTCCAAAATCAGCAATCTGCAAAATAAAATTGCACATGGCATCTGTAGCATTAATGGTATCTTAAAGAAACAAAAAAACCTTTATCAGGAAAGGCTTAGCTATATTTGACTCTGCTGCAGGGCAAGGATCTTGATATGCCTAATCTCTCAATTTCCCTAACATTATTCTATAATTTTGTGACTTTTTTTCTCTAAAGATCCTAAAGAGAAGAAAGGTTGCCAGGTTAAATCCTCCTGATTAGGAACAAAGATTCTTTGGTTCCATTCACAGACACGTCACCAACTGACCGTGCAGCCATCAGTCAGTAATTTTATCCTGGATGAATTGCATATGCTTGCAAAGACAATCTCATACTGCAAGGCACTGGGCCTGCTGTTCACTGATTGCTCTCGTGTAATCATTTTGTATATCATAATATAATATCTTGTATAATCATTAATACCAAAGGAAAGCAAGCAGAAAGCACCACCCTTCTTATCGCACACACGCAAGCCAAAAGCCAAAGCCTTTAAATTCAACAGGAGGAGTGAGGCAGAAGTGTTGCAGGAAACTAAACATTATTGAATAAAGTGATTTTTGAAATCATCTGGAACATAGCTATGCTTGAATGAGGTGGAAAGTGAGGCAGTTGCTAACTCTTCCAGATTCAGGGACACTGGGCTGAGGAATCTGAGCTGTTAAGCCCACGAGACGTCTATCACGAGATGATAAACACAAGTCTGGTTCCTAACTGGAAACAATGGGCCCAAATCCGGCTTTCCCAACACAAACAAAACTTCCCTTGAGACTAGTGGGAATTTTGCCCATGTAGGAATTGCAGGATCAGGTCCAAATATTTTGTTTACTTCAATTCTCTGTTCTTTTTCTGACAAAACAAAGGCTGAGGATAGCAACACTAAATACTCCCACAACCTTTGCATTTTCTTTGTTTCTCTAGTACAAGGCAACACAATTTTTTTCTTGTTTAAAACCCAAATGCTTCTGCTTCACAGAGATACTTGTATTGCTATCTACATAAAGAACAGGCATTAAAAAGGTATTATACCTATAAGAGACAGGAGTTTTCTCTGGGTTTTATTTACCTTATTCATGTCTTTTCTACCAGAAAGAAATTAATTCCCAGGAATTTTCACAAGAGAAAAATTCATGAAAACAAAAAGTGAATGGAAAAGAAAAGGATTTACTGGCAGCGTCATTCACTCCTGGCTTTTGAAAATGTGTATCATCAGTCCCTCTAGTAACTGTTGAATTGCAATGTTTAGTGAACTCTTGGAAGAGGTAAAATCTTTGTCTCTACTATCTAAACTTTTACAGTTACACCGAAAAATGACACAGTTGAGGCCAAAACAGGAACAGATATCACTTTATAAATAGATATAAATATAATAGATATAGTTGTTAGATATTTTCATGTTAGAAATGTAATTTTTTTTAAAATGTCATTTTCACACAATTTTTAAAGTCACAGGTCAGATACAAGATTTCATGCTCCACCCTCTCCTCTTCTGTGCAGGTGTTTCATTGACAATTTGGACTCATAAACTCCTGCTCAAAGAGAAGCTGATTCGTGTTCATTAATGTTAATTCGTCTCACCATGTCCATTCATAGACTGAATTCACTCAGTCCCTCAAACAGTGTATTATCAACCCACAGCAGAAAATTCAACCCTTAAATAAATGTGGTTTGTAAAATCTTCATTGTATGGCTGGAATGTCATTGAAAACAGCTGGTGTACAATTGCAGTCTGCAAACATATTCTCATGGCTCAGATTGCACTTAATTGCCCTGAATTCCACTTTCTTATCAAGTCACCCCGCCTGGCTTGCAGGAAGTTGGTTTTAAGCCTTATGAAGTGTGCCCTGTCAATCAGGGGAAGAAAGGGATCATTTCAGTGTTAAAAATTCGTGCTGGTCATTCATTTTTATTTTAGGTCAGGATGCTGCTAAGACAAAGACAAACACTGCACAGTGTGATTCCTTATGAAAATACATTCCCTTAACACCATGGAATGTATAAAATGCATGTGGATGTTCATGAATATATAAATATAGGGATACACATACCATTGTTCACTCTAAGAAACTCTCAGACGTGGGCATTCATGTTTTCATTTTGACCATTCAGGAAAAGAGTATTTGTGTTACAGTCCACTCCCATACTCACAGACTGATGTTTATCAGCTTTTCCCATTAAAACTGTCATGCCCCCCAAAACAAGATTAATAGAAGCCAGCATTACTTCATGTTCTTGGCACTTAAATGGAACTAAGGCATCAAGTCAAAAAAACTTCCTAAATTGGGAGGAGCAGGAAAGTGGACTTTTATTCCCCTCGCTTCAGGAGTGTATGTTTTATATTTACTGTTAGCTATGATAAACCAGATGTAATTTATTGTTAAAGTGTGGAATATAAATTCCACAAAGTTCACACTCATGAAAATTGCCAGTTCTATCCCACTTAAGAATCTGTCTCTCTTTACTGCAGACAGAGAAATAATTAGGTCTCTGAAAGCAAATGAAATGTATGTGCAGTCGGCGAGACTTCCGGCAAGGTAAATCCCAATTACATATACTTACTCTGTATATACGAAACTCTCCTGGGTTTTCAGTGCTTAGTCTGACTGGTGTCCCCTTACCAGCCCAAGAGAAAGTGCAGTTAGTAGGATTATGTTACTATTATACTTGCATTTTTCTCTCCTTCTATCACTTTGGGGCTGATCATACGGTTTATGTCAACCTCTGCTAGACATCTCTTTTAGGTGCAATTCCCAGCCCAGGAGCTGCCACAGCACTGCTATGAACAAGGAGGCCCCTCTGTCGTACCAGGCTGCATGACAGAGGTGTCCCTGGGAGTGGCTTGTGGCATGGGGCAGGAACACAGTATTTGGATAGTCCAGTAAGGGGTATTAACTCCCTGGCTATGTCACTAGGCAGCAGTTGCTCTCCACCTCCCTGCATGCAGTTTTGGAGATTTAGGCACTGGGGAGAACTGCAGTGCTTGGGGACATGTGGTCCTCATCAGACCACACTGCAGGAGCTATGGGCAAATGGAGGCAGCTACATTCTTGCCTCGCTGATATTTCTTCTAGTAAATCCATAGCTACAATGAACCAAAAACTAGCACGCTCAGTCCTTTCAAAACTAATGAAAAGAAAAAGGCACCAACAGAAGGCTTTTTTGAAGCAAATGCTGAAAACCATCTCTTCCCACAAAGGGCTTCCTAACTGCCCAACTCAGGGAAGCTTTTTCAGTGCATTGGAGCTGCCTTAGCCCTCTTGCCTGTCTGACCCTGTCCACCTCCAGCTGCGTTAGGATGATGGACGATTATATTCCCTCAATGGGATGACAATGCCAGCGAGAGGCTGCTCTGCCATTGCACGGTGGGGGCAGCAGCTGTGCCCATCCCAGGAGCCCAGGGTGAGTAGAAGGGGCACCTTTGAGTTGCCCACAGATGCAGGGTAGAAGTCACCAAGTGCAGGCAGCTGAAAGAAGTAATTTTAAGGTAGCGTGCACGAATGTGAGAGACGAAAGGCTTCCACATACTGCAGAAACCTTAATATCATTGCCACATCATTTCTTTAAAGAACATGGCATCATGAAAACAAGGTAAGAAAGCAAATAATGGTCTTCTGCCCTGGGAGGCTGCAGTGTCTTAGTAAGATTTATCTCTAGGAATGTGCCCCACTATTGACCTCCACAGACAGGCTAGGTGCCAGGAGTAACACCCACTGGGTTTCTGCTACCTAGTTGGGTGTGATTCTGGGGAGCAAGGCAAGGTACTATGGGATTAATTGGCTGGATGAACATCATGTATGCCATAGATACGCACACATGTTCAGTCCCACAAGTGTTTAAAACTCATTTTATTCACTTACGCTTGCTGCATTTAAGGGCTTTACGTAATAGTTTGCAGAAAATAGTACCACATGCACCAAGTCCCTGAAAAACCTAATTATACGCCACAGATTGGATCACTTTCTTTTCCTCATGTCTCTTCACCTCTGGTCTGTGGATGTGTAGAACTCCTCAAAATGTGTAATTCTTTGTCAGCTTCCAGACACCGGTGTTTCCTTGCTGCTGTACTCTAACACATGATTCTGTTTCCAGAGACTTTTACTCACCATCGTAACTCAAAAATTAAAAAAAGCCAATTATGTCTCCATATACTCCTTCATGACCTTCATTTAATTATCTAAAACTTAAGAATGGTTTCCAAGTTAGTGTAATATTATGCAGAATGGCTTGGGGCCCTTTTAGGTCGGATAATAATTTCTAATGGATTACTTGTCCTCTTTATTTCCTGTTTTAAAAGGATTGCTTATGCTGCTATATAGGGATCTTTTTTACAACATCTTATTTTTTCTTCACATTACTGTGACATGTTTTTGGAAATCACAGCATAAAAATCACTGGCTTCTTCAAAAACATGTATTTAATTGCACATTGCACCCAAGAACAAAGGGATTCTTTTTATTTTCTCATTTTTTTAAATCAAACTGCCCATTTTGTGTTTGTAATCCACTGAATGAAATATAAATACTACAAAAGTACAGATAAGACTATCACTCCATTTCTAGAAAATGCCTTCTGCTGAGTATTTGAAGCCATCAGTCATTACCAAACCCCAAACTGCATTTTATTTTCTGCCTGAATAAGACACATACAAATACTCTCTGAATGAGGACCTGATAAATTTACTTCTAATAAATAATTTACAGTTCCATATGTGTTTCCTTGGAGATGGTTACTGTTTAGTGAACAAAAAAAATGTCAGAAGTGAAATTCTGTGCAAATAACATAGAAACCACAGTAACATATTCCAAGCTTCATCATCAGGGAAATAGTGGCAATATGCTTAACATGGAGCATTCAAAGCTGACCTTTGTCACCATGTGTAAAAAAAACAAAAAACACAGAGAAAAACCACACAAAAAGTCATCTCTTGAAGCAATCCAACTTCAAACACTGTTGATTGTAAGATGCATGAAATATCTACAAGTTCAGTCTGTTTTTGAGTTTCATGAAACTCTTTGCAAAAATAGTTACTAGGGGACAGAAAGAAAGCTTGCGGCCAACTTGCCCACATCAAGGCAGTCTTGCCTCTTCAGAGGCCTTAAGACTGAAGAGAAGTAACTCAGAAAAGTAACTGGAAATACACAAAACACCTATACAGCAGCTTAAACACAACACAATTCAGGTAAAAGGTGTGCAAATGATTGGAAGGTATGGATACCTGAATTTCTCCCACAGCAGTGCCACTCGCTATGGCACCTGAAGTGCATTTGTGGTTCTGAAACCCCTGGATCAGCTCCACAATCTGGACTGAACATGAAGCTACCTGTTCCTGCCCTCTTCTCCAGCCCTACCTGCAGGAGGATTAGACTCCCATAAAGAGGAGAGGGGTGGGAGCAGAGCCTTCTGACAGAGCTCAGCTCCCCAGAGGCCTGGGGAAGTGATTGGTTTTGCATATGAACATCACAGGGCAGAGATCCAGCCCACCACAGCTAGCAAATTCCCCAAATTCCTCTTTTCTCTCAAGAATTCTCTGATTAGCTGGGAAGATAGTTTAGCGTGTAATGTGGAAAGAAAGGTCATCCTGCCTGCGGAAGTCTGATTCGTATACAATGTCCTAGAAAGGCTACTTTTTGTTTTCAGCGCTGCTGAGAACAGCTCTGGCTGCTGCAGTCAGTGTCCCTGTAGGAACAGGAGTGGGAAGGTTTGCTCTAACACTGGATGCTAACAGCAAAACATCCAAATATTGCATTGGATGGCCTTTCTGTAAAAGACTATTTTTGGAAATCACGTATTTATATGCCTTTAATCTACTAGTTGATCCAAGTTACTTTCTGTCATCAGCATTACACAGATGGCAGCTACCACATGTTACTTTTCATTTCCATTGCACATCAGCTTAAAATGAAGACAATCTCCCTAGTGTGAAGTGCAGAAGGCAGTGCGTGCAGCCCCATGGCTTTCAGGGGAGACAAAAGGGAAATCCAGGCTATTTAGATATTTGGCTATGCAAGTAGCTCCTTGATTACTTTTTTAATTAAACAAGGATGCTCAAGCACCAGCAGAAATTCTTTGGCGTTCCTCCCTCTGCTTGTTTGCCCATAGATGAGCACAACCAGACACCCTTACATCCAGCTACCCAGGCAGGAACAAAGTTGAATGTGAAACAGGTTCAGTCACCTGGAAATTACACTTATTTTATATAGGAATATATATAGGATATATGTAGGAAATTACATTGGACTTTAAATCTCTGCATTATTTAACTTCGTGATACAGCTATAAACTATAAAAGAAAAAGACAAGAAAAAAAGGTCATTCCCATGCTTTCACTGGGGAGAAATGACATGGAAATGACATCACTGACATCACTATCCAAAGTATACGTTCGTGTCTGAAGTTCCAAGGCCATTTCCTAATGAAGCACATGTGCTTTACTAGGTTTATTTTGAAACTCTATTTGCTTATTTTCCAGCCATGATCAAAAGAACATTCTGTGTAGTGTTCTGTAGGAGGCACTTGAACCCTGTAGACCAGAACAGCTTTTTCCTACCCTCAGAAGCAGCCAGCAATAATATCATTTCTACAATAAACCCGACTGCACGAAATGCTCAGTGTTTTCTACCAGTAAATAGATGCTGCATCAGGAATCATGGCCCTTGCATGGCAAGACAGGGCCTTCTACTCCAGAGTATGCAAAGCTTCATTTCGTGTGTGTTACTGGTGATCAGCGGTGTCTTCCCCCAACCTCCAAACCCCTGAGCCTCTTGCCAGATGCTGTTGCTTAGTAGCTGTTGCCATAACACCGACTCTTCTAATACCTTGGATAAAAAATGTTACAAAACATGCAAATCTATTCTGAGAAACTGAAAAGAAGAGTCCTACCTTGATATTAAAATTGTCATCAAGAAGGATGTTTTCCAATTTTAGGTCCCTGTGGACAACACCGTTCTGAAACAAGGAAATAATAATGGGGGAGAACATGAGTAAACATTGGGAAAATTAAAGGTGAGTTGGCAGGGTGGTCTTCGCATCTACATTTTAGGGCTGACTTCACTGTCATAACACTCATGGCCCAGTGACTAGTGACAGGAGCTGTATTAGTCACTTGGTGTGTGGTTAAGGGAAGAATGACTGGAATCTGTCCTCCCACTAAGACTCTAAATCAGCAGGGGAGGTGGGGGGTGGAGGGCTGGGGGATGTCTTTTCGGAACTTAATTTCATCCTGGATCCTGCCCCCACTGTGTGAAAGCAATATATTCTTCCCAGGCACCAGAAACAATATCTGTCAATGACGTTAGTCCCTACAAAAGCCCTCATTCCTCCAATGTGCAGCCATGTGGATTGGAGGAGTTCTAATCCTGAAAGACTGTAAATGTTAGGGATGGAAGCAAACAAGCTGAGTTTAGGCCAGAGCCTCCCTTAAAGAAATTTGGGAAAATTAACTGCACCAGGAATGGCACTGCAGCTTTCCAGCACTGTGCAGTGAGGACTTTGAAAAACCCCCTTGTTTATCAGAATTTAAGTAGAGATTTAAGTGTTTAAGAATTAAAAAAGAAATTGTGTTAGCTGCTCATTGTCTTTAGCTTCATACAAGTTTTGGCTCTATGAAGTCGGTTCATAAGCAGGGATAAAAGGTCTATGATGACAGCAAGTCAGCTACTTTGGTTAAATTGCTTAAATTGTCATTCCAAGTGGATACAATGCTGGATAAGGTCATTTGCAAACCTTTGTATCTTTCTAATGCTTCCACTACATCTGGAAAAGTTACTTTTACCTATCCAGAATGAGTACATGCTAAAGCTCATACATAAACCTCATACCTTTCTCTTGGCTTTATCTTTCATATATTTTATCTCCTATTCTAAACTTGTTCATTAGTATATTCAAGTTGCAAACTATCATTCAATTGAATGCAATAATATAAATGTTGTAAAAGTTATATGGGATGCCTTCTCCAGTTTATGTTGCAATTTTTGGTTTTTAATGTCAGGAGAACTATTTCAAAGGCAAAATTACAATGTAGGGCTAAATTAAGGGAGTGGCTGGTATCTGCCATAACACAGGAAAATATCATTAGTCTTTAAAAACCGGCACTAGTTCAGTGTAGCACATCTAAAGAAGATCTCTTGTTGTACTGATAAAATCAGATGCTCTGATACTTAATAATGAATGCTATTGCCTCAGACACGCTTTGAAACACATATGCTAGTAATTAGCATTCAAACAGCATTTTTTAATATTAAATCTTTTGCTCACCTTGTGACAGTAATGAACAGCAGAGACTATTTGCCGAAAGAAGTGTCTTGTCTCTCTTTCGCTTAATCGCCGCCTCTCACTGATGTAATCATACAACTCTCCTTTACTTGCATACTCCATGATGATCACAATCTTATCTTTATTTTCAAACACTGCACAGAATAAAAGAAAAAAAACACCACAGTTGACTCAATACATTTGAAAACTGATACTTTAAAGAATAAAGAAGACTCAGAATGTCTGAACACATCCTAGATCACCACTGCAGCCTGGAAATTTGTACTACCTATCCCACTGCAAAAAGCAAGTTCTAAAGCTACTTTCTACCAGAGGAAGATTACAACATCTCAGACCAAGAGAAGGAAGTTGAGGCTATCTTCACTTTCATATGGCTACATGAAGGAAACTTTTTGCCTCAACAATATGGGGTCACAGGGTGGCAAAGTCAACTTGATCCTAGTGAGGTGAGGTGGGTACTTGGGCCAGAGACAACTGAATACTAGCTCCTGCTCCAACACAGACTTCCTCTTACCAATAGTCCTGTTAAGGCCAGAGAACAGAAGCAAACAGAAGCCCTCATATCTTTGAAAAGGGTTAATAGAAGGCATAATAAATTCTTGTCTTCAACGACTGTTTGATACAGGATTGCCATTTGGCTTACAGTGACTGTTGGTTCACCTACCATCAAAATCCAACAAATGAACCAATACATGTGTCCTCTTCCATCCCAGCTCTGTGTAACAGTATGGTGGGTATGGACACTTGAGCTAGACGTGGCTGCAACATCTCCAGAGCTGTACATCTCTTGTCATATGTCTCTGTAGCCCATCTCATGCACCCAACTCCTCCTCAAGCTTACTTATCTCCTGCCTTCACCTCATGTTCTACTGCATGCCATAGATTGCACACTGCAACACTCTGTCACTTGCACAGAACTGGCAGCAATGCATAACTCTGACATAAGCAGCGCAAAGAAAATTAATCTAATACACGTCATGACCTGATTCTTCTTTGGGACTAAGAGTACTCTGTGTCATATGTCATATGTCTGTGTCATATGTCAAGGACTTCACTGTGAATGGCAGATAACTAATGTTTAATCTAGTAAAACAGGCTAGTAGCCTGGAATTGCTGTAATCTCCTGGTTGCTAAACAATTCTTTCCTTCTGTCACTGAAAATCCACTACAACCCACTGGCAACTTCCTGCACCTGCCATAAATAACCACTGCTAGATGAAAACATGGTGATTTTCCTTTTCTTTTTATCTGTGGCAGCAGCCTGCTGAGGCTAGGTCACACTGGCAGCAAAGTACCTAGAAATTAATGAGGTCAAAGCCTTCATTACAAATAGATGCTAGGTTTGACCAGCCCTACTGGAATGATGCCTCAATATATCTCTTCAGCAGAGCTCAGCCAGTAGTCCTTTGTGATTTTAAAATAAAACCAAATCAGCCTTCAGCTTCTGCAGTGAAATGCAAAGCTGCCTCTCTCAACACACAGATATTTGCTTCTCTTAGGCTTTGTCTCATGTCCTCTCACACCTTGTCACTCAAATCTACAAGCCAAAGCCTCTGCAGTTCCCTCTAACACCCTTGAACCCCAGCCAAACAGCTCTGATAAAAGGGAGAGCAAACAGCCAGATAAAATTGGCTGCTTACTTGTCTGCTGGCCTCACTGAACCCCGAAGCAGAGGCTCCTGCCAGTGATTACATCCTATGTGCATCCTCATTAGCAATAAACTTCGGAAACTGGAAGAGCCGTCTCTGGATGGATTATACATACAATATCCTGTCCAAGAATGACAGACTGATATTGTCTGGGAAAAACTGAACATACCCTGTGTCATATAGGGAAGTGCTGTGATGTGTTACCAATAAAACAGTAATGCACACATTTGTTTCTCTAAGTTTGGAAAAGCTTGTTAGATACAGGCTTCTTTAAGAAGGCAAAAAGACATAATTTCAGAAAGCTGAGACAAATCAATAAAAACGTTCTTATTTAAGAGATCTGATCTAAAACAAACAGACAAACAACACAAACAACAAAAAAACCCCAAACCCCTGCCCTCCAAAACACCCATCTAATTCCATGAAATAGGGGGTTATTGTATCATGCCCATATAGGTGAAGTCACCACATGGCAACTAATGATCTTAGTGCACTCTTGGTACATCCCAGTAGTTCCCATCTCAGTACATCCCAAGTAGTTCCAACCAAGGACCACGCTCAACTCTTCCTACCCTGCTCCCCCAACTGCTGATGCCCTACCAGATGTTCAGTGCTGCTGCTGACAATAACAGCAATAACAGCCCTGCCATGATGGAGTATTCTTCCAGCATGTTTTTATTTAAGTTTTGCCTTCATCATTCAGTCATGAGAACTTTCTCAAATCATTCTTGGTGTTCTGAAGTTTCAAATTCCAAAATCTAATTTTTTTTTTTACTCAAATTTGCCATATTAATACAAGTCCCGATCCAGACATATTTTCCAACATTTCTAGATAAATGGGGTGGAAAGCACTTTGTTTGGAGGAATACGTGTTTTCCATTTCAAATTTTCTCTTATGCCCTGTAGGAAACTGAGATACCACCTTCAAATTGAATTTAGGAAAGCATAAATCACTGTTCCAAATATGAAATTTTTGTCACAAAGCCATGCTAGAATCAATGAGAACAGACTCATCTCAGTAACGCATATTTGGCTTTTTGTTTACCAGCACACTTGGGATAAATTGGCACATTCTTCTTTGTGAGGAAGTATTGTGAAAGGGAAACCATCCTTGAACTTAAATGACACTACAGAGGCCTCCTCAGCATCACCATAGCTGAACAATTACAGAATCAAACAGCAATTTATTTCTCCACCAAGGAGCAGAGGTGAATAGGGAGGTATTTTTTTACAATTGCTTCATTTCAGTTCAGAGCACCTCCACCATCCATATCAGCTGAATCTCATGAGAGGGCATACAGCTACTTTCCTGCAGAGAGGGAACTGATCACCAAACAAAAACATCTGAAATGAGAGCTGCCACTAAAAAAAGAGGAAGTTGAAAGGCAGTGGAATTTATGTCTAGACACACACACAATCTTACAGGGGAATTCAGTGGTCAAAACTATCAGACATATGACAAGGTGGTATTCTGGCAAGTTTCAGACTATCAGCCAAGTATACCATGAATTTTCACAGTAGTATTTAGGATGTCAGGCAGGTTTCACATAGGCACTTCTGAATTTCCCTTCTGAGCATAGCATGTAGTTTTATAAATATATGGTCAAGAAAGCCTTGTGGCCAATGGCTGGGGGAAGAGAGGAGGGCATTAATTAAAGGCTGGATTGACTTATTGCAAGTAATAATGAGGTAATAAATATACTTCCCTGTTAGCACCTGAGCTGTAACCTGCGGGCTGATGATGGACGTATTGCCTCCACATAGCTCCTGGGACTGCTTGGTTCACTCTTTGTTTTGGTTGCAGATGATTTATTACCTGCCATCCTACTGCATATTCATTCCAAACTCACCCCCACCCAGAAGTGTGCCTGAACCCTGGCTGCACCTACTCCCGACAGAGAAATACAGCTTTGGCAGGATGCTCCACCTCAGGAACATCCCACAGCTTTCTACTGCTGGGATGGCCATGTCATACAAGGCTGCTCCTCAAGGCGGAGCAAGGTCAAGGGAAAGGAGTGAGGTTATGGGTACGTAAGGTGGGGCTGCTCTAACTTCTTTCAAACTATCAATATCCTGCAAACAGCTGGACAAATAAGATAAGTGCAGAACTGTCAGTACCAACACTCAGACATGGATAGCAGGAGACATGGTCTGTTTATCAAAAATCAAGACATAGGGGTTGCTTATATATGAGGTGTGAGCTCCACATATTAGAGGAGACAGCAACAGGAGAAATGCTCACTACCAGATGTGTGTCATTTACTTCTGAGCCACTGTGTTTATTGTCACCACTCTGCGAGCTGAATGACACTGAGGGAGCTGCAGCAAGACCTCGGTGTGCTGAGAGGGCTACTGCACTACCTCAGCCATAGTGGTCAAGCAGGTATTTCTTTGCAGACAGAGCCTGCCAGTTGAAGGACTGACTTTGGAGATGGCTACACTTCCATGTGGCCACAGGGGAGGAAGCAGGGAAAGCACTGTGAGGGGACATCAGGAATCAGGGAGCAGGAACGGCACGTACCACAACGTGCGAGAAATGTCATTGTATCCCCAGGAGATGAGCAAAGTACTGTGTTAATGTACTAAGAAATTGTTAGCAGCAGCGTGGAGAAACAGCATTTTCCAGTGGGCTACAAATTTGCTTGGGCTTGGTTTGTTCACCCCTAGAGCCTTGGCAAATCAAGCAGCAAAGGGTGCTTAAGATGCAGTGGTCAAAGAAAGATTTCTTACAAATTTTCTTTAACCACCCCCCCTTAACTGTAATGTGTTTATTTGCCTTTTTTTTTTTAAATGACACAAAAGAAGTTCTATATTTCTAGACTGATAATTGATACCAAATCTGCTGGCTTCAGAGCTCATGGAAGAATATAAATGTGAAACTGGGAAAGAACTTCACTTCTCACTATCAAAGACATATCTGAGACAAAGTACATTCTGTAACATCAACAATCTGTCTCTTTCACAGGTTGTTCTACTACAGCAATAATTCTTGGATATAATCTCTCCACTTATTTATATTTAGAGGCTGTGAAATTACGAACTCAGCTTCTATCTACAGCTTCCCATTTTCCAAATAGCACTGGTTGTGTTGGGACCTCTTGCTCATCAGCACTCGAAATTCTTTCCTTTAGCTACACCAAAGTCACCTCTTCTTAAGTTCACGGGCAAGTTTGACACCAGATGAACACACTATCTAATACTAAGACGTTCTTCACCTCAAAATTGCTGAAAGCCCACATGGGCATGGTTTTGCAAACATCAGTCAGAAAGATTCAGTGGTACACTGTACACCTCTTTATTAGGACAGTTCACTTTGGACTTACTACCAAATTGAAAAAGCAAAACAAAGCAGAAGGCTTTTGCCCTTCCTCCAAGCTTATAGGATACTAAAGTCAGAGCAAGCACTGATGGGGGTGGATTTTTTCCCCCCTTAATGGACTACCTCCTTGTGGGCTGATTCCATTTGGTTTACATGTAACCCTGGGGTAAGGATTTTAGTTTGTTAGTTTAAGAGGGGCGGCCAATCTCTTTGCACTGGAACCATTTGAATTCTCCTCATGCCTTTGCTCTCTATCAGAGCAATCTCCTAAATTAGTTCCAGTATGTTGACATTCCTTCCATCTGGTGTCTTTCCATTCAGCGGTATTTTTATTACTCTCCTAACAGCCGCCGACAGAAGTACCTTTCCACTGCTACAAAATGCTCTTTTATTAAAGGTCAGCCAAATCAAAAGAACAAGCGAGTTTGTTTTTAATTTTGGAGATGCAGACTAGAATAACCTTTTCATTCAGAAAAGTCATGTATGACCCAATTACCTCACTTGTGTAATAAGGCTTGAATTATTCTTCAGAAAGACATGTGAGTACTGAAAACTCTCTTTCACCTTAGAAATTCAGCCTGATGCAACTTTTGTGTTCTTGACTGTTTTGAAAGCTTTAGAGCCCCTTGGCATATTTTTTATTTGGGAAGGAGGAGAAGGAGGAGGAGTATTTTATTACTGTTTTTAATAGAGCATACAGCAGTCATGAAAATTTCCAAGGTCCAATGAGAAAACCGCTTGTATGCATGCACATCAATTTATGCATATGCTTAATTATAATTGAAGATAGTGAGGTATATAGTAGATGTTTTAATACTAAGCTTGCGTTAAATAGTTTTCCTGAATTATGGCCTTATTCAGCCAAATTGCACCTCTTTTTAAATTAAAGGAATGTAGTTAAGATCCTGCAATAATCTTTCTAAATCAGACAGCATGCTATAATTTACTCCCCAGTGAGGAGATTAAATCAGAATGAGAACCATTATCCTTATTGAGGTTGTTTCTCAGACAGAGAGACTGAGGATATGCGGATTGTGACGGTTTAATCTTTAAAAAGGAAGGAAAAGTGACAATTGCTAATTTGGCCACAATAACATGTTACACTAATTGTCTTTTGTTTCAACAAAGAATACAAGAGCTAATTCCCCTTTCTTTAAATTATGGTTAAAAGTGGTGAGGAACTTCAGACAAGCGAATATTTACCTTGCAGTAGGAGGACTGTGTAAATGGGAAGATAGAAATAAATGTCATCGCTGCTTACAATCATTTTGACACCTGAATTCTACCTGCCAGTGGTCTCCCACATATGAGTTTATGTCAAGTCTGATGAAGTGCAGTTCAGGCAATCACCCTGAATGACAGGAAATCCATAAAGCCCAGGTATGGTAACTAAAGAGTTAAGCTTATTTATTCTTGTTTCATTACTATCGCCAGACACTTGAAATATTACTTTATGTTCTTGGATGTTATCAACTGAAAACAATGGGAATAAAGCACTCGAAGGTCAAAAGCCTACATAATTAGAGGAAAGCAATTAGGAATGTGGTTAAATAGTATCACTGCTGAAGTGCTTTCTCTTGGCCAAATAAAAAAAAAAATAATCACTTCAGCCTTCCAATTTCCACCATTTTTGATTAAAGCTCAGTCATCCATGTGATGTTTTAAGAGACTTTTGACTTTTTTCAGGTGTTTTGCACATAGAAGAGGTGGGGTCATTAGGCACCAAAGTTTGTTTTGATTATGTCTGAAAACCAGGAGATAGCAGGGCTGGGACAGAGGCTGGGATTGCCTCCACAGAACTGTCACCCTGAGACATGTAACTTTGTTCTGTCCATGCCCAAACCTGACGACAGTGTGAGCTGCCACCCCAGTCCCCAGTGCCCCATCCAGAGGGTGGGGGGCAATCGCCTGAGCTGGTGCTGCTGCAGGTGATGCAGCTCATCAGCAATGGCTCATGTCCACACAAGTACCACCCAGGCAGATTTTTGGCAATGCAGCTGTTTTTGCTGATAACATGGTGACTTTACCGACACAACTCAAGGAGCCCCACAAGCCATAGTGGTCAAGCAGTTTGAGACACCAAGCATGTGTTTGTGTTTTGTTGCATGAAGTCTGGCACAAAACATGAGATTGAACATGTATTTGTCAAGTAAGATGCATATCACGGAATACTATGCCACTGCCATTACACACTGTCAGATCTTCCATTGCCTTTGGGATTTGAAAGCACAGAAGAGCTGAACCAGTTTCCTAATTAACCAAAGCATGTAACCTAGCTCAAGTCCTTGTGAACTGGCAGACACATGATGGAGGATCACTGTGCTTTTTCTTAAGCATATTAGAAATGCAGCCTAAAAAAAAAAAGTAAGAAGTGCATCTTACTTGGGAAATCCATATTTTACGCCATTGACACAAAGGGTCCAGCACTGTTATAAGCATCCTGGCCCCAATCCAGTGAAGCACTTCAGCACATGCTTTCCTTCAGTAACTCGTTTATGTTAATGCCATCGTGTTCCCCTGGCACCAAATTGTCATCCTAATATTTATTCATTCTTCAGGAAATATCTTCATTAAACTGTTTCTACAATCATGTTAGCTAATTGTCTGTTCATTTTTACGTGCATTTTGCAAATGGCCAGACTTTTCTGTATGGTTATGCTGACCAAGGACAACTCTTTCAGCTCAGAAACAGTCACGTAGACAACTGTATTTAACACTACAAAGACTTGAGGGATCACCCCTAAGTGTACCAACTGTAACTTCACTCTCATGATTGGCCCAACATGTGTTTAAATGTTTGCAGAATAGGCCTGATGTTCTTTCCCTGGTCTAACTTCTATAAAGTATTGCCAGATGAGATAGATTTTGCACTCAGGCTAGCCCTGGAAAAATATGTTAGCTCTCAAAGGCTTTATTATAAAATCCTGGAGTTTTCAAGACAAGAACGAAATAGGGCAGAGGAAGGGCAGGCGGCAAGGGAGATACAGACAGATGAATGGACAGAGGCATTATTCTATAAATTAAAATTTATGTGCTGAAATCAGAACACTGCCAGCAAAGCCAACTTCATTTATCCAGTCCCTCTCAAGCATTTTAAAGTCACTTGAAAGAGCTCTTCCCTCACAACCACACTCAACAGATTGACAGTTACAGCCCTGCTGAGAGGGTGGAATTTTTTGGAGTCACAACTGTACATCTGCCCTTGCAGTATTAAGCAAGGTACATGTCTTTTGATTAGGTTACAAAAAAATATCCCTAAACTGGGAAGCTTTGTATCCACATATTTGAATTTGCCTGGTATCAAAAAAACCCCATAAGCTTGTGTTTACATCAAGTTGACAAATTCAGAGGTTAATTGCTTTTAAGCACGAAGGTCAAAAGGATACCTAAACAAGGATCCTACTTAAGGAAAACACATGTTTGTAAATGCAGTACAAAGAACTTTCAAAGATATTACAGGGAGATACAGCATTGTCCATGCTAGGTATATCTGTGCAACCTGGCACCTATTGAAAGTGCTGTCAGGCATGCAGTGGCAGCCTGAAAACCTACAGTAACAATTTGTGAGAGAGGAGAAAATATCTGTAGAGTGGCTTCAGTTTAAGTGTTAAGCCCCTGATCTAAGTGAGTCAGATAGACTCCATCTATAGCCAACAGGAGCCTTCAATATGACATTTATCCCACCTATCTGAAAAAACATCTCCCAGGAGGGAGTCAATGACCTTGTGAAGATGCTAATCCCTCTTGACTAGAGAGGGACTCTAAGACTTGTAAGCATACACCAACTGCATAAATGTTAGATCACTTAAATTCGGTGAGATTGAGGCCATTTCTCAGGATTTATTGACTTCAACGTTTTGTGCCAGGGGATAGCAATATTATCACTATTTACGCATCACTCAAGAGGAGTAGCCACGTGTTTAAAAACCAGCTTCAAGAGGAAACAAATACTTCAGTCCTAGATGTAGTCCCTTAACTTCACTACAAGTATTCTTCAGCTCAAAACGAAGCACATGCTTAAGGATCTGTGAGTTCACATCTTTACCTCTGGGCAATATGTAACTGCTTCCGTGGGTTCAGTTGCACAACCACACATCTTCCCAGTGCTACTATATCCAAGTTACAGCATTGGCTGCTAAAGGCCAAATACTGACTCTGACTGCTTGGAATATACATCATCACTTGACATAGGTGCTCATCCTCCCGCAGATAGGCTGAACTCTCCATCGTGGAGTTTGACTGTCTGTGGTGCAGAAGCACTGCTCCTCCCTCTGTGGGGCTAGAGGGGGAAGTTTTGGTCCCACAGGACTTTATTGCATGCTTCCTAAAAATGGGGCAATCTTTTCAACTTTTACAAATGTTTTAACTCAGTGAAAACTATCTAAAGTAAGGATGAGAAAGGCAGTTGGTCAAAGGACCACAGCATGCTTAATCTTTTTTCTTTCCGTGTTCCCGTCCACATTTGAAGTAACTTTTGTTCCATTTGCAACCCACATGCTGACACAGCATCCCTCCCCTTTTCTGTTCCCAGATCCTTTTATGAGTTTATTCAATAAAAAGACAGATACTCATCTCTTTTCAAGTACAAGAACATGCTTTTGAATAACTCAATATGCGATACTGTAACAGTACGCCAAGACAGCCCTTGTTTTAATCAGTCATATCAACTCTCAGAGCAGAGCTGCCATACACATATCATCACCTTGTGTGTTTGCCTTACAGCTAAGTAAATATGTAGGGCTAAATTCAGGCTTCCTGTTCTGCATGAAGGAAGACGTGATCCCCAGGGACAAGGCCGTCCAACCCAGGTCCCTCTGAGCCTCTGGAATCTATGTCCTGGGTTCACCACGCAGCAACACACCTTTTGGCCGACGTCTTCTAGCACGTACCCAGCCCAAATCTCCCAGATAGTGCTGGGATGTTACTTGGGGAAGAAAGGAAGGAAGGAGGAGGAGATTTTGCTACAGAATGACACCCTATAAATATATAAACAAACAAACTGGCAAATCAGGGAGGATTGCCCCGGCTTCCTGTTCCTTGCTGTAAGACCAGGGAGCAGCTCTGGGAGGCAGGAATTAGCAGGCTTCCCAGCTGTGTCCCAGGAAGAAAGGAGTTAGAGGGGAAGATGCAATAAGAAAACAGAAATGGCAAAACAGCAACCAGACTAACAGGAAAGCGTGTGGAGGCGGATAGGAAGTGGATGCTGGGATTCAGGGGAAAAGCAGCAATGACAAAACTAGTAACACCAACTGGCAGGTAAGGGAGGACCAAAGAGCAGATAAGACTGGTCTTGTGCAGTCCAGGGAAAATAAAGCATACAAGGACCATTTTAGGGCTGGGAACAGAGACAGACATCAGGCTGGTTCATGAGTGAGGATGAAATGAAACTGAACCATCCAATGGGAGCAAGGAGATGAGGTGATACATGCAACCTACCATGGACATAGTGCTTAACTCACACAAAAGAAGCTCTTCCAAACACAGGGTTGTGCATCTGTGAAACACTGGTAGCTCAGAGGGAAGGTAGTGCTCAAAGCAGTCTCATTGTTAAGGGATAGGTTACACCAGGAATAGGGGTTTGTTTGGTGCACCATCTCAAGAAACATGAACATCAGGTCTGCAAGAACGTAACAGAGCACTCGGAGGAAAATCACATTCACTAACCTTCATATATGGTGATGATATGAGGGTGGCTGAGTGATGACATGATCTCAATCTCCCGTCTGATGTGAACCATATCTTGTTCATCCTTTATTTTGTCCTTACGAATGGATTTTATTGCAACCTACAAATTCAGGAAATCAAGCATTATTCTTGGAACTGAACAGATGCATGTAATCCATTAAGAAGAGTTCAAAAAATAAATACTGATGTTACATGTTGGCAGAATGTGGAATGACCAAACCAAAGTTTTAAAATACAAACCTCCATGCCCCAGCTCCCTCATTTTATATAATAAATACACTCTCATTACAGCAATGAGTGCATAATGTTTTAGGGTCTTCAGGTTTTAGGACTTCACTGAGGTGGAACATAACATCTTTTGGAATAATTTCTGTGCTAGCCTAAATACTCTCCTTCAGAGGCAACTGGCAACATGCCCAAGAGATTTTGATGGGAAGTACATTTGCTATATCATTGCATCTACAAATTTTGAACAGAAGCTTTGGAAACAATTTCTCTGAAATAAGATGGAGATCTCTGATGGGACAGAGGCAGGGAATCCAAGGTGCTGATTGCATATTGATTTTTGTTCATGTTAATACACAGTAGACCCAATTAACACAAGTTAGTCAACAGTTTTCTTAAGCAAGCAAGCTGTTCAGGAGTTATGACTTACTCAAAAATCAGGAAAAAAAATCTTTGAAATTCACATCTAAACTCGTCCTCATATAAACCCAAGGCTTTCAGGTCCTACACAGCACTTATGAAATCACTGCAAAACCATATCCTTCCTGCATCCTTCCTCAATCAGCAACCTTTTTTACAAGCATATCGTGTGACTGGGTATCTTTCCAAAAGGCAGGGTGGGAACAGAGGAAGTGATAGCTGAATTTGCAATATAAATTCAAATTATAACAGTCCCTGTGAGTGTGTGTATGTGTGCTGCCTGTGAAAAAAGGGCTTATCTGAACACTGCCACAAGTAATCGCGGAGGTCATCTCATGCCCTATGAAAAATGCAGAAGCCAACAATGCAGAGAAGCTGGTGGGAGAGGGAAGGTGAAGGCATTGTGCATACTGAATGGCAGCATGGCCTTTATTATACTCAATATTTACCCTGCTTTATTTTTGTAAGCCAGAGTTCAAGGAATAAATTACCAGCTAGCTTAAAGTCAACAATACGTCTTTGAAAAACACCACTGACCTGCTGAGATGACCACCCTTTTATGGGTAAACTAAATTTGTGTCATTCTTTGCAGTCAACTACTGTGGACTTCTCCTGGGAAAACATTTGTAAATCTGTGATTAATGTGATTTCTCTAGTTCGTTTGGAAAAAAAAATTTTCACTGCCTACTTCAGTAATTCCAAGTGGCATGACCAGTATTGTTTTCGTTATACGATGTAGCAGTGAGGATATTGAAGAAACAAGGGGAAAACTTAAATATCATAAAATTGAAATAGGAGCCAGTTTAAAGGATCGGGTTTCCTACAAGACTTCAACTCTGAAAAGCAACATTGTTCAAAAAAGCATTAAGGACATACCCCATCCCCTTGAATTCCAAAAGACTGCTGCACGTGCTTAAAATTAAGCTCGTGCTCAAGTGTTCCCCTACTTCGGGACAGCAGCACAAAAAGCAGAGGTCAAGGAACAAGCTGATTTGCATAGTAAAACCATAACAATTGTTTTCTTCCTCTTGACCAAAACATTTGGGATAGAGATTTTAACAGTAACAATGTAACTATGGTCTTATTTACACAGCCTGTATTTCTAGAAAAGTTATTGCAACAGATCTTGATTGAATGAGTGACCAAGATAATCTCCAAGTACTTCTAGAGATGGAAAAGACAACCAGCTCTAAAGATGACTTTGGATTTTTCCCCCTTCCCACGTTTACACTGGGACCGACTGCAAACGCAAACACACCCAGTATACAGAAGGATGTGGGTGGCTCTTGGAGCAGCATGTGCATTCCTGCAAGAAATAAATATAGACATGGGTAAAAACATATTTTTTATTAAAAGACAGCCTTGTACTTGGCTCTGAGGAAGAATTTAAGAAGGGTTTCATTGTCAAATATACAACGAGGAGCAAATTCTTCCTCATTCACGGCTGCTAAACTAATAACAGCAGTGCAGAGGACATGCCAATCTCCTACTAATTTGAGTCTGTGCTTCACAGGCAGGACTTTTGTATGTCTACACAAACTGACCTCCGTGGCATAATTGCATATAAGAAAACATATATCTTTAGATACAAAAATGCAAACATGATTGAAAAGTGTGGTAGCACTCTGTAAATATATGTTTGGATTAACATTCTAATGCAAACAGATGTGTTGCCTGGGAACATATTTTTCAACACGATCAGAGAATTTACAGTCTCACAACACAAGCTGAAAAATGGTTAAGGCACCTAGAAGCCTTAATTTGTAAAGGCTATTCCTAAAAGTTTAACCAAATTTTGAAGATAGTACTTAAGCTCTCCTGAAAGCATCACTTCCCAGTTTCAGGGGTAGAATTCAGCAGCACAGCCAAAGAACTTGACATTTTGTCAGCAGCACCCAGGCTGCAAGGTCTCATCCCAGTACAAGGAAAGAATGCAAGCTGAACACATCTTTCAGGTTTTAACATTCAAGACTTTCTCTTCCCTCCCTCAGCTCCTTCAGATCACTGTGACTGGCACTTGGAAACAAGGAAAGACTACCGTCAGCTGTGAAATATCTGAATTCCAGTGCTGTCAATGGAGCCAGGGCAGCTCTAAGCATCCACCTGCCCAGGGTCAGACCATCCCTTGCAATCCTGGCAAACAGGAAGAGTGCTGTGAAGGAGGCAATGCCCCTCATATGTCACCAGTACAAGCACTCCATAAACGAGGGAGGCTTATTTGCACCTACTAACAAAAGACTATCACTGTCTATTTGTAGAGCACATTAGCATGCTCAAAACAGCGTTGCAACCCTTTATTAATTAAACCTTGGCAGGCAAGTGGTAAAACAGCACTATTCATCTGCTTTTAGGAGATGAGGAAATTGAAACAAGGACACTAGCATCTCAGAAATCGCTGCTTGCCTCTCCCTTTCAAACTGTGCAACACAGCACAGAAGTGCCTTGTTCAACAAACCATTTGGTTAACAAAGGTTGATTTACTTTTCCCCATGTTCAGTTGCTGTTTTTCTCCTCAAAAAGAGCCTCAGGAAAGTGAAAGGTTCGAAGGCATCTCAATAAATACTTTTTACCTCATGCCATCTGCCTGCTGGCCTCCACAATCCCCAAACTAGGCAGGCTCCACATTTCAAAGGCTACCAGGAGTGCAGAGCCCTGCTGGTGACCTGGTCCAAAAGGCCAAACAGTGAGCGATCACTGTCAGCAGGCTGTCACTGTCAGAGGTGGCACCTCAAAGCAGGACTACTGGAGCAGCAGGACAGTGTCTGCTCCAGCTCTTCCCTTCTAAGAAAGGGATTTATGCCAGACAAGTCACTTTCCCCTGCATCAGTCTGCTCAGACCATGTCAGCAAGGATACTTGGGTTCAAGTCTACTGATGTGGAAAAACCAATACAAATAAGAAAGCAGTCCAGTTGGGTTTTTTCAGTATTTCACAGAAACCCTACAAATCATGATCACATGTTGGGTATTTATTATGGATTTCATCTCTCTGAGCAAAACAGTCTTATTTTGCTCTTAACTGTATGTTATGGTATCAGACTGTAAAACAAGCCTCTCTTCCAGGTATTTTAAAATTAATTTCTTTCACGAAAGGTATTTTTCTCAGAAATATATTCCAGAAAATACATTTTCAAAGTGCACTTATTCTTTTAACACCAGACAGAGCTGGCTCAATTTTTCAAAACTGCACTTACAGGACTGCAACATGATGAACCTGAACAACTTAAGCATAATAAGAAATAATGTCAGCTGAGAAATAACTTATGAAAGGACTTGTTTGTTCATTCTTTAGGTCTTTTTCTTTCTTTCTTGCCTGCTTACTTTCCTTTCTCTGAAAGCAACAGCTTCACTGTGTGCAACATCAAAATTTATTAAGGGTCACAGCCTATGAATCAAGAGTAGGGCAGACACAACATGCTTTTTTACATCAGCTACATTAACTACTGCAAATATTCTGCTCAAGATCTGCAGAGAAAGTGCTGTTAGTCCCATTGGTGCTCTCAAAGCCCTGTACTTATACCTCTACCACACTTTCTCAATATATTTTACTGGGTTTAAGACTCAGATAATTTAATTATAGTATTTTTAGTAACTTTACTAGTAGAGGAATTTGTATTTTTCCTAGCTTCTTGTCTTAATGAGAATTTCAGATAACTCCAAGACCCTGCATTCAGAGAGAGTAACATATCAGGTTCCTAATAATGAAATCTTAAGCCTCTAACCCCAACAAAACAGGTTCAAGTTCACCCAAAGCCCCTATAGACACAGTATTCAATCTGGCAAAACATTTTAGCACATGCCTAACTTCACACATATGAGCAGGCCATTGACTTTTGTGGGATAGCTCACACGTGTAAAGTTAAATATATGCATAAGCACCAAGGTCACAGCTCAAAACTAGGCCGTGTGATGGTCCCTCTGGGAATCAATACTGGCTGTACACGCCAATAACATCCTCGGTATCTCTCCTGCAGCTCTGATGGCTGCACTGTCCCACACATGGGGTCAAAGGGAGAGAAAGACCATCAGAGATGGGCTGAAATCACCTCTGCCTGCACCACCAGTTCTGGTACCAGCATCTGTTCAGAAGCAGTTAGAGAGGATATCCTCTTCAAAATGTATGGTACAGAATCAAAGCAGGGGGTTGTGAGCCTCTAATATTGCCAGGAATTTCCCAACAGCTCTGCACAAGCACAGCCCCAGCTTCACTGCTGCTCTACCCTCCAGAAACAGATAGGAATGAGGGAGCACAGCTTTTGGCTTCCCACTCCTCCATGAGTCAGCTTGCAAAGTTTGCTGGGCAGGAAACATGGAGAAATAAGCTGCTTTCTTCAAGGCTGCAATAAATTACCTGTCTCCATTTACTGGAAAAAGAATTTATAGTCACTCTCTGAACTAGTGTAGAGAGATTATACAGTATTTTCCAACACATTTCATGCTTCTTCGCTTTTGTTTCATACAAGTAACTGGAATTAAACTATAAATACTTCAAAAAGATGACGGTTGCAAAGGTTTCTGTACATTCAGTCCCATCTGTGAGAGAAATATCTTTACTCCTTTTCAAGCTCCTTGGGCTGCTTAGCAGAGCAAACCCGGTGGAATTAATTTTTACAGAGACTGATCAAGACCATCACATACAGAAAAATACCCCCAAGTCTAAACATCTGGCAAAGGGCAAGGAAGGCAGTAGGTGGCCATTTCCATATCAAATCTCCATGTCTGCTGAGTCACTGCTGGCATCATCATTTATGGCATGAGGTAAAAAACTGCATTTTCATCAAAGCAAAGCTGTTTCACTTAATTTCAGGAGTTGGTTCATGTGTTTGTTCTAATCTAATGAACCTATGTTTGCCTCATTTACACCCAGCTGAGAAGTGTAAATATAAGCAAAGGTAGAAGTAGCAACAGTGCAGAAAGTGGCAGATTTTTAAGTCAGTCAGTGCTGCAGCTGAAGCTGACCACCTGAATGCCACAAACCACTGACTCTTCCCAGTAACTTCTGCATGCAGTACATTCAGTCCCATTGAAAACAATCTTTCAACTCTCTATTATCTACCAAGGCTATTTTTAGGAACGTAGCGAGATATGAACTGCCTTTTTCCACCATGAGGGCTGTGACTTTCAAGCTGATTCCAGCGCTTGTGCATACCACCCATGCTTGAGCAAATTCCAATAGAGTCTTGCAATACTATTGTGGAAAGTCAAAAAAACGACATCGGGACAGAGCACAGTCCCCTGAGAAAGGGAAACCAGCTTGCTGTCACCATGAGATATGTTAGAAAAGCAGCTTAAAGAAAATAATTAAAAATTATTTTCTTTGTATGAAGAGGGAAGGGAGGGTTAAATTCACATAAACCTCTCCTTTCTGAAAGCTGTGAACTGAGGCCATCCCCACCCAGCAATGGGAAGTGGGCGAGCCCAGCCGGTTTCACAGCTCTGCTTCCTTTCTTTGAGACTCGGAGGTGGGAAGTCCAATGTGCCAACGGGGGTGTGGAAGCAAAGAATAGGTGGATCAACCAGTGGGGAAGAGAAAGGGAGAGCAGAGGATGTTTGGGGGTGAGGGAGAGAAAAGGTACATTGTTCTTTCTCCAGCTCCACAGAGCTGAGCAAGAAAGAATAAGGTCTGGCACCATATTATGTTTTTTTCTCTGCTTATGGCTCTTGGCCCAGACATCACCAACACCAGAGGAAAAGAAACAAAGCCATGAAATTGTGTGATCCTTAAGGTGGCTGCAATTAAATGATAAGGAGTGGAATACTGATAATGCAGTTGCATTAAAATGGCCCTTCCAGAGGCTGTACAAATCAAAAAAAGGAAAGGCAGGGGATGGGCTGAATAACTGTCTATCTGGCCTCTGGACCTTCCAGGTGGGAAGAAGGAGGCATGGACAGATATTCCTATGGGGAAGTGAAGCATCCAAAGGGTTCTGCAAAGATATTCTCAAGCAGACTTCTTCTCGTAAGTCTCTTCCCGCAGGATTATATCTTTGCAGTGTCCATTTGCTGAAAAAAAAAAAAGCTATCTTGAGAGTCCAACTCTGAGCTAAATGGAGTACTAAAGAGCATCGTGTAGGACATGAAATTCCAAGAACACGCTTCTGCATGGCCACAGAAAACATTTCATGCACTCACTAAAAAGGCAGACAAAAGGCCACTGTGAATGGAAGCAAAATTAGTGCCTGGCATTTTGCAACCTGCTAACATATCTCCGAGAGCTCTCTCTTTCAGAGAAAGAGTAAGGTTGACACAATGCCATTGTTTTGGAGATTGTTAGTTTTCACATCCTAAAAGCCAGATCATCTCCATGGTGATACTGCCTGGGAGACAACCATGCAACAAAATCCTTATTAATTATTTATCAGCAGCCCAACTCTATTGTTTGATACGTTGGCAAACTGCAGTAATCAGGGGAGTTGCTCAAAGCAGTAAGTGGTGCCATCTGCACCCAGTGATACTCTGCTGATTTAAATCTCAGGGCTTCTGCCTGTTACTCTGTTCCATCACATTTGTCCACATCATCGATGTTACCAAGGACAAAATGCTGCTATTGTAGACACAAGCCAGCAGCTGCACACACAAAGGGTGAGGATACACATGCCACAATGCACCTTTCAGGTTCATTTGCTTGTATGAGGTAAAGGTATTTTTTACAGGTGCCTCACTGTGCATAGTAATAGCATAAAGCAAACATCTGCACCTCTCTGTTTCATTCCTGTTTTCACAATGTACCACATAAAATAGATTATATTTCGAAAAACCGAAGCTGATGTCACTACGTGTAGAGAAACTCACTCTTACACCAAGTCTCAAATCAGTGTGTTAAATGTTAAATCAAAATTCTATTTGCATAAGCTTACCCATAATGTGCCACTGCCTCTTGGAGAACCAGAGTATGATCATCTCGGGTTTAATTTTCCTTTTCTGGTTCTGCTGGACATAGTTGCTGCTATCATACCATAACTGAGAATTCATTAAGTGGAGAAGAGGAATTATCTAATCATGAATTATGATTAGAAGGGGATTATATATTCCCTCTAGTTCCCCCTTTATTCACGGAGAAAGACATCTGTGGAATCAAGTTTTAATGAGCAGTAGAAGGCACCAGATGAACACATTTATACTGTACATATACAAGTGGGTGCCAGAAGGAACACATACAACACCCTTCCTCCACTTCTTCACTGACTCCTGCATACGGTGCCTGTTAACAGGATTTGTGAGCACATTTCCTGAGTAACTACTGCCTTACTAGGAAGTTTATATCCCTCCATTGTTTGGCACCCACTATCCTCAGCTATGTATATGAAGCCTGGCATATTTACACCATGCATTCCCTGACAAATTTACCTGGCAAATCTTTCTTCATTTAATGCTGAGAATCCTGGCCTCGAGTCATATATGTTAGAAATCTACCAAAACACTTCTCCCTTCCCAAAATAAAAAGTTTTTTACATTGCACAACTGAAGTCCCAGGTTGTAGGACTGTACAGTTCTAGAAGAAACATCCTACAAATAATCACCATCCCTAGCAATAAAGTGTTTCCCATAGTGCTACCTCAAGTTGCTCCTTCTCACCCCTCCCCATTGTCCCAACAGCATGCTACTGCAAACCCCTTCAGTCCTCTCTGATCCACAGGAAAACATCTTGCCTGGGTAGGAGCAGAGGTTGCAAAGGTTTTGTTGAAAAGCAGAGATTTGACAAGATGAGGTTATTAAAGACACTTCCAGCCGTGGCCTGTCAGGACCAGAGCCCAAGGCTGGCATCCTGGGAGAGTCCTTGTCATGTGCAGATTTCACCTTCCTGGAGAAAAGTGTGGCACTGC
This sequence comes from Calyptomena viridis, assembly GCA_013390005.1. Classification (NCBI taxonomy): domain Eukaryota; kingdom Metazoa; phylum Chordata; class Aves; order Passeriformes; family Eurylaimidae; genus Calyptomena; species Calyptomena viridis. Next base: position 163,792 of record WEIV01025161.1, on the reverse strand, counting down.
TTACATTTTTTCTAATACACTTCTAAATGTAACTCATATGCTTCTGAATATCCAAAGATGCAATATCCAATACTTTAAAATATTGATCACTCTGCCTGTAAAAAAGAGGATCATGATCTAAATCTGAAGGGCTAAAGAAAAGAGGAAAAAAAAACGGCCAAGTTGAAGCTTTGGGTCAACAGAAGACCATCTCCTTTCCAAAGCCTAATAACTCACAAATATGCCATCCAGGTACCTTCGAGCTTTCAAGAAAAGTTCATGCTTTGGCACATAAGAAATTATATCTGGAAAGAAACTGGGGTAGGGGATTTCCCTAAGGTAATGGAGATTCATAACTGTAATTAAAAGAAAAAAACACTTTACAGCCTCAACTATAGTTCGTTCTCCTTAATAGATGTTAACCAGCACTGAATGCACTGAAAAGATGAAAACTGCATTTACAGTTTTCAGTTGGTAAAGTTGCCAAGCAGATGTTTATTTTTGGCTTCCACATTTACTAAAGCCAAATGCTACACTGAATTGGGATTTCACAAAGTCCAACTGCTTTTCTTCCAGGTTACAATTTTGTAACCCCAAAAGGAAAAAAGCAGGAAAAAAAAAAACGGACTTCACTTTTAAGTAGGAAAAAAACTGGTAGCATCCGTTTCTATCCATGTCTGTTTATATCATAGTTTAAATGAGGTTAGAATTGTGCAATCATTAATGATCAACTTCCAAACAGAGCATAGTTCCATCCAGCACATGTGCGAAAGAAGAAAAGTCACTGGAAGCAAATCTTGTGTCACTTAGTCTTTTAACTTCTGCAACTCTGAGCACAGACTGTTTAGCACTAATTAAATTACAAGCAAGTCAGGCAAAAGAGGAGTGAAAGAATTCACAAGCCCCAAGTTTACTGTTCTCAATGTTACACGGATATTCCAGATCCACTCTCCAAAAACTGGAAGATAGATTTCACATTAATTTTGAGGCTTGAGCTCACAGCTACCACAGCTGCTGATGTAATGCAAAATGCTAACCTGAGGCAACAGAGAGGGACTTTAATTCAATGTTGTTTTTTCATTGTGAATAAGCAGTGAACCACACTGAAGTAATCCTCCAAAGTAGGAGTGCACACTGTTAAAGGCATCAATTTGGGGATGAAACACAAAACCAAGATCTTGGCTACATCGTCATAAAAAGCCCTTTATGACTTTCCTAAGAAGACAGGTATAAAGCCTTGGTGCCTGGATCTAGTTCCAGTTTGAAAATTACACAGTCTTCTGTAATTCCTGCCAATAATTTAAATTGGAAATAGAGTTATTCACACCCGCTAAGCAACTGTTGCAAACTGTTGCAATGTGCTGCTAAATAATTGCTAAATAATGGGAACCTCAGCAGTTACCGGAGTCTCTAAAGTGATTTTGCAGGTTTAGGTGAAAGGTGCTACATCAGTGCAAGGCTGTAATTCACATTAAACAAGGAAGAAGGTTAGGCATTGTTTGAACTCTTTCTTAGAAGAACTAGTTCTTTTCCCAAGAAGTCACCTCACAGCACATTTTCATTCATGGTACGTTCTGCTTGAGAAAGTTGTGCGTAAATAAATGTAGCTCAGCTTATTCTCTTTCTTTCACTGAAGTTTCCATGAATTCAGAGAATCCTCAGAACCACTGAGAGCTTTGCACATCTTTACAATGCCTCTTCTGCCACAAATGTGAAGTCAACTGGTATCGTGCAGATCTTTTAATTTTGCTCTCCTGGTTCTGCAGTCCTTCAGAGGACAAAAGGAAGTGCTATTTCACCACGAGAATTACAACAGTACAAGGAAAACTTGGGAAGAGACTTTCTTCTTTAGAAGAAATGTTGTACCTTCATACACCACAACACTCATTAAAACTCAACACCATATGCTTGAACACCTCGAATTCCTAAATAACAGAATGGAATTTTGAAGTTTGGAGAGATTTTTAAATTGAATTTATATAGTTTAAGGTTTTGGATTAATATTGATGGGCAAGGATTCACCATGCAAAGATGGTGGGCCACAGAGATTATATCATGGAAGGTGCACAGGTATGTTTAAACAGTAGAGTTGGAAGGCTTAATGACACATAACTATCTGATGCACCTATGTCTAGCATATTTTTCTAAATTGATCTATGGTGGATCAAAATATAAACACCACTTCCTGGTGGGAATCTAGCAAATCATAAACTCACATCCTATCTGGAAAAATACTCTTGCAAAACAAAAAGATTGGCAATCATGTATCAAAGCCTCACCAAGATTATTTTGCTCCAGGGCTTACAGATCACTTTGCAATATTATATTTGTTTTTGCTAATGCACTGCTTCAGTATCACATTGTTCTGCCTGGACATTACCTATTTAATGGTCCCCTCTGGGAAGTGACCGTCCCAGAATTTATGACAGAACGTGGTGGAATTGGTACAGAAGGAGGAAAGGAGTTTGCTAAGATTTCTTCCCCATCCATCTCTGATTTCTGAGAAATATTTATAGCCCTGAAGTTAGGGTAACCTCCTGTTGTTCCCTTCTATTTACTGAAAGTAAATTACCAGGGCCACCCTAATGGCTCAGTGGAGAGAGAGTAACATAGGAACAGGAACACTCTTGCTCCCTGTGGCCAGTTGGCTTGGAGTAGATGTGAGAAAGTGAGGAATGAATTACGTTCCCCTACAATTAACTGGCTGGCAATCAAGAAATTTCACAGCCTTAAACACACAATTCTAGCTTTCCCTGCTAGAAGAGAAGTTCACAACTGCAGGCAGTTGTTATAAATAGTTATGAGGAGGCTTAACTTTGGAGGGGAAAAAGAGCAAAGCAATTTTTTTTCAGGATGGAAAGCTTCTGCATAAGAACTCCCCCAGACCCTGAGATCTCCAGGACTGTTGCCCCCTTCTTCCACACACACAAACACCTTTTTTGGCATATGTTTTGGCTAAAGTCAGTTGAACAAGGGAGAGTTAGAACTCAGGTTTCCAGGATCCCCTTGCCAGAAGCTAAGCTGTTAGGTAGTGTAATAACAGCAGCACAGGCTTCCCACTTCACCCTGCCAGTGACCTTCGCATAGACTTGGACATACCCCCTTCCTCAGAGTGAGCAGCAATTCCCCTCTCACTCTGCCTGGTCCAGAAACTCATCTCAAATCACGTCAGACCAAGCAGGACTACTAAAGCAGTGCTGCAAAATGTGAGTTGCTGTCCACAAGGGACGGGACCAAGAGACTGCCTAACCCACTTTGTTTAACTTTTTAGTTAAACAATCCTGAAAGGGGAAGTTGCACTGCTACTCTGGAAATTACAACTTTAATCTCATTTGAACCACACATTCCTTAGTTAAACTGCAGAAATAATTTAAGAACCAACTCCCAAATAAGACATTTTTCAACATTTCCTACATTTCCTGGAAATATATTACCTCTGACGCTGAGAAATAAAAGCAGACTTATTAATTTACCCAGGTTAAAGTTCTTCCAGTAGCCACAATAAACTCTAATGTCAGGCTAATTGCATGCATTTCACTGGTTTTGCATCTTCATGCTCCTCAAAGCACCACCACACAACACCACTGGAACATTGATCATTTCCAACTCAACCCCACAAACCATTCACACATATTGCATTCATCTCTCACTCACACTGCACTGCCCGTGGCAGGAATCAATAGTGCTTCCCTGAAAACAGAGCAAAATTATTTTCCCCTTCCTCAGGCACACTTTACAGCTCAGAGGTGCCAGGATTTACTGGCTTATTTAAACAGTGTTTAAAGTTTTGCTGGGCAGATAAGAAGAATAACTTGGGTGTACAGTAAAACAAAGATATAGCTGGTTGTGCCAAATATTCAGTTTATGGCAATACTTCATAGGAATTATTCTCCATAACAACTGAACTGTCATATCCTACAACTACATCCCAGGCACCCTCCCAGCTGAGCTAACTACGGCTGCTGTCTGATGTGCTCTACATACAAACACCCAGAACTACCCAGATGTTCTCTATGTAAAACATTTGGTTTGAAACATGCAGCGCTTCTTTCCAAAAAGCCATTACATTTGTTTAATGGACTTGCACAGTTCAACTAAAATATCCTGGAGCAGACATTTGACTGCAACTCTACTCTACAAGCCCCATCTGCAAAAAGGAAAAAAGAAAGAAAAAGCAAATGAGAATGCTTTACATGATTTATGCTGTCTTTATGATCAGTCAGTTCATAAAATACAAGCTCTGCTCTACAGACAATAACACAAATCACTTTCAAGTGTATTGTTTAGTCCTTGCCTGTGTTAAACAAATATTTCAACTGAAACGAAGGGCTGAACTCTACTCTTCAGCTTACAAGTGTTAATGTAACTGAGAGCAGCATTTTACCCACGGACATCACAGAGGATGCAATTTTTTTGTTTTATGCTCGGAGTGAGTGAGTAACGACATCCAATAATGATAACCAGTTACATTCACGGCTGCAGAATTTTCCTTTCATCCAAGAAAGGCTGGAAGGAGGTTCAAGTACAGCATGAAATCCTTCTCCCTGATGAATTCCTCATGAGCAATGCACAACCCACAACGAGGCATTTCACAGGTCCCATTAGACCATGTTTTCATCACAAAACGCCAGACAGGATGGGAGAATAAATTTGTTTTACTGAAACAGAGTGCCTGGTAGAAAAATCTCAAACTGTACACAGAAAAAAAACCCTGCAGTTGAAAAAAATGGCTAGCCCTCAGCCTGGATGTAAATGCACTGTACAGTCTAGCTAAAGGCCCTCGTTCCTCCCAGGTTGTGAGGACACAATCAAGTGGTACCAACTGGTGCTCAGCAGTGGTGACCTGTCTCCAAGACACAAGAGATGCCAGGCTTCTGAAAAACTGGCACCATCCCTTCGACGTGTTAGTCATGTAAGACGATGTTCATTTCAAGAGCAATCTTCCTGAGATGGTTATACCCACACAAGGAATGGCTCAGCACAGCACTGGAGCTGTGGTCAGCCTCAGCTCCCCCCGTGGCTCCACCACAGACTTTCTGGATGAACCTAAGGGAAACCACTCACACCCAAAATCATGGCTGTAACAACCAGCTCCTACAGGAGATGCAGCTTAAACCCACAGATCACCATTTATTTATTTCACCTCATTTTGGCACCCTGAAGAGAATAAAAACATGACAAAGAAAGTAGTGTGAAGGATGCTATTCCTCAGGCATAGTCCTGATTAAAAACGCATCTTCCCAAGAAAGCAATGTGGATGCCTCTCTCTCTTCTCAGTTGTATCCCTACACAGGTCAGCTAAACCTGCATTGCCTCCAGCAGGTATTTACAGGAATTTTCCAGGTTCTGGGTTGCATGCACCAGCTGGGAAGGTTGTGGTCTGCCCTCTTCTCCTCCCAAAGGCTATTTTTGTTCCTTATGCCAAAAAAACAGTCCCCAGTTCAGCCCTGCTGACAGGGCTGTCACCTGTCACCTGTGCCAGGTGTCCTGAGGCATCTCTGGCCATCTGAGGGACCAAGTGGCCTTTGCTCCTCCTTCCTGAGCTACACTCCACAAGGAAAGCTCTAATATTTGATCTGTGCTGAGTGTGATGGCAAAAATATGCAAATACATGACAACTCTGAACACGTGCCTCAAGAGCTGTTTTTTTAACAAATGCTTTGCTGTCTTCCCCTGTCAAACTTGTGTGCCAAGGACTTAACCTTTTTTGCATAAACAACAAAGCACCGTTTAACAAAAAGGAACATTTGTTTAGGTACCACACAGCTCAAAAACATATTTCTACACAATCCTCATTGCTATCTTTTGTGATTAAAAAAACATTCACATTCACTTTTAAAATGACACTTGTATCTCAAATAAAGAGATATCCTTCACCATCAGGCATTTCATGGAGATTAGAAATTGCAGCAGAGATCAAATACCTTTTTGTGTACAGGAAACATGATATGGTGGCTTTGAGATCTCCATCAACAGCAGGACCCCAACCTTTCTGATCTGCCCATGAATAGCTAAATTTAGTCTCTGAGCTTGGCGTGGTATCTTTTCACAGGAACGATATTTTGGGGGATTTTTTTTAAAGCCTAATATCCCTTAACTAGTGTCTTTATTCTGAGGCAGTAATGCTCCAGGCCAAATATGCTGACTCAGCTCTTCAGCACAGCGAGACATTAGGATAATTGCAAGTCCCTCAAGCTGCCAGACCTCAGAACAAAGACAGTCCTCCAGCCTCTCTGCTTAAGTCGTCCCACATGCCGGCTGCTGGGCCACAGCAGCCGAGGGGTCTGGGATTACCACAGGCCAACATTCCCCAGGAAGGTGAGGCAACAGGGACAGATCCTATCCCACTTCCAAGCACTGATGCTTCATCACAGAGGCAGTCGGCCTCACTCGAAGTGCAGCAGACCCTCCCAATCACCAGGCTGGCACCCCAGGGGATGCAACAACAAGGGGTCTCGGAGGTATGGCTGAGGTGAGGTGGAAAATGCAAACAGGGAGAAAAGAAGACTGAGAAGGAATCCAGAAATTAACAGTTACATTACGAGCATGTTAAACTAAACTTAATGCTTATAAAACAACAAGACCTGCATCTATTTTGTGATTTTCCATTCACTTACAACTGGCTGGGACAGTTTTGCACACACCAGCTATGCCAACCCCTTTTCCCAACACTGCTGGGGTTTTTTTCAAAAATTTTTTCAAAAATATTTTATTATCTCCTCCATTGGCAAGAACAGAGCCTGAATATGTTCATATTTAAGCAAGACCCAGGACTTGCATCCCATTCAGACCAGTGGCAGATTTAAGGTCTGACTCTCATAAACCATCAGATCTAGAAGCAAGTCCTATCTGTCTTTGGAGAGTTAGGGGATGCAATAGTTTAAAAGACTGAATTGAGGCTTGGCCCATGGTCTTTAGTTCAAAATATAAACATCACTGAGCTCAAATAAGAGTACTAGAACAATGGATGATCAAGGGACAGCTACAACCTTGCCCCCTCCACCCTTTGCAACACACGGCAAGGGTTAGAGGAGGGCCTTCACGTCTCCTGAACATCTGGCATTTTTGGTGTAGGTCCAGGATGTCTGATGGGTATGGCCAGACACAGTAAGCACATGGAGTATCTCACCCAGCCCCCTAGTGTTCAAAGGTCTAGGATCCCCTAATTTATACAACATACTAGGCTGCCTGTGAAGACACGGTGATAAATACACTCTGTTTAAAAGCAGATACTTCTCAAATCATAACTTGCAGATGCTTGAAGTCTTTCATGTGGGTAAGACAAACGAGAGCCATAGAGACTGATTTTGTAGCCAGGGAGTACAGGAAGCAACAGCAGGAGAACAGTATTGAAAGCCTGGATACACTTATGGCTTTAATGAATTGGTCATCAAATATAACAACTCACATATGCAGCTTTTACCTTACCAGCTTTGTAGTTCACTCCCCACCCTCCCCAGCTATTCCTCATACATCTAGCAAAGTGGAAATTATTTTGAGTTTAGCTTATTAAATGGACACACATGGTACTTACATCTGCTGGAAGATATTTGAGGGAAATGCTGACAAATACAATTTACATATTTAGTTGGAGACCTTTTCATCTCAGACATTTCCTCTGACATACCAACTATCCTAAGTACATCAACCTATCAGGGCTAATGACAAGAAGTTTTTCTATAAAGTGTCTGGTGCACGCCTGGGCAACTTAGGGACATATCCTGACTTATGTAAGAGGCAAGAAGAGACAAGAAAAACATTCTCTGTAGGTCAGATATTCCCATGCCAATGTACCAATCACTGGTGGTATGTAAACCACTCAAACTGAACATAAGAGCTGGACACTGGCTGCAGCCTCCACCCCTATCCAGGTCAGAAGCTGCTGAGGTTGTGGCCACTCCACGCAGAGGAGGCAGCTGCCACCACATCATTTTGCCATCCATTCTAGGAGCTCCTAGCCCATCCCAAGCATGGAGGCAAACCTGTACCTCTGACTTCAGAGGATCATCAAGAGCTGTGGCAGAAAACTTTGTTTGGTCCCACTTTTTACAGGAAGAGTATACAAGGCAAAAATGAGAACAGTGTCCTACTGAGAACAGTGTGGGTGTACAGCAAGAGAAGGGGCTTTGGTGTCGGTGTCCTGGTTTGTACAGATAGAGAGTACATAAGTGTGGTACAGGAGGCAGAGAGCTGTACCATCAGGGAGATGCCCATGTCAAACCAAATGTCAGCAGCCAATTTCCAAATGCTGTGTATGTGGTTTTGCAAACACATCCCCTATGCTCTACATTTGGATGACCAGGACTGTACAAACATTCACCTGCTGGTGTTCAAGGTTGAACTGGGACTGGTTTTCAACCCACATTCATCATTCTTCTTCGGTACTGTTGTGGACACTGAGTGCCTCCCCCAGTTCTTCACTCCACCAAAGACTTATTTACCAGACAAAAGACAGACTAACTACAACTACAGTTCTGTAGAGAATAAACAATTGTTCACAAGAACTGCACATTCCACACGGTTTTATTCAACATGTATGACCTCGAACTACAATATATACAATAATTGTCTCCACATGGCAAATCCACATTGTGGTTCCTAAAAAAATAATAATAATTTTTAGAACATATGCCACTAAAAAACGCAGTACATTTTAGCAATATCTAATGAAAGACTTCATACAAGCAATTTCCATCCTGTTGTGTTCTCTAGCATATTGTGCTGTGAAACCATTTGTAAAAATGCTTAGACATGTTACAGTATTTTTAGCTGAAGGCTGCATTGTAAGCACTGTCTCAAACTCTACTGTGAATTTCACATTTAGAAGGAATCACACTAGGTATGTATCAGGCCAAAATGTGCCCTGTCCATTAATCTAACTTTCCTGTAGTAAGTAGCATCCCTTCAGAAATGAATACACCGACACAGGAAAGTTAATCGACCTGCCCAAAATTGTTCAATCCAATGTGGGGTTGGGGGAGGTCAGGAAGCAACAGTCTCTTGAAAACTTTTAAATTCTTCACCTATAACAAAGTGCATCACTGAAAGAATATCACTTGATGTCCAGTCAAAGGTCAAAGAACATGCTAGTCTTTAATTTGGTAAAAGATTTGACAAGCTAATGTATTCAGATGACCTCTTACTGGCTAGTCATTAATTCAGACTTTCATTCCACTGAACCATACTCCCCTGAACAAAGCTGCTTCTCCAACAAAAATTCTCAGTGCAGGAAAATAGCATTTTGTACTAGTGCCTTTCTCCTGCTGATCTTCATGCTGTAATCAGTTATTTCTGTGCAGCCCTTGATGTTAAGGTCTTCTTTGGCATTTCAATTATACAAGTGTTTATGTGAAGACTGTAGTACTTTTATACAACTAGATAATAATCCCTATGGTAATAAGCCCACAATGTTCACTGTGAATAACATTAGATTATTTCCAGTGGGTTTTTTTGGTTTCTTTTTTTGTTTGTTTTTTAAACTAGAATCTCAGAACACATCTAATAACTAAGGGTGGAACAAATAACAACTTAACAGTAAAACTATTTTCGAGCTCATATAATCTTTCCAACTTCTATTCATTCCAGATCCAGAATTTCCATGCATGCAGAGGATGACCTGAGTTTCAGTAACACCTTCAGCACCATGAAAACATCATCCAGATTTACACAGTCACATTACGAGTCCCTAAAAGAACTCAGTTTGCACATCTTAAATAAATAAACACATACATAAATAAGATTTAGGTGATACGTTTTGCAAGAACCCCTCTTCCCCCCCTCTTCATGGCAGGAGAGGTGTATGCAGCAGCCACCCCAGGCTGCACAGATCGTGCTGGCAGCTACCAGCTTGGGAGCAGGGAGCAAAGCAGCACTCTCTGCACGGGTCACAGCGCTGGCACACACAACAAAGCAAGAGGCAGCAGAGTGCAAAAGAGCCAGGAATGGAGACCGAAGCTGGATGTCACACAGAGACAAAAGCTCAGGTAAAGAAAGAGCCCAGGAGGCAGGAGAGACCAAGAAGGAGGCTGTCATCTGTAGGACCCTGACCTTAGGTACTCTACACGTCTGGAAAAATCAAGTATTAGGTTGTGCACCCAAAACTAGCTGAGACTTCTGATGATTTTGGCTTTAATTGCCAAGTTTTTCCTTTGTCATATATAAAATGGGGTAGTGATACAAGCTGTTGTTACTATAATTCCAAGTGTATTATTATAGCTGTGAAAGCTGCATTCATGAATCAGGAACCTGCTGTGCAAAGGGCTTGTACAAGCACTTCACATCACAGCAGTGATGTGTAGATACTTATACTGGTGTCTGCAACAAAGGAAGATATCTTAATAAGAGCAACAAAGAACCACAAAGAAATAAAAAAGAAATAAACAGTTCAGATTTGGACATTATCCTAATGTCAAAATCCTAATGTCAGTTTGGACATTACACTGAGCAATCAAGATAAAAATCAATAAGAAGTAGTGACCTAGGTGCTAACTGAAGCACAGGTTCTCAGGGGGAAAAACTGGAAATAAAACATGTCATTAAAGATAAAAGAATTCATGTGGTTGAGAGGGATACCAACATTTTCTGTGATATCAGCAGCACAGATGAGAGAATTGGGACAAACATTCCACCTGGCTTTCACTGCCCTCAGTGACTCATGAGCAAACTGTTATCCTGCTATATGGAACCCTTAAAAACCACACTGCAAAAAAACAAATGGTTGTGTGGCCAACAAGGCCTTAATTATTGATATGACAGAACTGACATTGTTGGTATTCATGTTTTGGTTTTGTCATGATATGGAGAAATACAGACAGTAAAGCAAAGATCCTCCTTTCATGTAACCTGTTGCTATATCAAGATTTCAAAAAACCCTGTGTAACCCTTCAAAAGCATCATGCAGCAGAGCTATTTCAAACCAAAGATTTTCACTGGAGTTGCAAATAAAAAGATTCATTGCTTTAAAATTTGAAGGTTTTTTTACACGATTTTCATTCAGAAATCAATTTCATTTGGCAACATCCTTCTACCTGCACTTCTATACAAAAGGGATAAATAACACTTGTCAGTCGCCACACATAACAACGCCTGCCCAAATATGCACCACGTGCCTGTTGGGCTACAGCTTGTCATCAATCCCCAAAATAATCAACTTTCTGGAGGAACGGGCTGGAGGAGAATAGTGCTTCCTCCACCTGCTGGTGAGGAGGAAGAAAAGATGCCACGGCTCAGGCGGAAAGAGGGAGATGAAGGTGGAGGGGAGGTGCAGCTACTCCCCATGGCCTGCCAAGTGCAGCCTAAGGAAAGAAAGAGAGACAAGCGCCTCACTTTTGCAAACGGCAAAATCTCTCCCGAGGACAGATGGTAACCGAAAGGAAGTGCAGATAACACACGGAGTTTCATGAGGGGTTGTAGCAACCAACCAGCAACGTTAACAAGAACCAGGTCCAGCAGCAGCAAAGGAAGGCAAAGGATTCCTGGCAGAGCATTTCCCAGGAGGGCAACCCCAGGGAGCTGTACACTGGCTGGGGTATTGAACCCCTGTGCTATGCTTTCCTGGGAGTGCTCCAGGCAGTCTAATAGGGTTTACCTGGCATCTTCCACATTTTAGAGAGCTGCATGGTCCTCTGCTAACGTTAATTATAATTAATGAAGGTATTGTTTCCTGTATAGTATCAGGCATAGACAGATAACAAGACTGCAAATGCCTACCTGTAATTTAAAGTTGCATTCTAATGAGTATTTACTCTAGTGGAAACACTTACTCAAACAAGAACCCAGCAGCATTTACCATCTTCATGCATCATGCACAGAATCAGCCAGAGGTAGTCAATACACACCTTAACTAAGGCTGATATAAGTGTAACTGTGAATTTCTTGGCTAACAAACACTGAGTACATAACAGGAACAAAAGTTCAGTTGTTTGGTTTAACATGTGCAAGATGACAAGTGGAGAAAACGCTCAAAGAAACGTCAACATGAGTGTTACTTCACAGGCTTGCTATATCACCTCTTCATCCTTACACTTACTAACAGGTGCCTTAATTTAAAATATCATAAGTTACAACTGTGCATACTGAGCCAGAACTAATGAAGAAAATCTTGCTGGCAAAATTAGGCATCTCATACGTCATGTAGTGGGCAATATTTTAACTGCTCCATACAGCATGGAATACTGTCTGTAGTCACTGTGGTAACTAATACACAAATTCACACAAGTTGTTTCCAATAACAAACTAAATGTATCATACATTTAGCCTCACACCCTGGAGCTTTATGGCAGGAAGTTTTATAATCACGTTCCACTGTGTTATGAGGAAAGACAATAAAGTTAAATTTAAGAGGAATAACAATTTGAATAAACCCATAACCTGTTAACATGTGCCAAATACTACTTTCATTCAAGTCAACAGAAATCCTGCTATTGATTTCCAGTGGCAGAGGACTAAAGCACATCTGTACTTTGGAACCTGTCTTCTCACCTTCGTTTTACTTTATTTACCCAAACCTGCCAGTTTCTATTTCATTTCTGAGCTCTCTATTTATAGAGATGATGAGAAAGCCAAAGTTTGTGCTTCATACTAAAAGCCTGGCTAGTCACGCAGATCTTTTTATGAATTGCAAATATCTTTACTAAAGCTAAAGAGATTGCTGACAGACAAGAGAAATGGAAAGGCCATTGGAGAATCACTCGGACGAGGCTGATGAATGGGAACACAATGCCACCGCCAATGTCCAGCTTTGCAATCTGTTGCCATATGGCTTCAAATACCTGCTTACCATTGAGTAAAGAAAGAGATGATTAGCTAAATCAGTAGCAAAATAGGAAGCAAATAAACTGGACTAGAGCAACCTTAGGACTCTTGCTCCCTAGCTGCTGGCTGTGATAGGATTGGCATTGGACAATGCGCAAGAGACGGGCACATTCCCTGCTCTGTGCATCCCCTGCTGGACACGGCAGCATCTGGTCCAACCTGCTCACGGGTGATGCAAACACTACCCACTAATAAGAACTGAGAAGAGGAAATGAAAGAGAAAGAGAGGTGTTAAAAATGAAGAAAAACGCTGTCCCTCTCTGATGAGTCATCCTGTCGGTGCTCTTATCTCACCCATGGAAAGTAATCAAAGTTCACTGTATCAGCCAGACAAGGGAACTGTCAGAAAACAAGAAGCATTTTCCATTCATTTAGATTCGGCTGGATTCCTGACAACTAGCTTTTATTCTGCAAGCAGACAGAATGTGGATACTTCACATACACTCGCAAATGTTATAGTTCAAACAGACATGTCACACCAGAACTTGTCTGCAGAATAGTTAATAATTTTGAAGTGCCACATGCCAAGGCTTGCATTACTTCAGTAAAAAACTCACACCCTGGTAAGGACTTGTTTAGCTTCTGCATACCAGCTGATAGGCCGAGAGTTACATTTTTATTGCATTTAAGATTGCATGGGTATTCTGATTTTCACCTTCTCCATTTCAAGATGGCATTAGCCACATAAATTCAGTTCAGACCATATCATCAAAGTATCCTTTACCTGTGTAGCTCAAGTGCTTGACAGTTAGCAAACATGGAAAAACCTGGTGTGTTGTTAACTTAGATGAGATACACATCTACTCTACATCCTTTCCTGTGAGGGCTCTTCCCAGAGACAAAGCTCATTTACATTACCATCACCTTTTTATTTTTAGTTTTGCAGATCTTTTAAAAAACATGTTTTCAATTTATCTGCTTATTTACTATATTTTGTAATGCAACTCAAAAATAATCTACTTACAAAATAATAGTTAGTATATAACACAGCCTTGGAGCTTTTGTTAGCCTGAAGTTGTAAAACGGCCAAGACAGCAAACTTTTAAAAATCATGGACTTAGAGTGAGCATGTGCAGAGATGTCCATCTCTGGTTTCTCTTTAGCCAGCCTCCAAATGAGCTAATAAACTGAAAGCATATATGATATGACTCTACAAGTTGGCTGAAACACTCATTTTCACTGTTGACACAAAGATATTCAGTTGCAGAGTAAGTGCTCCTTATTAAAGCCATAGCATCTGAAATTTCATTTTCTGTTTTACAGATCCTTCTGCCCCTAGGCACATGTTGGGCTTCCCAGCAACCGAAAGGGAAAGATAATGTAACGTCACCAGGGAAATGCCTTGCTTTTAGGTGAAGTCTAGTGAAAACTCAATTAGTCTGCTTCAGTGTGAAGACCTTTGTAGAAAACCATCTATTTCTCAGAACAATCTTTAACACAACAACGCCTGCCTCTCATTCGCTTGCTCTCTGTGAATAGTTACATATTTCTGGGAAAGAAAAATGACAATAACTGTGACTAATGCGTGCATTGCTTCAATCGCATTTCTGCGCCCGGCTGGAGTGCTGCAGCAGTGAGGAAACGCTGAAGCTGAGTTATTGCTGGACAACCTCCGGGCTGCTTCAAGTCCCGAGCCAGCCGTCACCGCTGAGCGGTGAAACGGATCGTAAAAACCAATGGGGCTGGGTTGCAGTCCCTGCGATTTTTTTAGGTGTCAGCAAAGTTCAGGTCACAAAAGTATGACTGAATCACGGCATTTTTAACCAGGGAAGCCAACGCTTGCTCTCCTGACAGTACTCTGTGAGCAGCTTTGGTTAGCTGGTGCATGTGACAGGTTTCACCAAACCGCGAATTTCCATTAGGGAAAAAAAAAAAAAAAAAAAAGCCTGTCCACAGCGGTCCCGCACGTAAAAGCAAAACAAAAACAATAAGCCACCCTATTTTTCCAATAATAATGCATCCCTTTAAAAAGTACCAATGTGCTACTAGAATACCTCCACCACTCCCACCAGATAAAAGTCTTTCTGCAGGATTTGCACTCTAAACAAAGCCCTGGACCACCAGCAGGCACGGGTGGGATGCTGACCCGGGTCCCCGCGGGCTGCCAGCCACGCCAAGCGCCCGTCTCGCCACAACACGCCAGGGGCTCCTGCCGGCAGGATCCCGAGGGGATGCACTCGGCCGGCTCTATTCGGAAGTCGGCGTTGAAAATCAAAATTATGTATACCCACACACATAAAATAAAGAGGCAGAAAGAAGCCGCTCCGCCCGCCTTACCACTCTGCCAGAGAATCTCTCGATGGCCCGCTTGACTTTGCCATAGGTGCCTTTCCCCAAGGTCTCCTGCAGCTCGTAGCGATGCTTCAGGTTGTGCTTATGGTGATGCCGCTTCACCCCCTGCTGCTTCCTCGCCGCCGTTACCTCCGGGGAAGGAGCCTCCCCGAGCGGCTCCTCCATGGCCGCCGCCGCCTCGCCGCCGGCCGGCCNGAACCCCGGCCCGGCGAGACCCCGGGCTGAGCTCCGGGTCTCAGCGGGGCCGGGCTGAGGCGAGGCGGAGCTCCGGCCCCGCAGGTCTGGCGTCTGCACCTGCAGGGACGGCGGGCAGGGGCTCGAGTGAGCCTGCACCGAATTTAGGTCTGGAAAGTTTTTGCAGAAAACGCTTAATTTTCCTCATTCACTAAGCGGGCGAGGGTTTCCTGTAGGGTTTCCATGCTAGTGGAACTGGCAGAAAAACTCGGGCACGCCCAGGTGCCGGCTGTCTTTGGCATGGGCAAGCGCTGTTCGACTGCTCCAAGAGGTTTGCTCCTGTCAGAAACCTTCCTGGGCCCAGTCCTGCTGTGGTTAACTTGTAAACCTGCGCCAAGACCTAGAGCTGAGGAGCATGTCGCCTCTGCTTTCAGGATCTTTGAAATACAAAAGAATGCATCGGGTTTACACTTTCTTCATTTTTTTTTTATTTATTTCACAAAGTCAGCTTGAAGACTTAAACCAATACAGAATATTCTTCATTGCCAATGTTAAGATGAATCAGATGGCCCACTGCCAGAAAAGGTGGATGGTCTCTAGTAGCAGAAATGGGAACTTTCCATGGGGTTAAATCGTTCTGGCATGCTCCACTATGGCCAGTTTGCTGGACCAACCCAAAGGTCTTCAAGTGAAAGCCCTGACTTAGTGTCTCTTCCCCACCGACTGTTCTTAAGGTGCAGGTTACAGCTGGGATTGCCTGCCCTGCAAGAATAACACACGGACCTGCTAAAATTCTGGGTTCCACTTCGTGGTCACAGCAATGTCAAGGCACAGAATTTCAGGACTCAGTAGCCCCATCCCTCCATTTTGCCTGAGGACTGTTAGCACAGAACATGGTCCGTGTGTTCAGCCAATTGTACTGGCTGGCTCCTGCAAAGGCTCATGTTTCTCAGATGTAACTAAGGAGTGTCAAGATGACTGGGTGATATCTAGGCACCAGCTTTGGTGAGGACTCTTGTTTCATTCCTCTAACTTGCTGGGTGTTAAGGCTAGACTTCCTCAAGGTTTCTTCCTGAGACAATGAAGAACAGCCCTGAGGTTGCAGCCTTATCCCCCCTCTGATATGAACTTGAAAACAGAAGTTTCTCTGTAATTACCATCTCCTCACCTTCATTTTGGGATCAGCGGAAGTGCCCAGCTGAATCAAGGCAAGTCTGCCTAGCCAGCACCGCGTCACAAGGATTTAAGAAGACAGAAAGAAAGAATCCTGCGGAAGTCAGAAGTAATACCTCCTGGGCTGGCTTCTTGATCTTTGGAAGCCTGATGTTGACTTAAGCCCCAGATCATCAAATTTAATCTCTCTTTCACAGAGTGCACCACACACTGGCTATTCCAAAGCAAAAAGGGAAAGGGAAGGTTCACTCCGTTAATCTACAGAAGGAAAAAAGAGTGGCTTGCCCTTCTGTAGCCCCACCCTTTATTTTAACTGTGGAAAGGACAAAAATTCAGTGGCCTTCTCTGTGTAACAAGTAAGATGACAGTTGTACCTTTGATGTTTTCATTTTGTTTTAATGCTCTGAAGTGCTACACCCCTCAGCTGGCACGAGATAAAGCAATGCCCGGGCTACCTGAACATGCAGGAGAGGAACATCGCTACTGCAGTGGCTGCTTTCAGTGCCCCCACTTTGAAACCCACTTATGTAGCTCTTCTCAAACTGAGGGGATGTCCCAAGAAACGTCCATATGAAGAAATGCAGGGCAGACCTGCTGCAAGTCGGGATTGGCACGTGGGTGGCAATGCAGCAGCACCAAGAGACAGGAGGGAGCTAGGAGAGGGGCTGGCAACAGAGGGAACATGAAGGGTGTCCTTGACTGCCGGGAGAAGTGAAAAATTGTCCTGGCGTGTGTTCACCTCATCGCAACTTCACTTAAATAGATTAAACCAGAGTCTCAGTCTTGCTGAGTGCCAAGGCTACGGCAGTCTGTCAAGATGACAGTAACAACTGCCCGGTGGTTTTGCATGTCCAATGCAAGCCCTGGAACCACCAAAGAGGAGAGCAGCCCGGGTCCTGCTCTGACCTGTGCCAGCTGACTGACTGCGCGCCGGACTGCAGGAGCTGCTCAGGAATGGCTCGGGCCCCCCAGAGGCAGCAGGAAGAGCGTCCAGCTATGGTTGTCAGACTGTCTGGAAGCTCTCTTCAGGTTGGAAATCAGTATAGCCTATTTTCAGGTCCTTTATGCCTCTTGAATAGCCGAGAAGCATGAATGCCAGTGATGAAAATAGGTTTCATTATATTATGCTCATGACCGTTGTTAATATTCCCAAGAGTGTTCTCTTCTAGATGCTTGGAAGCATACATCATCAGTTCCATAAGGAAATATGTAATGAATCATTGCTATATATTGTGATTGAGGAGATACCAGGCATAATAAAATACCAGAAACTCCAAAATGAAAAATGCCAATTTTTTAATGGAGTAAGCACAGTCACTATGTAGCAGCATTAGAAATTTCTAGTGCTCTTACATGTGAAGCCAGAGGGCACTGAGCAAATTAAAAATATAAATTAAAACTGGACACAAGAAACTTGCTGTGCTCACATGTAATAGCAATGGTAATTGAAAATAATGATAAATACAGAAGTATGCATATGATTGACTGTATCACCAACATATAGAGATATTTCCTTTTAATTTTTAGCATGTCAGTGTAAAACATGTAGTGCTTCATTGTTTCTGAAATAAACATTTGGTGAGAATTTCAGCTCTCAGAGTTTATAGACACCACTAGGGAATTCTTCATTTCTGACAGTATTATTTTACATAAATGCTTTTCCTTATTCACAAAAAGGAATTATCCTCCCATTGAAACCAGCAGACTTCTGCTAGCCAGCTTCAAAGGAAATAGGATTAAGCTCTAATTTGCAAAACAGTATTGGAGGATATGTTGTACCAAATCTAAACTACACAGATTATCACAATATCAACAACAAAGCCATTGATTTCAGTAAGCTTACCTTCCTGAAGTTAGTGTGAGTTGGAAAGTAATCTTAAAAGATTGCAGCATGCTAACAATAAACCATTATCATAAAATTCAATGCATTTTTAGGATTAAGTTTGCCCTGAACTTTCAAAACAGCACAACTTATTTATTATCTGGCATAGAGACATTCAGGATAAAAAAACACCACTGGCTTAATAGCACTCAGTCAAATATTTATGTCTCCTCAGAAAGTCAACAGCATCTGTAATGAGATATGATTTTCATAGGGCAGATGTTAATTCATTCTATGTATCTAGCTAAATAAAAAACCAAAGCAAAACAAAACAGGATTTCAAAGATATTTGCTACAAATACCTATTTTACAAACTGAGGGCAGGAACTCTCTGTGCAATGATTATGCCTATTGCAACTTAACTTGGTGACATGGTATAATTTGTACTCAAGCAGACTTTTTGCTCATAAGCATTCTTCAGTGGTTATGAATTGTTCAAAACAGTGTTGTTACCACCCTTACAAAGGTCGGCTTCCAGGAGGCTGTTGGAAAGCTGGAATACCTTCTTTGACTGTTCCCCATAGTGCAAAATAGAGGAAAGGGGAGAAATGAGTACTAAAGGGATTCATAGATGCAAATGGATACATGTTCCCAGATGCTGCTCTCCTAGGTTTCAGTCTTTTCTGCTGAGCTCTATAGTCTGTACATGCAGAAAAACATAACCATAGTCCTCAAAGTCAATTGAATTGTTTTGACTGCTCATGCTTGATGATCAAGCTAAGTGTAGGTGTATGCATTTGCTGGAGCAAGCTAGAGTGCTCAGCACTGTCCAGACAGCAAATCTAAAGATTATATGACTTGCAAGTAATTTGAAAGATACTGGAAGGCAAAACCAGAGGACATTCTCTCAACTGAACTTTCTCCTCTGTGTTAAGTACCTGCTGAGGGAGAGCTTTTTGGTCTGATGAAGTGAAAGCACATTAATGTGTTCCACTCAAGGATAGGGATTATCCTTTAGAAAGCAGTGGCTGGCAGAGACAGCTGGCATCTGTCTGGTTGCTGTGGCAGGTATCTGCACATTATCTGCCCTCCAATCTTTGCAATTGCATGCTGTATGAAAATTGCAGGAGTCAAGAAAGTTCAGGATTAAGACTGTAATACTGATTTTCTCTGTAGTGAGCCATAAAAAAACTGTACTTCAACAAGTAGTGGTCTTTTGAGGTGTGTCTTGTTTGCATCCACAGATGTCAGTTCACTATTAAAACAATACTTCAATCGAGTAATGAACACCAAAAGGGCCCGGATTCAGAGGTTTTAACCTCCACCTAAATTCATGTGTCTCCTCTTGTTATTTGATTGCCTCTAGGACTCTTGAAATGTCTATTCAATAAGAAAAATAGAAACTTATGTGAAGTTAAGCCCTCTGAATCTGGATCCTGGACCCATTACAGAGCTTTATGGGCAGTGAAGAAACTGAGGAATACTTGTAATGTCTGTTTGGAAAGGACTCTGCAATTTTGAATCGGGTTCTTCATAAGACTGTAAGACACTCAATAGGAGAGGAGCCATAAGTCCATAAAATATTGTTTAAAGTTCCATTTCCAAGGCTCAAACCTTTGCTTCAGTGGCTTTCATTGAGCATTTAGACAATGAACACATTATAATTTTTGCCTGTAATACTGGTCTTTTCTTCTTCTGCTTGGCATGTTTTATTGGAATACCCATAGCACAGAAAATAGCAGTCACCTGCTGAATTTACATCTCCAGATCTGAAAATTCATTGACCTAAGAACATGTGTGCCTGTATGCTTATGTCACAGGATTTTATACATATAAAATCTGCTTTTCTACAGTCAACAATTCCATATGACACCAAAACTCCTCACTGTTATTGCTAAACTGAGGCACTCAACACCACTGAGAAGTGAAGAGAAACAACCTAAACTGCACAGGAGACAAAATTGAAATGTAGCTGCTGAGGCTCATCATCTATTCTGTTGCAGGGTTTCCAGAAGGATTGAGAACATGTAATTCCTTCCTCTGTTGCTTTCCTATTTCTCATTCAGTTTAGATGTTCTTTCAGTAAAACTCTATGATGGTGTGTTTACTGTGCTACTTATATATTAATTTTATTAAACAAATTAGCCATACAATCCCAACTACCAGCCTCCCTCACTCCCCCGCACATTAATAGTTTCGGGATTAAAGTCCATGTACAACTTCCATCACTGTAAGCAGGGAATTGCTTTGGGCCTCAGTCAGTGGATTGCTCATTCCACCAATGCAAACTGCAAAAAAAGAAGTTTAAAATGCAATTAAGTCACTCAGCAGTGTGCTCCCTTCCTTTCATCACTTCCCTTCTTTGCCTTCTTTCCCTCCTTTCTGCCACTTCTCTTTTTTGGCCTTATTTTGAGAGACTGATTGACTGCATTGCTTTCCACCATCAGCCCGTTAGGCCATGTGTAGGCAGCCAGCTCTTCACCCAGCCCATTTTGCCCACTCCTGGCTCCTGCACCTGGAACAACTGCTCTCAGCATAGCTTATACACACACAGCTTCTCCAAAACATCACCGAGTGTGGTTATCCCTGGCCACCATTTCACAATTCCTCCAGCCCCAACTCCCCCAGCACAACAGTGCAGGCAAGCGAGGCGTCTCAGTGTTGGGGTTTGGTGGTGAAACCACGAGCCCTCTCCGTGTAAACACAGGTGGTGCTTGGTGGTGCCTGTGAGTTGTGGCGGAAACAGGTGGAGCTGCGCAGCCACAGCCGGGGCAGAGGCAGGGGAGGGGAAAGGCAGCCGAGGTGCTGCTGGACTGGGGGCCACCCTGCTGGGGGCTGCCAGCCTGCCCCGGGGAGCTGGGGCTGCAGGGGCCTTCGCTCAGGCACGTTCATGTGAGAACATAACGGGGAAGTGTGAACTTTTGCCATTGTGACCCCTTCATCCTGGATGACTCATGGATGAGATGGGGCAGATACATCCCTCCAGGACTCTGGGACTTCCTGCCCAGTTGGATTGAATGGAGATATCACAGCCAGTGGGTAGATCCTGCAAGGCACGAGGTGTTAGTCTCAGTTGTGGCTTTTGCATGGCGTTCATTGTGCTGACACCTATGATGAAGAAAACCAAAAGTATGTTTTGCACAAAATGTTTTGATGTTGAGGTCTGTGGATCTAGATTATATCAATAAGACCATGTAGCTATTCGATGCATAACTTGTTTTCTTGAAAATACAAGGGTAAAGCTGCTCCAATTATATAGGGAGTAAAAAAAGCATAGATATAAGTATCTTTGCTGTCTTAAACATACGTATTTTTTAGAGTGAAGACGATTAAGTGCAAGATGTTATGCTAAAAGTCATGTGACATCAAGACATTACTTGATGTTCATACCTTTGGATGCACTTACCTGAACAAGCCTTTCCCCAAGACTATCCCTGACAAGTGGGTACCTGGGATAATGACAGCAAATGCTGCCCAATTACCAAAAATAGACCCCACAACACTTAGAATCATGTTATGACATGTATACAATGTACCCCATCAGACAGAACAGCATTTGTTACATTAAACTGATAACATACATCACTTCCCTTGGCAGCGTGGGTATGTGCTTCAAATCTAGTGGAGAAATGGGCACCTTGTGCCACCTGACTCCTGTTATGTGCATAACTTATAGGGAATAGGTTCTCTATATAGTTCTCTATAGTTCTCTATACCCTCTTTTCCCACATGTGCTGCAGACTGGCTGGTAACCTCCTTCTCTCCATAAACAAAGGGGAGCAAGGACTGAACTGTGCCATCTTAAAAGGCAGCCCTTTCCCCTCCTCTGTTTTGGGGAACAGTGGACAACTCCACTCCTTGCCACAGGCTCCATGCTAGGGGTGGAATCTGATATGGAGAAATCATGCCCTTCTCTCCACATCCCCCTAAATTCCCACTGAAATACCAGAATTCAGCCTAGTGTGCATTGTGGTTTCATAGGTGTAAGACTGGATGTATTTTTCCTTCATTGATCATTAGTTTGTCAAAATCAAAGCAATACTAAATTAGAAAATGGATTCAGCACAGAGGCTGCCAGCTTCCTTTAGCTTTATTTTATTTACTTTTCATTTGTCTTCAGCCACTTCCTGGCTTTAGAAAATAGTGTTGTCTCTGACTTGTAAATAAAATTAGGCCAAATAATAAAAACTATTCATGGCAATATAATAATTTTATGGCAAATGATTACAAGGATGTAAAAAGAATATTACGACTTTAGGATATGTACCAATGACACAGCATGACTTTCACAGGAAAAAGACATACCAAAAATTCTGGGGCAGCAAACTACAAAGAGCAGTTAAGCAGAAAATGAATCTGTTTGTGTATAAATGCCCAAGAACCAAATATAATTTTTCATTAGCTATTTTTAAAATCCCATGCTTTATGCCTGCTGGTTAGCAAAGAGGATTCTTTAAATCAATAGCAAATTGGCTAAACAACAAACATGATCAAAGCCTCATTATGCATGAAAATTTCATTTTCCTGGCTAGGGAATTGTGAAGGGGAAGGTTTTGTGGCTCTCTGTGTTTCCTTTGTGCTTCTCATGCAGTATAAAGGAAATTGCAAATTTCTAAAATCCCCATAGTAGGCATAGGGGAGCAGAGACTGCCAGCCCCTCATGTGTTATCATCCAGGAGGACAGTGACAGCCACTCTGTCCCCATTTCCAGGCCCACAGCAGAGTGAGTGTCAGGCCTTGGGTGGAGGGCTTTAAGGGTAGGAAAGAGGTGTTCTTGCTGTGCTGACAGGTCATTTTCTTTGGAGCTGATGCTAGCTGGTCCCCATGACAGCACCCCTACACTCCTCTAGCTTGCATTAAGGCCACAGTCAGTCACAGTTTAACAACCTCAAAAAGACAACACAGATTTTAAAATGCGGCCCCGATTCCCCAGGGAGAAGCAAGGCAACACATTGATGGCATGACCTTGCCTCTGTCAGTGCAAAGTGCACAACACTTTGGGCTATGATACCTGTATGTTGCTTCTCCAGCAAGTCCACAGAGGCTTGAGGAGATGCCTCCAGCTCCTCCGTGATCTATGGCCAATCAGCAAATCTGGCACAGGGCCTAAAAATACTTTTAAACTTGTGTCTCTTTATCTCTCATTAAGAACTATACTACTCTTTCCTGCCTCCCAAGAATTACACAAAAATAAATCTTCTCAGATCTGCAGAATGCTTTGCTGACACTAATTGTGTTATAAGAAAGAAACAGATTTATTTTTTATGGAACAGGACACTCATTTCTAAAGAGCGTGTTTGAAGGTCTGTTACTAAAATGAAAAAAGTATTCAAATTTAATAAGGGGAGCAACATGACCTCTGCATACTTCCCATTGCTTTAGCAAGGCAAAATCCTTTTCACTTTACCTCAGCTTGTGCTAATCTCCATGAAGGCTCCACACACGAGAGCCTTCATCAGCACAAAAGCTTATGAAGATAACACCAGTCAGGCTTCCTAGAATCAACCAGATGCTGCTGCAAAACATCTGGAAATTACTAATTTTCTCCCTCTAAATTCATCCTCCCTCATCATGATACTGTCTGAAGTCTTCTGTCTCATCCTTCTGTATTTCTGTTCCCTTCCCTCAGTCCCCAACCCACTCTCACTTGTTGAACAGATGCAGCAGGCTTGCTGGGGGGCATTTCCTCCCTTAAGACATAGATACAAAGCTCAGTAACTTTGCTCAGTAAAATCGCCTTTCTACTCTGACTTGATGAAAAGGAGGGTTTTCACCCTTCATCCCTGTGTGCCAGCCAGCATCTACAGAGTATGCCTGGGGTATTTCAAGATGAAGGGGTGTCAGTGCCTGGATCTCACTGGTTTCACACTGAGTGGCACACATCCTCTGCTCTGTGACACATCTTCTGCTCTGTGTCACTGCAGTGTGAATCCTTGAACACGTGATCTGCTTGATTTCTGCCAGTGGTGATGCCACAGAAAAAGAAAAATTACAGCTGGGTCATCAAGAAAGGCAACTGTGCCATGGGACATTCATTTTTAAATGGGTGAATTCTCCCAGGACACCCCCTCTCCTCCAATTTTCAGCTCCATTGGAAATATGTAGATCGAATATCCAACAGAGGGAAATGAATTGGCCAAGGTTGTAACTTTACACACACATTCGGTGGAGAAATACAATAGCTAGATTTCTGAGATTTCAACCTGACCATTACATTGATGATACTCAAATGAGAAAGGAGAAAGGAAGAAAGGTGCTTCCTGCCACAGCTTTATCTAAAATGATCTCTGGTTACTGCTGATGAAAGACAAGAAACCTACTTTGCTTTAGAAAGCAAAGCAGACACTTTCTGTAGCACCACCAAGTGGTTAAGCATCTCTGAAAAAACCTGTCTGCAAAACAAGGGTCAGCAGTGCCTCACAGCAACATTTTCCAACTACTTTACAGTCTTTTAAGTGGTAAATGTGATTTCTGGCCTATAAACCTGGATGTAAATTTGAACTCACGTCCAGACTGTGGGTGAAGACAGTATTAGATGTGTTGCACTCAAAGCTGTCAAGAGAAGACTGACAAAACCTCAATGATTATCTGGTTTTGGTGTGGGTCAGCAGTTGTCTTGAGCTGTGAACCAGGACATAGATGTATTAGGGGTGCTATAGGTACAGAGTGAGAAACAGGTCTTTGTTTGACATTTTTTTTCACTGCTAAGTGGTATCAGGAATTAGTGGTGGGCAAGATCTTTTAACACTTTTTTTTTAGCAGAATTTACTTTCTTCTCCTGAAAAAAAATTGTGTGAATTTAGAAATCAGATTTGAACAGCTATGAAAGGGTGACAGAAATTAAGACAGGGGCTGTTCCTGGTGTCATGAAAGGCTCCTGGTGCAAAATTGCCCTGTGCCAGTGATAAATGACCGGTGAAACTATTTCATATGACATGTTATAAGCTGTTGCTGCTCTACCTTCAGGGTTTCTACTCAAGGAGGGTTCCTTTGCCTTGAGTCTTTTTATGATGGAGAGGGGCCTATAACAGCTTGTTTGCTCAAGCTCACCCCTACTACAAAGAGATTTCCAGGCAAAAGAATTGCCTGGGATGCCCTTTATAAAACCTGACTCACAGCATGGTCCTCTGGAGCACAGAAGCATCTAGTTTAGGAGCCCAAGCCACTGGCATTTTCCTGGTCACAGCTTATTTGAACCCACAAATCTGACTCATGGAAAGACTGAAAGTACTGTTTCTGGAACCAGACCACCAGTTTCCATCTGTGTAAAATGGATTTAAGCAGGTTTCAGTGCAGGAGCAAACCCCTTACATCTGTGGTAATTAGCCCTTAGAAAGGCATGCAGTGTAATGTCTCTCAGCTATCATGTCCTCCTTTAATTGCTGCATTCATCAGCTCTAGGTATCATTAGGTCTCAGCCAATGACCCTTAGTTTTTTTCTGGCCAAAAAGCAGGACACTGAAGCTTGTGTTCATCAATGACCTTTTGCAGTGCCACAGCAACATAAGCTCCCTTCTACTTCCAGGAACAACAGGGACCAAAGGCATCTCTGCCCTTCATGGGAGCTGCTCAAGTGAAAAGAGCCCCAGGAAGAATAAAAGGCCACCTTCTTTTATACCAGCTAATGCTTCTGTAATTAAAAAAGCAGGTGCTCATTGGCCATTCTGTTTATCTGCCTGCAAACTCACAACACAGCCACTGTTTAGAAAAGCAGCAGAAAGACTCAGCATTCCTACTAACAGAGATATGTTTTCAAAAATACATTTCTTAGCACGACAGGCAAAGATGAAAGGGACCTGATGTGAAGTCTGAGGTGAAGCTTTGCAGATTCTCATTTCAAGAACAACAGCTGCCATAGCATTGGATGGAAGCAGTGGCTATTCAGCACTCCTGAAGGGAAGGCTAGATTGATCCTGAGGGAAAGTAGATAAATTGAGTCAAAACACATGGCAGAGTCTAATTTACAAGGGATTATTATAATCAATAGTAACTCTATGCATTCGTGCATGTTTGTCCATGATATAACAAACAGTGGTGTATATATGTGAATATATATAAACAATATCTACATACCTTTATCTATGTATACATGAAAGCTCATATTATTTGAATAGTTATAGTCAAGATCCTGTCAACATTAGCTATCAATATTGAAAATCTTTTTATGTTTATCGTGATGCTAGAGGATCTAAAACCCAAAGTTGACAAGGAGTTGAAATATTGTTCACTTACAGCTTTAAAAATACAATCACAGCAGAGCACAGCACTGCATTCAAGCTGAAGTCAAGCTGCCTGTTTTAGTACAAAGCTGGGTACCCCATTGTAGCTCTGGCCATCTGCATGCATGTTATACTTAAAATGGAAAAAAGCCTCTGGGGAAAATGGACCAAATTCACTGTGTGTACAAGCAGGCACGGCCCCTTTGAGATCTGTGGAATGCATTTGTTTACACCAGTAATGGACTTAATCCAGAGACCCAGAGACCATTGTTCTTTATGAGACCTTACTTTTCTTTGTGTTTATGCCAGTGTAATTCCACTTTGGTAGGCATAATACTAAAAGTGGTGAAAATTTTTATTTTTGCTTTTCAGCACAACTTTCATAGCCTGTTTCCTTTCCTAGTTTACTGTAGTTTTTCTGCAGGTGCTGTTCCTCTGATTATTTTATGTTTACTTCAGATTTCTGTAGTCTCAAAGAGTAGGCAAGCAGGCATTCAGTGCCCACAACCACTACCTGCTCCTCAGAGTGGATGTTTCTCCTCCGTGCATATCCCCTTCCCGATGCTAAGGATTGCCATGTTGCCTTCACCAGCATTTCCCTCCTGCAGCCAGCCAGCCAGGAAAAGCTGTGCTCTCCAGAAGTACATTAATGCTACTTGCTAATTGCCCAAGACTGGAAGCAGAGGGGTTCTGCTTCATGTGCATGAGGCATCCCCTCTCTTCCCTGTGAGTTGACCGGATAACCTGATTTTCCCTGGAGAAATAGCTTGCAGTTAGTAACATAGGCCATGTCAATAAAACGAGGTAGAAAATAACAGTGTGCAGGTAGCAGGCAGCATTGTAGAGCATCAGAGCTAAACAAAAGGTCTTAATATTTAGCAGCTGGGAGTGTAGACCAGAACAATGATAAACTGAACTCTCCTTATGATGCAGTTAGCAAAAGCACACATCTATCTCTGCCTCTTTTACTGTCAGACTTTATGTCTCTGGACTTAACTTCCCACTGAGTGCCACCAAAAGCAATCTCTTTTCCTTAAGTTTTGCTTTCCTGAATGTCAGTGGCAGAATAGGTGAACAGATTTGGACTGCTGATTTTATACAGGCTTCTTAAAAGAGACCAAGGCAAAAAAGGCTACCTAAGTATCACACTGAGGGTGTGGTAGTAGAGGTTAAAGTACAAACTGCCTTTCCTAAAAGCCTGTCCTCTCACCAACTGATGTAATTTCCCGTGATAGCTTGAGCATTAGCCCTCTCTTCAGTTTAAAAAATGAGTCCCTGAGGAGCCTAAATTAAAGATGCCCGTACAAAAGTGCAGGGCCTGACCTCTCGCAGCTGCACCGGGGCTAATAGTGATTCATTGTGCTGCTCCGTGTTACAGTCCAAGGGCAGAACAAGGGAGCAGGGGAGGGCTATGGAGGCATTTCAGGCTCCTGGTTAGCTCATTCATAGACACCTGGTGTCCCGCCTGCTCCTCACGCTTCGGTGCATCCCACCCTATTGTATAGAAAATCCAGTTCTTTAGAGATCTGAGCTGCTTGGGCTGGACAAAGACCAAAACTAAATCCGCAGCTGCCCAGGAAGAGGCTTTCTCTGTCAGGGGTTATTATCAAGGATATCTGATGAGAGAGCAGAGTGGGGGACTCCCCTCGCCTCTGTCAGTTCCAGTTACAGGTTTGGATGGATGCATTTGCACGTATTTTTCTTCCTTCACATAAATAACACAGGCCACTCTGTAGCTGATGTGGACTGTCGTGCCTCCACTGACCCAGTTTAGCTCCAGAGCTTTGCAAGAGGTATGTGACCCGCTGCACTCACCACGTTTGGCTGGACTCTGTTAGCAGCCTGCAGGAAACACTCAGTGCCATGGGGCAGTGAGGCCAAAATACACTCATGGCAGCTCCTTCGCCCTCAATGAAGTTGCATCAAGGGTAAATTTGAATCAACAAAGGCCAGCTCCTATTCTCAGTTACCCTAGAGAGATCCTGGAATTGCACCACTAGCACCCAACGAGTTATTTTGGATCTGCAGGGGCACAAGCGTGAGCAGAATCCAGCACTGAGTTTAAAGAAGCAAAACAAAGAGACGTTTATGTCAAGTAGGAACAGCAGCAGGTGGCACATATAGGCTATATCGTCCCAAGTGTTGAAAGGAAAAGAAACATAAAGTTAATAGAAAACCTTCTTGGCTACTAAACATGTTTTATTCTTGAATTCCCTGTAGAACTGCTCAGTCCCACAGCTTATAAAAATAGATGCCACAGGTGTTAGTTTGTAGGCTTTTGTGCTTCATGTTAAGGGCACTCATGAAAAGTTTGTGGTCAGTGAAACCTGGAGGAGAAAGCAGGATTACTGTGGAAAAAAATCTGCTACACTATAGAACACTTGGAGCCATGCCGTTGACCAGGGGAATTTAAATCTACATCTCTAAAGCTTTGCATATCTGATCACCGTTCCTGCTACCTCTTTCTAAATAGCCTCATGCTGGCAACATGACCTATTTAGTTGGTGGATGCTCCTCCTGTTCTCTACATCTCATTTTGTTCAAGGCAATGCCGAGGATGAGTGTGGCTATCTGATTTTCTCTTGGCTTCCTTCTTTAATCTGATGTATTTCCTGTCTTTTATTTGGACACATCAACTAAATTGCAGCTCTTTAAGACAGCCAAAGACAAGTTGCCACCTTGGGACTGACTAGCCAGGCTGCAGCATGGGGGTGTGAACATTATGTCAAGAGCAAGACATGGAGCTGAGAGTGGGATTTCACAGCTGCTGCGGGGAACTGGATGACTGAATCCCATTAAGGTTGCAGTGAGGTTTGGCAACCTTGCTCTTCCTGGCCGCCTTTGAAGAAGGCTTAGCCCAAAGCTGAAGTTTAAATCTTGCATGAAGAAAGAGGTACTGTTATTCCCACTGAGTACTGCTCATTGCTCATTGCTATTGCAGTAGCTGAGCTGGAGGCTGTGGAAAGATCCCAGGGCACAACTCCCATTATCTTACATAAGGATATAAGGGAATATAAGAAAAAATAAGGAGAATTTCAGGCATTGTCAGAAGATATCAGTGTTAAAGGTCTGTCCAAAACCAGGAAAATCAGCTAGAAAGGTAGCTGCAATATATCCCTGTAGTTGGGAAGGCTTGTATATGTTTATACTATATTCATAAAGAGTGATCAGTATTCTTCAGAAATCCACAGGCACTTTAGCAAATGCTATGTGAATTTCTCATGTGATCTTTTCAGTCAGCACAGAAAGGCTTTCCTACACATTGCTAGAGCAGCAAATGGGAAGCTGTGCCCCAGTTTGAGAATACTGTGGGATTTGGGACAGCGAGAGGCAGTTAATCGACATGTTCAGCCCAAAGATGGGCACTGCCAGACCTGTTCTACACAACATCTTCAGTAATACAAGTTCTTGACTGATTTTGGAATTGTTTTACCTTTAAAGTACATTTACTCTGCCAGAGTGATAAGAAAGGGCTCTGATGTGTCAACAAAGCAAGCTGCAGAATTAGGGGCTTCAGCATTACATCTTGTGCTAGGGGTGCCACAGTCTTCCTTTGCCATCTGCTGCTGAAGCAGTGCAGGAGAGTGACCAAGCATGGATGAAGCTCTGCACCCTGAGAAGGTCCCACACACAGCTGCTTTAGACATTTAGACATTTAACATCACTAAAGCATCATAACAATGTGCTGAGTTTTTTTCTTGTTTGTAAATATGCAAGAGTTTCTTTGATAAGTAAAAAACCTACTTTAAAATGGTTTAATATTGACTTTGAAAAGAGTAAATTGAGTTGAACTGCCTTGAAATACAGTGTTTGTTTTTACCAAATACTCCTATTGAAAGTAGCAGAAGAAGGCAGGGAAAGAACAGACAGACTCCACAGACCCCTACTGAGGGTTAATATAAGGCAGAGCAATATTAAGATTATCCACAAGACCAGGACTCATATTAAGGAAAATAGTTGTTTTAAATAAATTTACTGCTAGAACCTACATTAGAGATCTGCCAAAACATCCAACCTTTTCCCTTGATAACTGCAAAGGAGACTAAAAAATACAGCCAGACAGAAGTTTCATTGTCAGAAATGTGCAAGTAAGATCAAAATGTACAAGAAGAATATCAGCTACACCTAAAATGTTGCTGGTTTTGAAAGCAGGTTAATTGGTGGTCTTGAGCCTTTTGTTACACTTAGGATCTTTCCCCAGTGAGTAGGGAGTCACTCTACCATACTGTACTGGAAACAATATGAGAAAAGGGTTTTTTCCAGCAGTAAAAGCATTTCAGCAAACACATTGATGAGGAACGTCTGGGAGTTAAATACAGGGAAACCCATAGCTGACAGCCTGGAACAGAGGGAGATATAACAAGGCAATTTAAAAAAAAAAAAAGAGTTAATTACAAACATGTGTAAAGCATAAGGCAAGAAAAAGAAAACAGGGAAAGAATGGCAAGGATCCCATGGCAAAGTGACCGGTGGTGAGCTGTCATGCCCAAAGCCACAGGATGAGGCCCACAGCATTTATTGCTCACTGGAAGTAATTTTTCAAGTCAAGGAGCAATAGTTCTCCAACATAAATGAAAAATTCCAGTTAGCAGAGGGTAACTGAAGCCCTCTTAAAACAAAAGTATCATTGAAGAGAGACTAATAAATCACGCAGTGACCAAATTTTTTCATTTGTAGTGAAGAACTCCCCTCTCAAACCAGGTCCCTGTGTCAAGCCCATCCCTGTGGTATTAACAAAGCACTTCAGGATGTGTTTATCTTTACTTGGTACAAACTTCAGAGGGCCCTAAGCACTTTGAATTAGGAGTCAGCATTTTGGCTGGGAGTTTTGACTTGCTGCTGGGAGAGAGGGCTGCTAGCCTGAGCCCCCAGCCCTGCTTTGTTCATATAAATCCACAGCAAATCCCTGCTTCTGCTTTCTAGATGCAGACTGGAAGAGAGGGAAGGAAAGAAGCTCCTCTGGGTTCCTCTGCCCAAATATGTAGTTAACCCCACTCCCAAGCACCGGCTTTTGCCCAAATGCTTCAGATATAGGGGAAGTTTGGGCTTACACTCAAGATACAGTAGAGGTGCATCCTCTGAAATTCTCTTCCCTTTTGCGGGCAACAGTATTGAGGTTGGTGGGATTCCTGTGGTGATGTACGTTTGCTTGTTCCACTCTTGATTCCTTTTTGCAGGAATCAAGTGCAGATCTCCAGACTCAACCATCATCTCAAGACAAATTTACCTCCAGATTTTGTCCAGGAAACACTGAAATCAGGGCTGCCCCTAGATAGTTCGGGAAAGCATGCAAACACTGAACTTCTCTTGCTACAGTACATCTTTTCTCAGTTCCGTTTTGCCAACACAAGAAAGCACACCTGGTCCTGAATGTGGATTGTGCAGTGAAGACTAAGCACTTAAATTTATTTCACTGCCCTTCAGGAGGAAGATAACTTTTTGTTACAGTGATGTGAGAAAAATTGAAAGGAACAATAAACAGCACTCCAAAAATTCCTTTTAATAGATGTGTTTCTTTTATAGTTCAAATATTTTCATGGACAGGGATTTAGCTCTGTGCAACCAGTTGAAACAGAAGCTCTGTTACTGAACTCATTTTATAGATGAAGTAGTCAATTATACAGGTTCTAATGAATGTGAAACAGTAAACCTAAGGAAACTGAAGAGTTTTGTGAAGGCAAGTGAAAACAAATCAGGATCTGAACAAAGGACAAAGTAGTAGGACTCTTGGATAGATTAAGCCTTTACTCCAGCTGTTCGAGGTTTGGGGCAGACCTTCACATGCACAAGTGCTGCATCACTGAGCCATGATAAGTAGAGTCAGCACGAGTTCTGCAAGGGACAGCTCACCAAGGTGTCACGAGACACATAATTCTCTGCCAAAAGTATTTGCGAAGCATCCACTACAACAGCAAGATTGGTGTAAGTAGTGATCCCCCAAACCAGATGAACAAATGAATGAAACCTGTGTGCAACCCCTCACTCAGCCATTGGTGGTTCCTGTAGACTTTGGTGAAAATACATCAGTTCTAGAGAGTTCAAACACATGATTTGTCTTGCATTATGGAGCTGCCAGCATTTCTGGAGCACTGAGCTGCAATGGTTAAAGTCCTTTGTCTTATTCCTTGACCTGAACCAAAAATTATTTTTAGAGATGTATTTCAAAAATAATGCCACTATCTATTGCCAATTGCATTATAAGTATTCCCTGTCCATACTTATAGAATGGAGGGAAGATTCTTTGCCTTGGGAAGATTTATAAACTAATAAAGCTCCCCAAACACTGGAAAATGTATCATGGGGCTGGAGACTGGACAGCAGTCGGAATCTATTTTATTTTGTACTTGCAAATTTTGCTTTGTAACTGAATTCTTCACCTTCCCCTATCCCTGTCCCACACACAACTACCCCAATGATTAAGGAAATCAACAGAGAAGGATCTATGTCCACAGACATTGGATATATCGCATGAAAGATGTGATTGCACAGACGACAGGGAGAAGAGGATGCAGAAACACCTAAAACTTAACTTAAAATTGTAACAGATGCCATGGTTGCCACCAGCCACCTGGACTGGTGGATCTCTCTGCTGTGTGCCTCACTTCTTTAGAATACCTCATCTTTGTCCCTCTTCTCTCTTTGGTTGATCAGCTCCTTTGAGCAGGCAGTCTCATGTCTGACTGCACAGTGAACAGAGGGAGCAGTGGCATAAAGAACAACTGTAGCCTGCACGCTCATTTCCTACAGCTCCACAGCTAAATTTTCCCACATGTTGTTACCGGATAACTCAAATCTGCACATGTGATAATATACCCTGAAAGGTCTATAATGTCTCATGGCCTAAATTAATCAAAGGAAGTTCCTCAGAAGCCAAAGGAGGCCATGAGGAGTCATCCCACTGTCTCTACAGCCGCTGTAGCTTTAAAACCCCAAAGACTTAGGGAAAAGGTACAGGGCTGTTTCCAGTAATGTCCCCGACCTGCAGTCACTGGGAGGCTGTGACATTCTTCTGGGATGCTGTAATGCAGTTTGATCACTGAATGCATTCAACTACAGAGGTATTTTTCATGGCTCTAAGAGGTTATTATCACCTCAGTTAATTATCTGTAAGGATTCAGACTCCGGCAAACTTTAATTATCCTTCCATCAATCTCATGCTCACAAAAGCATAGTAGGCTATTTTTAGCAATACAAATATCTCCTTCCTGAATGGAAAAGCTGCTCTTTTTCTTGCATATCTTATTTTCAAATGTTAAACACATTAGACAGAGCCAAGAGGTTTTTTTCCTCTCTTAGAAACCATCCTAAGAATGTGTAATCCTTAATGGATGCACTAAGAACAATATCATCTTCAGACCTGAATGTATGATGTTGGAAAACTGGTATAAGGATGAAGAAAAATTATCAGAATGGGGTGCATGAAGTCCACATTTTATTCTACAAAATATGCCATTGAGAGAGTGGTTTGGTGCCCAGAGCATTCCAGTGGACAGGAGCCTAAATAAGTCTTCTCATCCAGCACCTGTTAGGATAGGGTTTGAATCTGTGGGCACTGGCATGATACACTTGATGTATGAATAAAACCAGCTTCATTTACTCAGGGTGCTACATTCAGATCAGTCAACATCCCCTTTGTTTCTAGCTCTGAGGGCTGCGATAGGCTCTCTGAAGGCATCAGCTGAACATGTACCAGTGTAGCTACTCTGCCTGAAACTCCAGGTAGCTGGAAACATCAGTGTCAAGAAGGTTGTCCCTCAGTGAGATGTTTACTCTGGAGCTTAATGATGAGCATTGGGCTGTCTACATTGTTAATCTTTTGAACAGAAATAGCTGGTAAACATGCCCTGAGGCCCAGCCCGCATCCCCAACACCATAAACCATATTTGTTTAAACCATAAACCATATAAGCCAGTACTACCTTCTTTGATAATGTTCTAATGTCCAGATTCTGAGAAGGGAACTTGAAAAATGAAAGGCTTGCTCAGTATGGGATGATCTGTTAGCTATGAGATATTCTGGTAAGCAACACTGATGCACTCCTAGGAAAGGATTTTTAGAGCTTGATGTACTGGAAATCATTGCTGGATATATTACACATTTTCTGTGTGGCTTTGGGTGAAGTGGTTTGGCCTTTATTTTTGTACCATAAAAGAAAAGGGGAGTGTAGCACTGACTTCATTGGGATCTGGATCAGGACCCTTGTCACTCCATAATTTTTAAGTTTCCCATCTGGGTTGATATTTTCTTTTAAAACCTCACCTTTTCAATTTACAGACTTTAAGCACTCCACAGAGGTAGTCCAAGAGAAGCTTCCCAGGCTGCACAGATCAGAGGTATTCTGCTGCCCTTCCCAGGTCTCTGGCCCACAGGCACACCACCTTACAGGTTGGATCTCATTCCCTTGCGAGAGCATTTTGAGTTTCCAGGGCAGGGAAGCACTAGTCAGTAATGCTTTTTGGCCTGAGTGACACCATAGTGTGAACTATTCAAACACATTCTGGGAACCACAATGTTTTGTCACTAACAAGGATGTCAACTTTTATGTTTAGATCATGTCTCTTGCAGTGCTTTCTCTAAACAAGTGGCTCTGCAGTGACTCTCATCTTAAGCCCTGGTTTTGCTTGTGACTTCAAATTACTACTGAAATCAATTAAAATTTAAGCATAATATTCTGCATCTCTGTGCTATGTATATACTAATGTGAAGTTTGGTGAAAAGGGAGAAAGGAGGAGAAAAGAGAACATTACCAGAAATTTGTCTGAAAGTCAGAGCAATAAAAAAAATTGAAAGTTTCAAGGTAGCCCTGATTCTTTCTCCACTTGTTATGTTTTCCATCCTTACTCATAACTCTAGGATTCCATCCCAAGCCCAGCCTAAGCAATATTGACAGGAAAGGATTATTCACTGGAATTTGACATATTTACATGTAGAGAGTGCCAAAGGAAAGTCTTTCTGAATGGAACAAAGCCAGCCTTATTTGAACTAGCTTCTTCCTCTAGAATTGTGTATGGACACCAGGGTGAGGCACAGGAGTTAATTGTGTAATAAGTGATTCCTAAAAACTATTTTTTTCTAAATAGGATATGTAGTAAAAGGAGAAATTGCTTCTTTGGCTTTTATTCCTCTCACAGTGAACTTGGAACCACTTCAGAAAAGATTTCTGCCCTTCATGCTAAGCACAGCATCAAGATAGCATCATCTTGGAAAAGATTTTGAGGTGTATTATTTGCATATCTGTGGCAGCCAAGGGAACACCTGCTCCATAAGCTCCAACTAAAAAAAAAAAAAAAAAGCAGAGTTTGGGGATCTCTTTGTCTGATGTCTAGCAAGCTGCAACGGTGATGCTGTATTAAGTCTGAATAGCTCTGGGGTTTAGTATTTGCATTGTAAATGCAGGAATGATCGAGCTCTGCTCACTTAAAGAGATTTCCAAGTTCTTTCACTTTCTGAGTGCATGAGCAAGCATTGACTCCAGAGAAATGACACTATATTGCAAATAGATTGTATGCTAGACACTTTGGAGAGGTTTTGCTATTGAGAAAGCAGAAAATACATTTCTTGCTTTGATGTCCAAGGCAGACCTGCGTTTGGTCAGTGTTAGACCAAGTGAGTTCCTGGGCAAAGAAATCACCTTGTTTGCTGTTTGACCACTTCATGCCAGGATTTACAAATAAGTGTTCACAAAGTCCCCCGTGCAAATTCTCTGACTCTGCATCTCTGGCATCAGCGAATATCTGCTCACGGCTGGCAGGCAACGACAATGACTAAAATGCACACAGGAAGGCCAGGGTAGCAGCAATGTACAAGCACTCAGAGGACCAACAGGGATTATTATATCATGGTGCTAAATATCACATGCAGCTGATATTAAACCCAAAACAGCCACAGCTTCCCCTTCCCTAAGCATGTATAAACCAAGCAGGTGATGACACGATAAATGGGCCGGGGCAGAATAAATTGGGCAGAATAAGTGGCAGTTGCTTCTAGAATCGGCCCAGCAGAGGATGAAGGGATCTGGGGGGAGGGAGCGGCAGCGCAGAAGAGCATTAAACAGGGCACACGGGCCAGTGCCGCGGCGGGACTTAAGGAGGGGAACGGGGGGGCAGCTGGCACCTGGTGTTCGCCTGCCGGAGGCGCAGTCCGGGATGCCCGGTCCCTGCCCCGGGAAGGAATTCCAGTGGCTCGGCCGTCCCGCCACCACCGGGGGGAGCCCGCCGGACAGAGCTCATCCCTCCCTGCATTCCTCCTTTCCCTTCCATTCTCCCGCCGCTTTTCCCAAGTCTAAATAGGCCCAGTTATTCAATCTCTTCTCCTGGAACATCTTACCTTCGGTCATGACCATTCTTCTCTTGGAGAACCTCTCCAGCCCAGCCACTCCTTTCCTGGAGTGCTCCAAACTGGACGGAGACTGCCCTTGGCAGTGCCCCAGCCAAGCAGATGTTTTTGGGCTGCTGTGGCGTTTGTACAGCACAGACAGATTTTTCTCCTGTAATCGTTTAACTTCTCTGCAGCTTTGTTTACAGTACTAGCTGAGTTATGTCAAATAAGATGGTAAAAAGACTAAATCACTAATCCGTGGTTCAATGAGACCTCTAACACACAGACATTTAGGCCACCAGACACCCTTCTTGGCTATTTCACTGGAGCTGGTGGTTGAAGCCCCACTGGGAGAAGTCCAGGCAGGAAGACAAGATTCATCTCCACCACATTTGCAAACGTAGCTATTTGGGCAAGGCCTTTCAAGAGTGATCAAGTCCAAAGTGCCTCAGTCTAATGGTTTCTCTGTTTATGAGAGCTGAAAATGAAGGCGAACATTAATGAACCAGCTTGATCAATACCTCATTAATCAGGTGGACAGTTTCAGATGAAATTTGTAACTGTAACAGCACATTACTGATGAACTACTAATCATATAAAGGAACATTGGCAAGACAGACAATGTCTTGCTTGAGACCTTCTCCACTGCTTTATTACAAAGTGTAAGAGCAAGAGGAAAGAGCAGCACTAGGACTGGATATGCTCTGTGAGAATTTAGGAAGGAATTAGGAAATGTTTGTACTGAATGAAAATGTCAAGCCAAATACAAAAGCTGCCAAGGGATCCCAGTCTCTGTGCCTGTCTTCAGACATGTCATTATTTACAGGGAATTATTATTTTTATTTAGTGAAATAAAGAATTTCAATAGCTTGCCATAAGAATTAAAGTGTAATTATTAATTGTTTAATCTTTGAGATCAAATACAGTCCAGCTGCACTGCTGGCTTTACAGCCTAAGTTCTGTCATCACACAGCTACTACCTTTAAAGGCAGTGTGCGCTGTTGGCCAGCTTGTTGTCAACATATCAAATATCCTTAGATGCAAGGGCTTGGGTGCTCACCTGCTTTGTTGAGCACATGTCGTTTAGAAACAGTTATTACCTATTTCTATAGTTTTGGCCTCAAGAATTACCAGGATATGATGATGCCCATACTCCTGAAATCACTTTTGGCTATACTTTTGGAAGGCAGACATCCATTGTGAGCATGGTCTGAGTTTCTGGGGCTTACAATGCAGCATTCAAAGCTAAGCAAAAGGAGCAGCCACTTTGGATGGCTCTGTAACGTAATGCTGTACATTGTTTCTGTTCTACATGCTTTGGGCATGGAGAAAATCTTACTGAGGCCCTGCTGGCAGTGTCTGACATAGCACCCAGTCACTGCACAGATCACGTATTTCACATGACGACCTTCCTGGTGGTTCTGAACCCAATGGTCAACACTGCCTTGTTGATCTGACTCAAGCCCTGTTTTCAAGCATACACTTGTAACCATGACAGGTAGGAGCCCCTCCACATTCCCCTGTGGAAGCTGAGGACAAATACAGGGCTGCAGCACATCTTGTGCTTCTCCAAGCCCTTTCCTGCACCCCACTGGTGGCACCCTGGGAAACACAACAGTAAGTAAGGAATAACAAAAAAAAAAAGTGCAAAGAATATTCCAAATGTTTATTATGTATTAAAAATACTGCAAATAAGCCATACAGTTAATTTCACAGTAACCTAAACAACATTGTTCAAGAACTCGGGAAGTCAACAAAGAACAGTGCAGTTCCAACAGTGACAACAATTACCTTAATGCCATGGGTCCCTTTCTTTGCCAGCAATTCCTTGCTGTTTACAGTGGGAAACTTATTTTGTATCTTATTTACCTAGGAGAACTCCTTTTCACCTGTGCTGTTCCCACAAGCACTTCTGGGAGATGCTGTTTCTAAGAATTTTTCATCTAATATAGTCAAGGATCTGTCTAGTGCAGGCTGAGGTGGGCATGATGTCCATGACCTATTTCCAAGGTATTCATGTGTAGACTCATTTACCAACTCTTTGGCTAAAGTTCAAAAGTAAACTTGAATAGGAGAGATATTACAAATCCTCTCCAAAAAGACAGAAAACCAAAAAACTTCCATGAGAAAGTGGCTTCTTTTAAAAGAGCATGTAGAGAATTATGACACTTTTCCCTCACTCTCAGCCATCTCCTAAAAGGATCCTTTGCTATCAATGCCCCACCCAGACACCCGGTGACAAAAATGGTGGCAAGAATCAGGCACCAAGTCCTGAGTATGTAACAAGAGTTCAGGTCACTGTCAGCTGTGTGAAAACTTGGAAATGTATACGCCATAGAAGCAATTCTGCTGATTTCATGGTGATTTTCCCTCTTGTGTGTTTTGGAGTGTATTATTATTGTTGTTAGCATGCTAGGAACACAATGGTGCAATTTTAGTCCTTCTCTT
Organism: Calyptomena viridis; assembly: GCA_013390005.1. NCBI lineage: Eukaryota > Metazoa > Chordata > Aves > Passeriformes > Eurylaimidae > Calyptomena > Calyptomena viridis. The sequence goes on along the minus strand of WEIV01025161.1, from coordinate 124,555 downwards.
TCCTCATTCAAATTTGTGATCATTTTTACAGAGAAACCGTGTATCAAAGACCAAAGTAGGCCTGTCCAGGAAAGACAGACTCATCATGTAAACAGTCCAAAAATACGACAAAAGTATTGCTGTACACTCTTGAAATTAATCCCATCCTTCAGATGTCCCTTTCAAGCACTGATGTTCTGCACCAGCAGCTGAAGATGATGGCAAAGAACCCTGTGATCACAAAGACTCAACCTCTCCAGCCACATGATGGAGAGCTCTCTTAGCCCCAGGCAATGCTATTTACCTCAGACTGTGTTGGCTCCTTGGTACAGATTACTCACAGAAAACTACTACAGCTCAGCTGACACCTGTAAACTGACCACATGGCTGAGTCCCCAAACTCAGAAACAGATGATGTGCTTCAAACCTGCTCCACTTAGGTTTACCACAGTAAAGAGTTTAAGATAGGATGTAGTTTTGCTCATTTGTTTCTTAAACCAAAACATACCAGTAAAATCCTCATTGTGTACAGCAATATGCTTTTGGAACCAAAACAGCTGTAGCCTTTCTGTGTGGGATATCTAGTGTCATAGTGTGAAGCACCTTCATGCCATTAAATATGTGCCCATGCTAACAAGGCTGTGGTGCCTTAGTTACACCACTACAGTTACAGAGGTACAGCTTTACAGAGAAGATGAGCCCTTAGAAACTCAATCCCCAAATAAATTCATGTTTTCTTAAAAAAAAGTTTAAGGAAAAAAAAACACCCAACCAACAAAAAAACACCCAAAACACTACACAGAAGAGAAATAAAGGAAATAAGCAGAACTGTCTCTATTATTAAAGTATTCTCTTTGGAGGTATCAAATTGCTTTTAAAAAGAGTAAAAAACAGGGCATACAAAAGCTATTTTCTTTAATCCATTATTTGCCCAAGGAGCACGGCTGCCTAAACTTTTTCATGTATTTTTTCTACTTTCACAAACAACCTTTCCAGATCATTCCTCAGGTCATCTATTGAGCTCTTCACAGACTCTAAGTTGTTCTCATTATTTTCAATTTTCACTGAGTAGATGACTAAATTATCCACTGTAGTTCTTATCATTTTCAAATCGGAATCAACCTTGCTCACAGAAGATCTCAGTTCATCTACAGAGCCTTCCACTGAAGAAAACTTTTCAAGGTAGCCTTGAAAATGTGCTTGACCTGTCTGAAGATTTCCTTGATCCAACAAAGCACTAACTTGCTTCTGGACATCCTGCAGATCATCAGAGGTTGGCAAGTCACTGATGCTTCTCCTTAAGTTTTCCATGTCGTTGTACAGTGAGGTCTGTGCTTCATCAAGTCTTTTCAGAACATCTGTGACTGAAGTTACATCCGTATTTGAGAGCCCATGAAGATTACTAATGCTTTGTTCCAGAGTACTAAGTTTATTCTTATATTCTGCCTCCTTAGAAAGGAAAGATTGCAGGTTTTCACTATTTTGAGCAGCAACAGAAGTTAGAGACTCCAGGCTGTCTTCTATATGCCTCAAGCGAGACTCCAGTCCTTCGCCGTTCTTCCCAAAAGTTTCCAATGCTCTTCTGAAGAGTTCATCATCTTCCCATTTGTTGAGGTTGGCTTTAACTTGCAGCAAATCTTCATCAAGTCTTTTAATGTCACTAGGGAGCTGCATAATTGAATCCTCAGCTCTCAGAACTTTCTCTTGTAAAGCTTTTAATGAAAGGTGTTCAGTGTCTGCAGCCTCTTTAAACTTCTCATGTTCTTGTTTGAGGTTGACTAGCTCTTTCACTTCAGTATACACATCAGACTCCATGGAGTCTATTGTAGTCTTCAAGGTCTCTATGTCCTTTTCTTTGATTTTCATGGATGCTTGCATCTCATCAAAAGCATCTTTTAGCACCTTAATTTCATGTTTATACATATCTGCCTGTTCTAGTGAACCAACCTTTGTTTTCATATTGTTGATTTCATCTTGGCTCCTTTGCTGGACTTCAGTGAATACAGCAATGTTATCATTTATAGACTTCGTTAGCTCTGTTAGTCTCTCTTCCACTGTGTTTTCCAGAGATGTAAAGTCTCGTTCCCTTGCATCCTTCACCATGTGGATGCCGTCAGACAAGTCTTTCAAGATTTCATTTTGCAGCTTCTGAAGCACCTCACTGATCCGGTTTATTTCACTCTCCCCTTGTTTAACAGCCTTCTCGGTAACCTCCTGCTTCTGCTGAACAATTTTCATTATGGATTCAAATTCTCCAAATGTGGTTTGAAGAGAATGCACCTAAAACAGAAATACATGTGGTTAATAATTTAATTTCATCCTTACCCTTTTTGTCCAAGATCCTTATAGCCTTTGTTACCAAACAAAATTAGCACTTTGCAATGCTTCATGCTCCCTACCTGAAGTAACCCTATAGCATACACATATGGGGGGCATAAAAAACCCAGCTTCTAGAGCCTTACAGCTCTATAGACACACACATCTTCTGTTGAGCATCCCTGGCCCCACTGACCTGCCACAGATGATCCAGGAAATCCGTGGCAGTGAGAAAGGAACTCAAGTCTCCAGACTCTGCATGCAGACCCCTGAGCCATCCCTCCCCTATACAACTCCTGGTTCTACAGACCACAAGTCCATGAGGGAGGAAAGAAAGGAGGGGAAAAAAACCCAAAAGAACATCTGGTACCAGCTTCTGAATATAGAAAAACTGGGACTAGACTTAATCAGGCAATAATAACAAAGCCCAACTCCTGACCATGAAAAAGAAGTTTCACAGTAGACAAGAAAGAAAGACAGGAAAAAATTAGGGGGAAGGGGGAGCTGGGCTGGACTGAGGAATGGCAGTAGTAATCACGACATTTTGCTGATCCTAGACACCAATGGAGACACAACAGATTTTTCTTGTTAAGTATTTTTTAAGATAAAAAAAAAATTAGAAAGGCTTTAATGCTCTAAATACTTAGTACCTCATTATTCACACTCATGCATACACCCACATGCTCTTAGTGAACAGAGCACATGCATGTACAGAAGCAGAGAACAAAGACACAGCAGCTGCCAAGGGGCCTGCCTTGCATCTAGCTCAATTGCTATCATCTAGACAATTGCTACCACTGGATCAGGTAGGCTATTAAACTTCCCAATTACAAAAGATATCTTTACAACTGGTTTTAGTAGCAGCAAGAGGGAAAAGGTCAAGGGGTGAGTGGCCACCACACTCAATTACTCACATTCAAAGGTAAGATCCAGGCCAGGGAAGCACGCATTACTTAATTTTGAGACCAAGCAAAGTATCAGTTTTAAGACTGAAGAAATCTTTTTGTGCTTGTGTGGATTGTACCTTTTTAAACTTTGTAAGGCAATGCAAGAACTCCCACTGGCTGCAACAGGAATCCATCATGCAGAAAATACCTCAAGGCTTTGGCAGGATGGCAAGTGCTGAGTAATGCATGTTGCCTTGCCTCATGCTACTCCCTATGTCTAAGGGGTATATTAATCAGTTATGCCACATGGGCTGCCATATTTACTGATTAGATACACAGCTGGAGGGGTGGTTTTATTTTATAAATAGAAGGAAATATATTTTATACAGTCTTAGAAAGAAATATACAGAGCTGCCTTTTTTCTTCTTCCAAGTTAAGGAGGCTCCAGCAGTTCCCAGTCTGACTCTGAACCTAGAAATTATTTTCAAAAGACCTAACAGACTTCTTAACTAGAAATTAAATTTTTTGTATGTATTTTTGCAAATGCCTGGCCAAATTCTCCTTAGTTTTTGTGGAAGTTTACACTGTGTAAGGATTGTAGAGTTTGCCATGAGACTTGCCCTTGCTCCAACAATTCCCTGCAGTCTGAGGAATACCCATAAAGGTGACCTTTTTTTCCACTCTTTTGTAAAAAGATTTCTAATGACTTTACATTCCCTACACTGGTATTTTCTATGCTTCCATACAAAACTAGAAATGAGCTAAGGGTGAAGAAGGCAGTAGTGCCATACACATTGCAACTAGACATCAGCCATTAGACTGATTTACCAGCCTCATTTTCGTTACATCTTAGCTGTCATTCACTCTGATTCTTTCCACAGAAAGCTTTTTCTGTATCACTATAAATGGACTTTGGAAATCTAACAGGAGGGCACAGGAAAGTTCTCCCCCTTTTGCAATAGAATGTATTTTCTTTGATGCAATCCAACTAAATAATCGAATTCGTATTTGCAAGTAACTATCTTCAATTGTTAGTCTAAGAAAAGGCATCAGAAATAGCCAGAATCCTCCGGAGGGCCAGGTCCCTGCTGCTACATGACTGGCAGAGAAAGATCCCATCCCTCCACAGTGGGATTTTATATTTTATACCTGCTCCTCCACCACCTTCAGGCAGCCTTCATGGTGTAAGTTGAAGCTACTCTCCTATACTTCTGGCTGGGCCAGCCACTTGAAGATTAATGAGTGCTGATATAATAAAATGGGTCTTCAAATTAGACCAGCTTCTAATCTGATCTGTCCAAACCAGGAGCCACCAAGGCCCAAAGCAAAACCCTTGCACGAGAAGGGTAGAACAACTTCAAAGCAGTAGTTCATATTCACTACACAGTGGTCTGTGTGTGAACCTACAGGTGAGTCTGCCTTTTTGGTGTACGTGGCTGGTAAGGTTTGAAGCCATAGCCCTTGAAATATTTAACAGCACAAGTAATACATAAAAGTATACCTACAGCTAACAACTATGTCTTCTCTAACTGGTCATATTATCTTGTATTTAAACACCAAATGACCTTGGCCTCTCCGAGAATGGTTAAAGACTATACTTCCACATCATTTCCTTTCTCCTCAATGTGTAAAGCAGATGAGTTACATAATGCTTACTCCTGACAGGAGCTCCCTGCAGTCAAAGACTGAAGGGCAAAGCCACACAGCAGCCTGTGCTAATGGCTCTCTGCAAGTACAACACAGGATCCTGAACCTTTGTGAAGCAATGAAACACAGCCTGGTCTCCTCTCCCTCAAGTACAATCTTCTGTAAAGACAACACTAAACCACAGCAAACAAAGCTTTCAAGAGTTACATCAAAACTCTGTGTGACATCTTTCCCCCACCTTTAATTCTTGCCCTACTGTATGTCTAACATCAGCCACCTGCTGTACACAGGCAAATAAGTTTCAGTTCTCTTTGAAATCAACTATTTATAAACCTCTGTTATATACTCCTCTCCTAGAGTATGTAACACATACCTACGATTTTCTTCAATGGCATGGAGATGGGAAGCAGCAAATTGTACCCATTCCTTTGCTTGGAAGGGCTTATATATTGCACATATATCTGTGTATATGAGTTCCATACTCATGTGCTGTAGTTTTACATCTTGCCATGGCAGTTTCTTCCTCCCTACAAACAGTCTATAAAAATGCCTTAAAAACTAGTAAAAAACAGCCTTTGCCAGTTCCAATTATGGCCCTATCACCAGTGAGTTAAACACCCAGGATTTAAAATTAGCTTCAGAAACAGTACTATAGCCCTGAATTTTACAATCCTTCCCCCCGCCTCCACAAATTTTCCTTTTCCTTCTTCTTGTATGGGAGAGGAAACACCAAGATGGAACCTTACATTGTCCACATGTGCAGGCTGCTGTGTTTCTGGAAGCATCACCAAACAGCCAGAGGATCCCTGCCAGCACCTTTCCCCACACTCTGTCCCCTCATCGCCAGCCCAGGCCCAAGCTTGCAGGGAATACAGGGAATCTGCATGGTTTGCCATGCAGAGAGCAGTCAAACTGAGACAAGAATTTCCTTTTCTTTGATCTGACCCACTCACAATGTCACATATTGCCTTCCAGCCAATTCACCTACTCCCTAGACAGGAGCTTAACTGTATGCTGATATACATTCATAGATGCCATTTTTAAAGGTTTTAGGCACTCTAAGACATATCTAGATGGACAGTGCTGTTCGTGAAACTCTAGCTGAGAGGCCAGTGTACGCCTGAGTGAAAAAAAAAGAGGAGGGAAATGAGCATTTATTTCACTTCATTTGAGTCACACCCTGTCTCAACAACTTCTCAGCTCTTCCAGGGTCCTGGACTGCTTTGGACACTGTGAGTCTCACTCCCTTGGCTGGAGACAGCAGCAGGAACGTGGGAGGCAGGGAACAGCAGGAGCAGCGTTTCTGGCACAACTTCTGCTGTTCGGTGAAGCTGAGAAAGGTTTTGTTTTGTAGAGAACGCGGGGATATCGAGGCAGGATCCTGCCACGTCTGACGGTGCTCCCTTGGCACACGCACCTGCCCGTTCAGTGAGGCAGCAACGAGCTGCCACGCTGGGTTACGTGATTTTCGGGCCTCCAAGATACGGAATTACGAGCAGCAGGCTCTCGGGACGGCAGGTCTGCACCGCTGCCAACACGTAAGCGTGCGGGCTGCATTCCATAAAATGGCTTCAGGCCCAGGCCCTGGAAAAGCGAGCTGGGGGCTGCGGTCACAGCGGCGGGGTCCCGTCCCGCCCAGCTCTGCGCCGCCTGGCAGGGATTCCGTGCTGCACTGAGGCCACGTTTGCACGCTCGGGGAAAACCGCGGCCCTGACTCCATCTGCCTCTCTAATGCCATGAGAGCATCTTTGAGCAAGCACAGAAGGGGAGAGGAGGGCAGGAAGGGGACACGTTTGCCTTCCCGCAAGCTGGTCCATCCGGCAGAGGCACAGCTCTTGATTCAAGGGGCGAACCCGGTCCGCCGAGCAGCACCGAGCGCCCCGACGGTCCCCAGCCCACCCTCCTGCCCGCCCCCGGCGGTGCCCAGCGCGGCACTACCTTCTGCACCACGGCGTCCAGGGTGGCGGCCAGCTCCTGCCGCTGCCTGACGGAGGCCTCCATCTCCAGGGCGCTCCGCCCG
>WEIV01025161.1:103453-117615 GCA_013390005.1 Calyptomena viridis | reverse complement strand
GAGTAGCGCCGCACTCCCCGCCCCGCCCCGGCCCCCGCCCCGGGGAGCCGCCACGCATACGGGGATGGGCTGTGGTCCGGGCCGGGGGGGCAGACGTGGCGCCTACGGTGCCCAAGGGAGGCAGCAGGACAGGTGAGCGGGCAGGGGGGGGGCCGCGGTGACGGATCCTCTCCCGACAGCGACACCGAGCGCGGGGGTCTCTGAGCGGGGTGCGCCAGGCCCTCCCCCCTCGCAGCCCCCGGGCATCCCCAGCCCAGCCTGGTCCCGCTGCCAGTTTTTATCCCTGAAGGTAGTTTTAGTGGCAGAGCACGGCGGGATTGCGCCGCATGCAACTTCTCTTTTGCTTGGTTGTGATTTTGGCTGGAATGACTGCGAGCAAGGCGTGGAGGAAAAAAAGTTGGTTTCTCCATCCGCAACCCCTCCATCCCCCATCTCGTTTCTAGTGCCTGTAGAGCAGAGACTTGGCGTGGGGCTGGTCCCTGGGGCACCCCGCAGCTGCTGTGGTTGGCAGGGGCGCTCCTGGCCCGACACGAGCGCCCATCGGATCACGGGCGGCTTTGTCTGAATAGGAGAGGAGAGAACTCCGCACCGAAAGTACCCGCGGAGTCTTTCCGCTCCGGGCATGCTCCCCATGCCGACACAAACCCGCTGTCTTCAGCCTCCCAGCGGCGCAAGTCCCGGCACAGGACAGGATGGGAAAGGCTGGGTTGGCCTTCCCTGCACCGCTGGCTGCAGCTGGGGCCGCCCAGCGTGCGCGGCACAGGCCCCGCGTTTGTCTTCTTCGTGCTCTCTTTTTCACCTGCGAATAGAGGCAGAAGGAGGTGGAAGCTGAGTGATTTGGACATGCCAGCTAGGGGAGGAGGGAGCAAGGCAGAGCAGAGGGATAAGGTGTTGGTGCAGGAAACAGTCCATTGTGCGTTAAATTAATCAGCAGTCAGTTGGGGGGCGGAATGCATCTGATCGTGTAGAGAATCTTTACGCAAGGGAACTGGGTGGGCTTCAGCCTGCAATTTTAGGGCACTGCTAGTAGAGGGTTGGATATGGGTATTCTACATGGTGGAAAGGAGAGGAGGACACGTTGTACACCTCTGTTTGGGTGAAAGGGAGATACCATATGGGAATTACTTTAAAATTTGTTCTGAAAATCTTGCAAATTTTCCAAAATCACAACAGAGATGATAAAACCCTTTTCATAAACTGAGTCATTGTATCTTAAATTGTGATCATAGACTTTCTTGATTGTGGAAACTTGAAAAATACAATGTAAGTCCCCTTTGCTGTCTGCCTGCTGTGTTGGGCCAGACTATAGAACAGGTGTTAGCACAGAAACACTTAACTGTTTCAAAAATACACCTTGACTTCATCAGTGTTGTACCTCCTTATATGTCCTTTAGCCCAAACTGGCTAATGTAGTGACTGTCATCTGATAGATATCTAACTGCTCTAGCAGGTTGCTGATGACTTTTAGCATGTTTTGGGTCTAGACCCTTAATCACTGATAGCTTACAGGGAGAGATTTTTTGTATCCATTTCTGTACAACTGTCCACACATGCCCAGCGCAGGGTCAAGATGTGCCACCTCATCTGATTTTTGTAACTGGGTTACAATTCTGGAAGTATGTCTTAATTTTAACAAGAAAGGACTGGGACTTTTTTTTTTAACCTTAGTAGATAAATTGCAGGCAACAGCAATACAGACTTTTTAATATACTACCTGGTGGAGTAGATTGTGCTTGTGCTTGCTTGGCCTTCTTCAGTTCCTGAGTTCCTGTGCTGATGTCTCTTTCACTGCTTCCTTTGAAACTGGAAGCCAGATTTATCCTCCTGTCCAGAAACTCAGTTTCATAAGGTGCCTGAAAATTCAAAGCAAGATGCACACTGGAAGTTGCTATTTCAGAGTTAATAGGAGGACGTGCAATAACATGGAGTCTGCATGTTGCTGGGAGCTTCTCTGAGGCACATGAATCCAGGATTCTGGACCTAGGACAGTAATGTAACAGTGACCAATGTAACACAGTTTGTACTGAAGAATCATAAAAATTCTAAATCCTAAAAGCCTAAAAACATGCTAAAAATCTTCTCCACTGCTTGGTCCCTGCACTTCCCCATGTTTCAAACAGAAGTAGAATAGTGAATAGAATAGAATAGAATAGAATAGAATAGAATAGAATAGAATAGAATAGAATAGAGTAGAATAGAATAGAGTAGAATAGAATAGAGTAGAATAGAATAGGTCTGGGTTGGAAGGCACATACAACATCGTTTAGTCAAACTTCCTGACCAAGGAGACTGCTCAGTTTCTAACACCTCCTTCCTCCTACCCGATAGTCTGCGTAGCAAGAGTATCAGGATGGACTCTCAAGGACTTCTGAAAACTGCCTTTCATATCATTATGAGACAATCATTCAACAAAGTAAGCTGATCCCTCATTTTCCCTTTCTTTCACAATTATTAAGTCCAGAGAGATTTCCATGGCAGACTTTTATTACTGCCCCTGCCTTGCATTCTCTCAGGGGGTTCATGACTAGGATCATGCAAATCAATTTTGACTAAAAACAAACAAGTCCTAGACAACCAGTAGTGATGGTGGTAGTTTCAAAAGGATTTGTTGGGTTTTTAGGAACAATGCAATGAAAACTTTTTGGCAGTTGGTTTCTCATGCCTCTTCTGTATTTTAATCTATCTAAATCTAGCTTTTAAAAGTCTATATTTGTGTTTATATCTGTTAATATTTGCCTGTATTTAAGATCTGTGTGAGACAAAAGCAAATTCTGTTCAAGACATGGAGCCAATGAATGAAAATAATGCTTTAAGGCTCTACTGGGGCTTCTAGGCAAAGATCTTAGGAATGTAGTTTCGGTGTCTGTGAGTCATAAAACATCATAGTAGCAACAAGCTCTTCCAATCCTACACCTAGGCTGCTGAACTGCTTCAGTTAAATTTGATTAATTTCCTTCTCATGTTTTTATGTAACACTGAAATGTTTTGCCAAGAGGCATTCCACATTAAAGTGTAAGCTGTAACTCCTTACAAGATAAAAGCGTGAGGCACTAATGAATCTGTTTCTCTGTTTGATTACAGCAAGAAATTAAATCAACTTTTGTTGTGGAAGATCTTTTCTGGGTCTTTAATTACAGCATATTCTTTATATATATAGGTACATGTAGATATATGTAAAATTTTATGTTAAGTATTATTTAGAAACAGGGAATCTTAATCCTTAGCAGGATCACAGCCCCTGATGGCAGCGCAGCAAATACAATTCCATTCAATACTCCTGCCAAGGCTTAGGGTGAACTGAATTGTTGGGTCTGTACACAGTGTTCTAGTCAGTAACTACTACAATGGGTGATAAGAGGAGAATTCATAGTGAATTGTGTTAGGCATTTTGTCAGCACAATTCTGTCAAAGGTGCAGATCTGTGACCAAAAGTCAGTAGCTGTAGAGGATGTTGGAGTGACTGCAGGTTATGGGCACCACAACAGAACTTGGTTAACTGATTCCCCTGACCCTACAAGTAACAGAGAGCTTGCATGTGGTCAGGAGGTTGTCTTAAATACATCCTGGAGGTGGCTGGAGCTGATATGAGGGGGCTTGCACTAATAGAGATGAGGACTCCTCAGAGTACTTGTCTTCCTCAATAGCATGAGAATATAAATCAGCAGCTTGGGAAGGCTACAATAGCAGAGTTTCCACTGTGAAGATCCAGCCACAGCCTGAGTTGTCTCACGCTTTATGAGAAGGGAGATGTCAGATTTCTATTAGGAAGGGCCTAGAAAGGCCAGGATTTGTAGGAGTACCCTAAGAGCCAGGATTTTAGCTCTGAAGCTGTTTACTTCGGAGTTTACTAAAAGAACTGAGCCATATGGACTTCACCAGAGACAACAGTCAAGAGGATCACCAATGTTAAGTATCAAGGGATGTAAATCTTTCAGGTAGTAAGGCAGCGTAGGTAACTCAAACCATTTCTCCTTCTCCTGATTGGCAGTGACAAGGAAGATATTTTTCTCACCATGGAACCAATACAAACTATTTCTGACCAAGAGCACCACTCTACAAATAGCTTCTTGTTCTATTTGACAGAGTTGGTAATACTCTTTATTTCCTATATACAGATAGACTGACCACTAGTGCTGAGGGGAGTGTCCATTAGGAATTTGCTGAGGTGGTAAAGTTGCTAAACACTCCAGACTGGTGTGGTTGGGGAATTTACTGATGTACTTTTTTCTCTGAAAAGTGCCTAGATTCTGTTTTGCCTCTGCGTGAACTTGAAGCCAAATACTTCAGTGGGGAGAAGTAGCAATCCTGTTTGCCTGTTACAACACTTATTTCTCCTTGGAACAGAGGAAACTCCACAGAAGAACAAGCTGATAAAGCATCCTTACACCTGCCTTGTAGTCTTTTTGTCTTGTCCTTGAGCCTATTATCAAATCTGGGCCCGATGATCTCAGCCAACTCAGAGTCTTAACATCCATCTGTTAGTGCTAAAGCCAGTCTGCTTGGCTCAGTTATTAGGATTAGGGCAAAATATCTTGTGACTTCGGGTAATGTTCTCAACTTCCTTGTCATGGGCCCTGGCATAAACAATAACATGCTTTGCCCTTTCCCCCTCCTCCCCACTCTGACCATCAGTTAGCCACATACTGGGACGTTTCTGACCTGCAGGGCCAAATGCAGCTGTACATCTTACCCACCCAATAACTGCGTTGCTGTTTGCTGGATAAAGTGGTGCATTAATTGTAGCCTTTACTGTCTTTGCCAGTTTTACTGGTAACAGTAAGGAAAGGTTATGAATGAATTTGCTGCAAAGGCTGAACACAAACTAGTCCTTCATTTCAAATAACAGTGCTTCTGTAGTGAAAGGCCAAGAACTAAAGTCAACATGAGACACTAGTCAAAATTCCAAATTTGGGCCTTTGTTGTGGTTTAACTCCATCTGGCAACAAAGCACAACACAGCTGCTCACTCCTCTCAGTGGGATGAGCGAGAGAATTGGAAGGGTAAAAGTGAGAAGACTTGAGGGTTGAGATAAAAACAGTTTAATAATTGAAATAAAATAATAACAAATTGTAATGACAAGGGGAATAACAGAGATAAATAAAACCTAAGAAAGATAAGTGATGCAAATGTAAACAATTGATCACCACCAACTGACCAATGGCCAGCTAGTCCCCAAGCTGTGCCCCTCTGCCAACCTTCCCTCTAGTTTTATTGCTGACCATGATGCCATATGGAATGGAATATCTCTTGGGTCAGTGGGGGACAGCAGTCCTGGCTTTGTCTCCTCCCAACTTCTTGTGCACCCCCAACCTCCTCGCTGGTAAGGTGGAGTGAGAGGTAGAAAAGGCCTTGACACTGCTCAGCAGTAACTAAAACACATCTGTGTTACCAACACTGTTTTCAGCACAAATCCAAAACACAGCTCCATATCAGCTACTATGAAGAAAATTAACTTACCCCAGCCAAATCCAGCATATGTGCATGCATGTGCTATATAAGACACAAGGACATTAATCTTCTTAATTGAGCAGAACAAATTTAAAGGCTGTTTAAATTATTTTCTTGTCTGACATTGTGGACACACAGACAACAAGAAATGTAATTTCTCTGTAGAGAAAATCTCTACAGTAGGTAATCTACTTCAAGATCCATTTAATGGCCTATAGCTTCAGTGCCTCTGGATCAGGAAAGAATTGAAACCAAAAAGGAGGTTAAGTGCTGAGTACTGCAGTGTTTAACTTATTCTTGGCCTTTGGACTGGAATGTCAAAGCATGTCTTTGGTGCCTCAGCTATAAATGCAGATGTACATCTCTGATAAGCATAGATAGATAGATAGAGCAAGCTATGCACTTAAGAACGGACTACAAAAAAGCTGATGTGCTGAGGGAGAAGGGCGCTGCTACAGCATGGAAAAGAATTGTTTTAAGTCCATCCCCTTCTGGAATCCCATCTCTTACTCCATGATTTAGGTCATATCCCTGAAAATGTTTAGAAGCTAGTTTAGTTTGTGAGGCTTGAAGCACTCCTTTTTTCATTCCTGTACAAGCTAGGCCACAGAGCAGCACAGGTTTCCACAACTGCCAATCCACACAGACAGCACACAAAACAGACCCTGAGTCACTGGCCCTGGTGTTCCTGCAAGTACTCTTTGTTAAGTTTTAGCTGGTTAATTAATGAAAGGTGCCATCACAGCAAGGACTCGAGTTTTCCTCATCTTTCAGATGGCATTTAAGCAAAAATGGATGTAAAAAATAGTAACAGTCCTGTACAAGGCAGTACATCTGTATATCATCACGGTCTTCTCCAAAGCCCTTTTGAGCTTTTGGCTGTTATTGCCATGTGACATGCACAAAGTGGGGCAAAGTGGGGCAAACATAGTTATTTAAAACATCGTCTTCTTTGTAGAAGCTATCGGATTAGGCTGTTGGAGTTAATCCCATTTAATGTCTCTGAAGGCCGGGCTCAGAGCGTCAGGGCTGACAGGTGCTCTGCATCGCTGAGAGCAAGTGCTCCCACTCCAGCAGGGCACTGTGCAGCCAAACTCTGTTCCCTGCTTCGAGCCCTTGCTTTTAAAGCAGAGGTTAATGGCAACTACACCGGGCTTTAGTCTACACGAATACAACACCTATTCCGTGTAGGTCACCACACATGCTAAAGGTAATTTGCAGGAAAGGGAGCTCTGTTTTCATGATGAGCAAGGCTGGAGTTAGCCTTTGCCTCAGAGATGACTTCCAGTATTTTGCCCTCCGTGCTTCCTGGTGGGTGAGGCAGTGGTGGCACGTAGCTCCTGTGACAGGAAGGAGTGATGACCCTGACAGGTACTGCTGGCCCAGTGGGTGCGTGAAGCTGCCCAGTGCATGAGGTCAGTACAACAGTAAGCAAAGCATTTATAATGACAGTGTTGCGCTGCCCCACGCTGCGTTCTTCAGTGGGCGCTCAGCAGGCCGCCACCACCACAACCATGAGCGAGGCGGGTGACTAAACTCGGCACGGTCTAGAGCGGGTCCCCTGAAACCGAGGAGGCGGGGATGGCACTGGGGGACCAAGCTGGCGGGGGGGAGCCTCACAACCCCCGCATTGAGACACTCAGGAAACCAGGGCAGGAAGGCATATTTCAAGCTTGCTCAGCAGTGCAGGGAACAGACACCAGCAAACCCGCCCTGCTGTGCTGGCCCCCCTCCCTGAGGGGCAGGGCCGCTCTGCCCCGCACCCCCCAGCTCTGCCAGGCCGACCGGCCCCGTCCCTGAGGCGGCCCGGGGGCGGGGCGGGGGCGGGGCCAGCCTGGGCCGACGGGGCCCTTCCGTAAACACCACCCAGCCCTTCCCCTGCCCCCGCCCCGCACACCGGCACGGCCCATTGTCACCGCGGGGGAGTCGGCGGAAGCGTCCCCTCGTGTTGCCTCATATTTCTCCACGCTTAGTCCCGGTTCCCAGGTAGAATGAGGAGACGAAGACAATTTCTGCTAGCATAGGTGGAGGCTGACCCAAGTCCCTCGGGCTAACTCGTCCCTACCAAGCTGGAAAAGGCGGCACGCTTCCCCCGCCCCCCGCTGCCGGCAGGGATAGACGTGCCCGAGGAAGACACTAATAGTCCGGGCTGGGTCTTTAAATCCGGGGGGGGCTGGTCGGGGCCCCGGTGAACGCAGCGCAGGACGGTCAGGAGGGACTGCACAGAGTGACCGACCGACCGACCGACCGGGGTGAGCGGGGCAGGGCTGTACTGTGCTGTGCCGTGCCAACTGGCGGCGGTGCCATGCGGCGGGATGTCCGGGGATGCACGGGGCGATGAGCCGTGGGGTGGGTCCGGGTCAGGGCTGGCCCGGGGGCTGCCGCCCACCTGTGCCGTGCGGGTGGCTGGGAGGTGGCGGGTGCCCCCTCGCTCAGCTGCCTCCGTGGGGCAGCCGCTGCAGCAGGTGGGTCTCGCAGTCCCTGCGCTGGGTCAGTAGCGCTCCCCTTGCTCCGCGTCTCATGGGCTTTCGCCGCCCCTTAGTGTCCGCCAGGACGGGGCGCAGCCGCGGGGTTCCCCTCTGCAGCCCCGGTCCAGCAGCGCAAGGACACCCCAGCGTTCCCCTGGGAACACGGGGGCCGGGACACTTCGGGGGAGGCGGGCGGCCGGGCTCGTCTTCTGCGGGGCCGACAGAGAGTTTTTCCTCTCCGCTTCTCCCCCGGCCTCCCTCCCCCTTGGCCTGCCCTTGGAAACGCTGTTTGTTTTGGTCGGCGAGTGCCAAACTCCTGCCTCTGGTAACTGTTAAAAACATGGGGCCGGGGGAGGAGACAGTCAGTGGAACAGATGGAGGAAGAGGAGGAGCCGCCGGCGCCCCGGGTGTCGCTCGGGCAGGGCCCCCCCGGTGTCCGCGGGCAGCGCTCGGGGGCGCGTCCTCGTCCCGCTCGTACCGATGCGCTTTCTTAAGCCTTCGTGAAGAGAAGCCTGTGTTGGAAGGGAAGAGCTGCCGAATGAAAAGCTAAAGGGGAGAAATGCCAGCTGTAAGCTATGAAAAACAGTCGTGAGGAAATAGAAGGAACCCTTAACAAAGGTTCTTTTCTGCTCCTGTGCCGTGAGCGCTGGCAAAGGTGGAGACAGTGAAAGGGAAACTCGAGCCCAAATGAGATTCAGTCGATGCCAGCTTGAAGATAGCAAGAATGTGAGCCCAGTAGAATAACGAAAGTTAAGACCTTTATAGTGGTAAAACTGGACAGAGCACTCACGAGTCTCTGCATCCATGTATACTTCATTTGAACGAAGTAAGGCTGTGCAAAACCTTTTCTCGAAGATGGTATCTGAAGAAAAAAAACCCAAACTGTTCCAAATCGTCTTTTTTTTTTTCTTCCCTCCTCCACTCCGGTGTTTCATAAAGAAACTTCTAATGCAGATCTTCAGGGATAAAGTGTGTGCCCTCTAAAACTGGTCTGATTTTGCAGTCTTGATGAGTTTAAAGTGATGGGTTGGATGACATAGTGACCATGTAAGAGCAAGACGCCTTCAAGTATCTACAGTTTTGTATTAATTGTATTTTTAGTAAAAAGAATAAACCACAACTGTCTAAACAGCAGCAGTGAAACATGGGATTTTAGTTCTTCATTGTTAAATTAACTAGAATCTTGGGGTTGGTACATTTAGAAGATATTTTCCACTTAGTCCCCCGTTTAGATTTCATCCTTAAAAAACCTAGCAATATAGTAATTAAGCCCCCTATGAAGATACCCAACCTAATAAAAATGTAAACATCAGTAGCTTTTAGTGCAGAAGAGTAAAGCAGGTTGTAACCACAGGCTGACTGTTCAGTAGAATAGATAGGATATTAAGCTGTGTACTGAAACAACATCCTAATATGTAATACCTAATGAACAACTAAAAAAAAAAAATTTAATTTCAAGATGGTGAGTTACAAAGAGATCTTAAAAGGCTAAAGGGCTCTCTGAAATATTTTTACATGGCCATTATACTAATTTAAATTTAAAACTATATATTAACTTGGCCGTTAGGAATTAATGAGAAGTTCTGTGCTGTCTACAAAAGTGTAAGGAAAATCAGCTCTTCCAGTGTATGCTATAAAGACAAGACTGACTCAGTTGTCTGTTGTTGTAACTAATTAGAGATGCCTTTTTTGGTTTGTACTTCCCTTTGATATACTCAATGGCTGTACTTTTGCTTAAGTGTTTTAGCTGTTGGGCAGCGTATTGAAAAACCGTAGATGGCACATCCACATTCTGCCTGTGTATTCATGTGTGTTTAGTTTGATGTGTTTAGCTTTTAAACTTAGAATTTAGCAATAGTGCTCTGAACTTGCAGAATACACCCATTCTTCCTTCCCATTTGTTCGAGGCATTCTACTAGGAAATGTATTTGCTGTGGCAAAAGATTGCAATGCTTTTTTTATGTGTCATCTCCTATTGCAGTGTTGAAACTTCTTATTTGAATTAAACCTTCTGAAGCACTCTCCTGACAGCTCTGCTATCTGCATGTGTGTATTGTAGGAGCAGGTATGGATTTGGTACATAAAAAAAATATGTCATGGGCCTCTTTGAAATGCCAGTATTTGTTTTGGAAAGATCTTTTACTGGGACTAGTGTGTAAGAACTTAATGTGTGTAGACTTCTGATTTCTGCCTTAACCATTTGGTCTTCTTGGGAATCAAGATTGGAGTGGAAAATGCCAATGCTGACTTGCCTTCCTGGCTTGTTTAGGAGCTTCTTGCAAATCTGACTATTTGAGTATTGATGAATATTATCATAGTTGGAGTTAATAGGAAGTTCTTAGAATAATGCTGTGTAAATTGTGTGAGAATTTTGGGGGTTTTAATGGTCATTTAACTTCTTCCATGTTCTTAACACCTGGACTGGAGCAGTAGACTCATCTTGCAGTGCTCATACTAGGCCAGTGATTTACAAGACTCTTTGTGCCAGTTCACTGCTAACAACGCTAATCAAATCTTTCGATGGACTCCGAGCAACATTAACCTTTTGGAGGTTAGTTTTATATTTGTAAATAAAGGGGTGTTATACATGAGTAAAGCCTAGAAATATCGTGTTCCTATACCGATCCAGAAAAAAATAGTGGGGAGTGTAATATAAACTTTACAGGCTCTGTAGGGTTACTGAGCAGTTCCACACCAAGAACCTGGAGTGTGTTTCACAAGTCATAACTGGTTTTTGGTCAGAGCTAAGTCTGACATCTGTAACACAAATTTTAATTGAAGAACTAGATTCTCTTCTGTAGTATTAACTAGTGACTTGCTTCTAATTGTAACATAATAAAATTTCCAAGCCAAAATATCTCAGCCTCTTGGGTTTTTTAGGTTCTCTTGCAACTCTGTCTTGTTTAGTTCAATCCTGTTTTAAATACTTGCTTGGTTTTGGTTACTTGCTAGAAATATAAAATTGCTGTTCTATTAAGAGTTAGGATGTTAAGGATCACAAGTAATGCTGCAAGTCTTGAATGGATGACCTCTGTATCTTAGTCTAACCTCTGTATCCTATTGGCTTCTCCAGTAAGCTAATAAACTATTAGTTGTATTCTTCCTAAGATGATGATAGATTCTTTTCACAAAGAAGCAGCAAGAAATATGACATAAGGTGCTCAAGTGCATCCTCTTTCCTCTTGGGAAAGGAGGAGGAGTAAACACGCACTTAAATGTTAATCATCTCCATTAACAGGGGAGTGCTCATCAGTGTAATTGCTCATCAAGTTATAAAGGCCTATTCAGGATGAGCTGGTACCCAAAAAATCAAATGCTCCAAGCTGTAACTAGGTACCACCATCAAGAAGTCTGTTCTTAGTACCTTTTGTCTATCCCAGGACCCCACATTGTATAGATTCATATAAGTGAATCACACGGGGATCAAAAAGTGGCTTTTTCCAAGTTCAAGAGATGCAGAGTGCATCTGCTACTGATGTTGATGCAGTTTAATCATGAATGAAATTACAGTAGTTAAATTTACTGATGGAAACCATTGTTGGCTGTGTCTCTTCATAAAATCTACAGAATATTTCATTGTCATAATCAGAGGTGGACAGCTACTTTTGGTATTTGGGCCAAATTCCTTTGGTAGTAATTACAGCTGACTTCCAGCTTCTCATTTTAGTATTATAATGAACATATTTTTCACTTCCTGTCATACAGCTGTTAATCATCTGTATCACACTATGCAGCTGTTCAAGTTTTCTGCAGCTGCAGATTATACGCCTGGGAAGCGGTTTCTTTACGTAGATAGAAGCACTATGAAGTGTGACACTTCTCAGTGGTGGTTGTTGTCTATGCTAAATATACTGTTACAGGCTCAGAGCTGCCATTTGACTTAAAACAGAAAACCTATCCACTCTCACCCCTAGGAGTAGTAGTTTTTGAGTCTATTCCATTGTTGATCTGATTCTGGGCACAAACCCACCTAAAGCAGCAGGCCAGACTTTCAGCTACACCCTGTCAGAAATGCAGCATTCTGAATTACTTGCCTATTCTCCCCCTGCAACTTCTGTGTTTGCTTCACAATTGTTACACTCTGTGCAGTCTGTTTGTGGAAGGAAGCTCATTGCTAAACATCGTGTGGTGAAGTCAGATGGGGGATATGGTAACATCCAGGGATTACTGTGGGTAGTCTTTCCATTTTTTTAAATATAACCAATTTACAGACTGTCTCTAACGTAATTATTAACAGCTGAAGGTACAAAACTTTCTTACAGAACAGGTATAGTTTACTAATAACTGATGATTTTGCATATCAAAGCAGATCCTTTCTATAACACCTGTTTAAGAAAGGCAACTGTTTGTTCTTCATTCGCGATATAGTGATCAGTGGCTTTTGAAAACCAAAAAATTAAATGCTGGTTTTATGGGAATTGTATTTTTCTTTCCAGGTCTTGTTTATTGTTGCAGCTAAAGGGAATCAGAATGCCTCTCAATGATGACCAGAACAGCGACTCAGAATCTTCGCGGCTCTCGGAAAGCACAGCTGCTTCCAGTGACTCTGAATACTCGAGGCAGAGCTTTAACAGTGATTCTTCAAGCAAACCCAGTTCCCCAGCGTGTAAGTCTATTTCAACCTTCCCTGAATTGTGCATAGACCAATAAGGCTAACTTATCTTCTTTCTCTTTGCTGTCATGGGTAGAACCTGGGATTCTGAATCTGTTTAAGGGTATTAAGAGAAAGGCATGACTTTGTCTCTGCTGTGAAGCAGTGCATCTCCTTGTGTGTGGAACACCACCAGCAGCTGTATCCATGGGGGTCTCCCTGTGTGCTCCTACCCTTCAGAAAGTGTAAGAAAAGTGTGTCACCATGAACATCCTACTCTTGAGCTAACTTTGACATTGGTAGCAGTTTCTGACTCAAACAGATGTAGCTTTGTGCAAAGGGTGGGTTTCTCCTGTTTGAGCTCTGTGCTTACAAATTACTTCTGTAATTTGCAGATTTGTAATACTATGTCAAGTTACATGAAATTAATCTCAAGCTCACATTTTTCTTTCATAAATATTAAAATCAAACAGAAAACACATTTGCTCAGGGAAGATAATTTGAGTAATGATACATAAAACCTTGGTTAAGATAAGGTTCATGTTTGTGTCTGTAAGCATTCTCAGACCACGCATACTTCTAACATCTATGTAAGTGAAGTCTTACACTAAAATAAGGCTTGTTAGTGAAATTGCAGTTGGCAGCTGCCTCTGTCTTCATTACCAGTCTTCCAAATACTTCATAAAATGTTAGAATTTGGGGGTTTCGAAGCTTTGGGAATTTGCTCTTGCTTTCCACTACAGAGTTTCTGTTTTGTTGTTACACTCCTTTTTTACAAATAAGCAGTAACTTAGGTTCCACAGCAGATGAGTGATCAGAATGCTGATCATAAGTGACGGGTTCTCAAGTCAGTAACTTCAGAACCTTCTCAATAAATAAAACCACAATATAGCCTTTATGTGCTCAGAATTATAATGGACAGCTTGTATCTGGTATTATCCGTGCTTTTGGTCTGGTAGATTCGACAGAACAGTTAATAGGAAGTCTGTGGAATGGAAGATCTTCTTTTAAAGGGAAAGAAAGAGATCTTAGTTCAGATGTGTAAATATGAAATTGCTTCTCAAAATGTTTTGGGGTTTGTGTGGTGGTACCCTCTTCCCCCACCCCCGATAAGCTGGGAGTTTCCTGAATTAGTGTTTTAAGAAGATATAAAGACCTGGCAATCTTTGGTTGTTTCTTCTAGAGTATTAGAGTCCAAGTAGTAAAATTTCAAGGTTTCAGTATATTCAATTGCACGTATCAAGTAAGGATATTTGGCTTGAATTGATCTTGTTTGTTCCGGCAGCAAGCCCTCCCAAGGTTATTACATTTGATGAACTGATGGCAGCTACGAGAAATTTGTCAAACTGGACTCTAGCTCATGAAATTGCTGTAAATGCAAATTTTTGCATAAAACATGAAGACTTCCCACAAAACAGGTAAGAGTCTGAATTTTGCCAAAAGCAGCACTGGTGTTGGGAAGAAAGGAGAAATTAAGGGAGCATGTTTTGGGAGCTGTGATGCACAGCCCAATATCTGGTGAAGTGTGTTTCCCAACATGATCACGCTCATCTAAAACAGTTACCAAGGATGAAAGCTAACTGGGAGTCATTTCTGTATCTAATTGACTTATTCCACAGCTTTGCAGGCACGGTGAAACAAATTGTACACAAGGC
>WEIV01025161.1:57870-102563 GCA_013390005.1 Calyptomena viridis | reverse complement strand
TGTCTTCATTACCAGTCTTCCAAATACTTCATAAAATGTTAGAATTTGGGGGTTTCGAAGCTTTGGGAATTTGCTCTTGCTTTCCACTACAGAGTTTCTGTTTTGTTGTTACACTCCTTTTTTACAAATAAGCAGTAACTTAGGTTCCACAGCAGATGAGTGATCAGAATGCTGATCATAAGTGACGGGTTCTCAAGTCAGTAACTTCAGAACCTTCTCAATAAATAAAACCACAATATAGCCTTTATGTGCTCAGAATTATAATGGACAGCTTGTATCTGGTATTATCCGTGCTTTTGGTCTGGTAGATTCGACAGAACAGTTAATAGGAAGTCTGTGGAATGGAAGATCTTCTTTTAAAGGGAAAGAAAGAGATCTTAGTTCAGATGTGTAAATATGAAATTGCTTCTCAAAATGTTTTGGGGTTTGTGTGGTGGTACCCTCTTCCCCCACCCCCGATAAGCTGGGAGTTTCCTGAATTAGTGTTTTAAGAAGATATAAAGACCTGGCAATCTTTGGTTGTTTCTTCTAGAGTATTAGAGTCCAAGTAGTAAAATTTCAAGGTTTCAGTATATTCAATTGCACGTATCAAGTAAGGATATTTGGCTTGAATTGATCTTGTTTGTTCCGGCAGCAAGCCCTCCCAAGGTTATTACATTTGATGAACTGATGGCAGCTACGAGAAATTTGTCAAACTGGACTCTAGCTCATGAAATTGCTGTAAATGCAAATTTTTGCATAAAACATGAAGACTTCCCACAAAACAGGTAAGAGTCTGAATTTTGCCAAAAGCAGCACTGGTGTTGGGAAGAAAGGAGAAATTAAGGGAGCATGTTTTGGGAGCTGTGATGCACAGCCCAATATCTGGTGAAGTGTGTTTCCCAACATGATCACGCTCATCTAAAACAGTTACCAAGGATGAAAGCTAACTGGGAGTCATTTCTGTATCTAATTGACTTATTCCACAGCTTTGCAGGCACGGTGAAACAAATTGTACACAAGGCGTTTTGGGATCATTTGGAATCAGAACTGAATGAAGATCCTCCAGAATATGAACATGCTATCAAGCTCTTTGAGGAAATTAAGGAGGTAATCCTCCTTCTTACTGTTTTGTTAGCTTAGGTCTGAGAGTCCAGTAGTTCACCGAAGTGTCTGCTTGACTTAGTCAAGCCAACACCTTCAAGTTCTTCCTTCTAAGATGAAGCCATGATTATTCAGAACTGAAAATAGGTGTCTGTTTATAGTACATTTATATTAACCAGGAGTATGGCCACAAACACACAATGGCATGTTCACTCAGCTTTCACTGCACGATGATGAGTTGAAATTCATCTCTTTTCACAAAGCTTCACATCTACTAGCCATTTCTAGACACATACTGTGAGCTTAGAGCATAAACAGGAGTATAAGCAGGACTGCACCTGCCTACTTAGACTTTCTTGTTTGATTATCACACAGGTGAGCATACAAACCTTCAATCCTGGCACAATGCTAAATCTTTCAGAATTCTGAGTTAGTAAATGTTTGTTTTACATGGCAGCCTCCCAGCTTTTGAAGGCGTCTAGTTGTTGATTGGCTTTCTGTTTTAGTGGCTTCGAGCATTTTTGGAGAACTGTACTGTGATCATTTTTTCCTTGCTACCTGAGATAATGTTCAGTCTTAAAACGTCTGGTTATAGTCTGTCAGCTACATACACTTGACATTAGTATTAAAATCTCACTTTAGTATGTTTACCATGGGGTTTGGTTACATTGGTATTGATTATNTCTTATATTGTCTCAGTTTACATAACACCTGTTCCAACACACTGGTCAGATTGTGTATCTTATTTTGTAATGAAATTGGTAGGATAGCTAGATGTAACTAGGCAGCTCTCAATATCTAAATCCAACAACTCTTGCAATAATCTGTGTTTCAGAAACTGGTTTTTTTGTTGTATGGTTTATCTTGTTCATCCTTACAAAATGTAAGCAACACATTTGTACTGTTCCTTCTTGAAGTGTTTGCTGCATGCTTCCTCTGGGAGGCCAAACATTGGATTTAAAAGCTCTTTAGTTAAGTTTCAGTAATAAGATCTTGAGTAAAGTATTTGCATAAAAGGGCAGAAACCAGTTTACTGCTCACTTAGGTACACTGAAATATGAACAGTAAATGGCAGTTGTTCTTCTGTTTATATACAGGGACCAAAGCAACTGGTTCAAAAGGATTGTTTCTCTTGAGTGACTGAAGTTTGTCATTTGGGCTGAAGTGTACCAATAGATGTAGTTCTCAAACATTTCTCTTGCAGGGTTATAAAATCTAGTGATGCTACATTTGTCCTGGTCTTTCTAACTTAGACCAAGCCTTATACACACTATTCCTTGAAGTATTCCAGAAGATAGGTAACATATTTGTTACTCTGAAATACCAGTGAAGGAGTTTATCCAGAAGTGAAATTAAAGTGCACATACTTCACATATGCTGGTTAAAATCAATAGACTAAATTCAAATTGTGATATTCTGAATTCTTCCTTTCAGACAAATATTCCATGTTTTGGACCTGATGAAGGTGGATATGGCAAATTACACAATTAAAAGCCTTAGGCCTTACCTCTGTCGTAATTTGGTGGACTACGAAAGAACAAAATTCCAGGAAATTCTTGAAGAAACACCAAGTATGTATTGTGCTATATGTAATTTAAACTTTTCTTTAAAAAGATGACCATTTAAAGACATGCTGTGAAAATCTCTAAGTTGCCGTTAACTTAGAAGAAAACTTCAGTTTCTTGTCTCTACCTAATGCAAAAATTTTCTGAAAAGCAAGCTACCACTGATTGATTGATTGCTTAACTTGCTATAAAGTGTATCTGTAACCTGGGGCACTTTCAGACAAACATATTTGCCAAATTGGTTGGTACCTGAAAAGCAAACAAACGGTGACTCTTGCTCTCTGGATGCAGAAGTTCCACATAAGACGAGGCTTTTCTCTTTTGTGTGCAGCAATTCTGTTGTTAGCCTGAAGTCAACATGTAAAACCAGTTAGTGTGCCTGAAAATTAGAAGAGATAAGATCAACTTTTTCATAAACAAAAGGCTTAGTCGATGCAACGTTAACTAGGCCCACTTTTGCAAGTTTTGTGTAGTATGGTTAAGCAGTGTTCAGAAATTTATCTTCCAAGAGTAAGTAAGCTTGTTAACATCTGGAGCAGGGGCTTCTAAAATGGGAGCACTGAGTCACTGATAGAGCCTGCAGTGTTCATATATGCAGCCTGAGAAACTCTATTAACAGCAAATTAAATGCTTTAAAGAGTTCTATCTCCCTTCACCTCTACTTTCAGTCCTATGCCCCAACTGATAAGTGGTCTCTGAAAAGGGAATACAATGCTTTGAAAACTCCAACTTTGAGACTTTTTCTACCTAGAAATCATTCTTGAATTCTAACAATTATCTAGAGTATCAAGGTAACCCATGGAAGATGATCAGTGGAAAAAAGTGAGAGAGGGAATTGACATGTGTGAAGACTCGGCTGTCCTCTATGTTTAAGCCTTCAGAAGTTCAGTTCTCTTATGTGTACAACTCTCTTTTTTTCTCAAGGTAGTGCTTATTTTGATGAAGGCATGCAGTAAATCTGTGCTATTTGCAATGCTTAGGTGCCCTGAATCTCACAACAGAATGGATAAAGGAATCGATAGAAGATGAATTGTCATCTGTTTCTGATGAGTCTTCATCATCCCCTGGTGCTGATAGTAGTTCAAAACCAATTATTAGTCCTACAGTGGTGCTAAACAATGGCTACTTGAAACTGTTACAGTGGGATTATTGTAAAACAATTCCAGAGGTAAGAAGGGTATTTCTGTGTCTTCAGATTTCCAGCTATATGAAATAATTGGTGTAGTATAATAATCCTGCTGTTAATGACAGTGAGTGAATCTTGCACTCCTTAAATTTCTGCACAGTAAATTTGGAGATTATATGCTAGTTCAGTTTCTGAAATTGGAGACGAGCAAGTCAACAACTAGAAAAGAACAAGGTAAAGGTTGTTTTCCCTTGCTCTGATCATAGCTCACCAGCTCCACCCTAAGAGCAGTCTTAGCTGTAGTCAAAGGCTGGGCCTTACAAGCACAGTATGTGGCTTTCTGTGTCTTTCAAAGACCTGGCTGTAGCATCCTGTTTTCCTAACAGCAGCAGGTGTAATTGCTCTTTAGAACAGAATCAGTGAAAACTTGAAGCTCTCTAAAGCAGATGTTTACCCCTTCTCAGTGCATGTAACCCACTGCTTCAAGAACCAGCCTTCAGTTTTTCCCTCCCAACTCCTGGTTACTGACCTGTGCAAACTTCAATAAAGCCAGTCTGAAATTTGCCATCAGTCAGGGCTAAAATCTGCATTTGCAGGGAGGGCCTTAGCCACACTTAGTGTGGCCTGGCAGAGAATTTACTAAATACATGGGGATATTCTTGGTGCTCTCAGTCAGTGGACAGAAGGGAAACCACCTTACTCTAGTGTTGAATGAGAGCTACACACAGATACCTCTAGTGGATCTAGTCTGCTAGGCTATAAAATTGCTACCAACTGCAGTTGAATGTTAACACCTCTGTGCTGCTCGGTGAAGGGACTTGGTTAGGATGAACTCTTTCTAACCTAAAAAAAGTCACTCCAGCTACATCTTGCTGGGAATTACTTATGTTATGTATCACTTGCAGAACCTGCTCTGGTGGTTGAACTGATGGTTGTCAAGCACAGTTGTTCAACACTATCCATCAGTAACAAGTCCTAGCATTTTTCAAAGGACAGCCAAATCCAGAAGACTATTCTGTTTGTAACTTTGGTCACTACAATGTCCTCTGGATTTTCTGAGTGTTAAGCATCATGGGCTGAATTGTTGGTTGCAGATTTTGTTAGCAGTGATGAGGATTAAGGTGCAATGTCCTCAGTTTCCTCTGCACTGAAGGCATTACTTTTTTTTTCTCCCACAGACTTACTTACCTGCTGCCTCTTCTGGCTTTGCATATTTGTGATTAAAAATAGTAATGCTTCATGACTACATCCTAGATCTTTTTCCTGTCTTTCTTATTCCTAAATGAGTATTATTGTTTCAATTCTAGACTCTAATAACAGATGAAGTTCGTCTTCAGGAGTTGAGAGAGAAGCTCAATCAATTAAAAATCATAGCTTGTGTTTGTCTCATAACAAATAATATGGTGGGTGCAGCAATTGTAGATGTGCCCGATTTTGCTGACCAACTGAAAAGGATCTCTGTTCCTCTTCTTGAAGGCATGAACAAAAAGTAAGGCCTTGTTTTTATTACTCTTATTTTTTTAACAGGAAACAGTTGGGAACAATTCTAGTGTCATAGCTTGTTATTGATAGGAAGATACCAAATTTTAATAATCTGCATATTCCCTATATAAATCCATTATATGTTGGGCACATGTTTTCAAAGTTAGATTTTAATGAAATCTTAATCTTGATGTTATTGTACACAATTTGGAACCCGGTAGTAAAGTTCATTCATATACTCCTAGTGCTGGAGAGACTGTGGCAATGAACTCAATTGTCTTGCCAATTGCTTCAAATGTGTTGTAGGTAGTTCAAGTTATTTGGCTGCCAATATCTGCTGCCACTTGCACTACAAGCAAGTCTGATGTTATAAAATAGTTTTCCACTCTGCTTTTTCTCATGAAATGCTATGTACACAGCCCAGAAAAACACCCAGGTACAAGGGAAAAGTGAACTGGTGTCACTACTGCACATTTGAAATTATTTTTCCTATTTGAATCACAACTGGGTCCTTATTTTATCTTCCACATAGAGATGTTTCCTGTATCTGTAGATGTACATAAATTTGCAAAAGATAACTTTTCTAAACTCTCACTGCAGAGTGCAAGTTGAAAATAAAACAGAGAGGAGACAATTGAGGTCACCTTATCTACGTTACAGAAACTGCAGAAGTTAATGCTTTTCTATTTCTTCCAGAACTTTTGATTTGAAGGAGGCTCTGAATGCTATTGGTGTCCAGGTTTGCAGCAAAGTGAACAAGTCTCTAACTGAAAGAGATCTTCCCACTCTCAGTGAAGAAATGCAGAGTAATTTAATGGGTCAAATCGCTCATATTGTTGAGAAGAATAACCCTGTCTGTTCCTTGATTGGTTAGTAAGATACTACAGAACTGTCATGTTGTATATGTTTCTATATTAGCTTACTCCCACAAGCTTAATCAGCTGTCTAATGTCTTCTAAAAGTATTTTCTTACTGCAGTGATGTACTGGCTTAACTAAGACAAAAGGAATGTTTATCTGTAGATGCTGTTCTTGGTATGCTGCAGAGCATGGTTAGTCACGCTAGAAATAAGTCTAAAAGTGCCTACACAGACAAGCCTAGACAGCCTAGTATTTTGGAGAAGAATTGAGAAAAGTAAGTGCTATTCAGTCTCCTTTCTGTCCACTGTGGGTTTACCTAATATGAAGTAAACTCAATGGAAAAAACCCACTAGGTTTAATGTAACCTATTGCAGTAGGTTTAGGCTGTGTCCACCTTGCAGTAGCCAAACTGAAGAAGCTTTCAGTATTGTTTCCCACCTCAATACAGTCTTGGGAAAGAGTTACTTCCTACATTGTGAGCACCCTGTACATCAGCACAGCAAAAATCTAACAGAGTGACTATGGCTTCATCTTGGGTTTACATCTGTTCTGAGCATACTTTATATTTCATTTCAGACAAAAGAATCCAGCTCTTCATGAGAAGCTTGCTTGCTCTTCCAAGTTTCCAGAAGTGTATGCCTACTCTGCCAGGGGGCCTCTCTGTGATTCAGACAGAGATGGAGTTTGTTGGATCTCAGTATGCAAGCATTGTAAACTTCAATAAAAAAGTATATGGACCATTCTATGCAAACATACTTAGAAAACTACTTTTTCCTGAGGCATCAATGGAGAATGGAGAAGCAGAAACATCTGGCAATTAAAAATGTACCCTTTTTTTATTTTTTAAGACAGTGGAGAATTCAGATCTCTAAGAACATCCTACTGCAGTGACTGTTGATAAAAAAGGTCTTGTAAAATGTATACAGATAGTTTCTGAAATTCACTGTAAAAAATTAATTTCAAGGTCATATATATTTTTAATCGAAAATTTGTTTAATGAGTTGCCATTTGTAATAACCAGTGAATTATTAATTTTCATGGCAAACATTTTATTATGATTTGCAATGGGAAAGAGCTGGCCAAAGTACTTACTGTTTTGGCAACATTAAAACAATATTATTTTTCAACTTAAATATATTTACATATAGCAATGCATATTATGAAATGACAAAACAACTAGATAAAATGTACTATGCTTACATTGTATTTTTGTACAGTAACATCAAAGACAACAATTATGTTTCTGAAAATACTTTGAAGAAAAAAGTACAGCACAACTGCTTTAACCAAACCCAGGTTCATACTAGGCCAAGTTTGGGTTCTCCTGCAGTTACTGGAACCAGAACTTTCCCTGTGTTACATTAAGGAATGCCAGTGTTACAAGCTGTTACAAGGTGAATGTTTGCAGCATTTGCCACTTCAAGTAGGAATCATTCAGAACTTCTCAACTGTAATTGAGATTAGCAATAAACACCTAAGAAACATGATGTTGGGGGGGTGGTGGAGTAAATTTCTGTATATAATGTTTATAAGCATTTTGTTTATTCAGTGGAGGTCATACAGATCTTTAATATGTGTATGTACCGATCTGTGATCATAATGGATGGGTATTCAGTATTTTTTAAGTTAGGTCTTTCTGACCTTTATTCCCAAAAGCACTTGAGACTGACCTTAGTTTATACCACAGAGCAACTCCCCCTTTTCTCCCTCGTCCAACAGAATATAAATCTTGCACAGTGTGTTCTTAGGTCTGAAAGCAAGAACCCAAATAAACAGTCATTCTTGAAAATGGGATTAGATTCACTTTCATGAAGTCTGTGAGAAATGCTGCAGTTTTCCTTAAATTCCTTTGGAATAGGCCCAAATACTTGGTTCCCATTTAAGGCATTGGGAATCTTGTATACAGAGAATAAATAGGCTTGAAACTGAGAAACGTGGAAGTGAACAATGTAAGTTTACACAAGCTTTATTTTGCATATTTCAGATTACTGGGATTAGACACTGCTGGAATACATACTATAGACATGTTCATGTCTATGAAATTGAGTAATTTACTTGAAAATTATATTTTAATATATTACCATATAATAGTCCTTTTAAAATGTCATACATAAAAAAACTCAGTGTGGTACAAGTTATAGCTTGTTTTTAATATTTTATATTACAATCTATTTTTTATGAAGAGAAAAAGATAACCTGTAAAAGCTTAATGTGTCACAGAAATTGTACATGTACATTACTATGTCTATTATAAAGGTCTAAAAAAAAAATTGGGCATTATGATCACTGTGGTTTTGTAGTCCATTTTTACTCTACTCTATACCTTTATAGTAAGGGAAATTACTTCTAATCAGCTGTTCCTCAGTGTCCAAGGACTTTGGTCACATGTATGTGATATGGAAAACTTCCTTCAAAATGCCTTTTTAGAAAAATTTTCCTACTGCACTTCCGTTCTATACCTTTTAAAAACATTGCACAAGATAAAGATGACTACATATTTTAAAGGGAACTCTTTCCTGGAAAACCTGAGAGAAAGGAACTCTTAGAATATAATAATTGTGCCACTATATAAGCCAGGCTTGCTCACATGAATATGAAATTTTGATACTCAAGTCACAATCATCAAGAGAAGAATGCATTTCAAAAGCAATTAGGGGAATTAAATGTTAGTGATTTGCTACATCTTTAGAAATACCTAAATGATTTTAAGCTTCAGCCAAAAAAGTATTTTATGAACATTTGAAGATAATTGCTAACATCATTATGACCTTTCTATGGTTGTACTTTAATGCATTCTATTGTACAAATTAATATCAAACTATAGATCTTTAATGAACTGGGAAAGCTGTCATACTTGTTTTTACCGGTAAATACTAAAAAAATAGGGTTCATCTGGGTTTTTTGGTGATTAAGGTGACTTGCAGAGGGCATTTGATAGCATGGCCTATGTTCCAAGTGATTGTTTAATGTGTTTTAATTTCATGTTTCAAACGTGGACATTGCATCTATTTAATGTCATGTGTTGCATGCTGTTTATGCTACTGTGGCTGAAATGCACTTGCCTCTGCTCTGAAGTTGTCCTTGTGAAACAAGATGCCATTCTGTAGCAGCTTTCTTTGTTAAAAAACAAATATTTGAGGGTTTGTATGCATTAAATTTTGTTTGTGATACCATCGGTGGTGAAAAGTTATCTATATGAACTTTTGTAAATGTAACGATTGTTAAATGCTGAAGTTAACTGGATTAATATGTTGTGACCTTTTTTCTGTAACTTCTCAGGAGCAGCTTGAAAGTAGAGTAGTGACTTTGAGAACACAGTACACAACATTCAAAACAGGCGCTTGCTTAAAACTGACTAATTGGCAGAAGAATGTATTGGGTTTTCACAGCAAAGCTGGTGGGGTGGGCTCCGTGTCTGACAGGGGACTTGCCATGGATTAAACACAGATTGCTGTGTATCAGACAAATTCTCCAGCCTGACCGTGCTTTAGGCAGGAAACCAAGTGGAAGTGGCCTGAAATATTGCTACTCTTTCTGTGTAACCTGGGCCTTCATGTCCGGGGTGTGCAGAGCCCAGACCGAGCTCCATGAACGCTCCTCGTGTGGAACCTGAGCCACAGCAGGCCTGTCTAAGTACTATTTTCACACTGCTTTTAAAATGCGAACTGGCAAAAACACTGCCTCAGAAATCTACAGAGATCGGCGTTCCTTATTAATCTTAAAACTGGGGACGACGAGTCCTATTTGCGATATAGCACTGACCCTTGCAAAGCAGAGGAGGAAAAAAAAGCTTGTAGGAGACGCAGCTACAGCGTTCAACATCAGAAAAAGGCAATAATAATAATGCTAAAAGCTTATGCCCCAGCTGCTCTGTGTCCCCTCCGCCCCGGCCGCCTCCTGGACACCCGGCTGCGGCGCCGGGGGGGCAGTGACCGACTCACGGGTTCGGGCGGACACCCCCGTACGCCGGCAGTGCTGTACTGCCAGGGGAGGCCGGGCAGCGGGAAGGGTGGTCTGGACAGCGGGAAGGGTGGTCTGGACAGCCCTGCCTGCCTCCCGCGATCGGCCCTGCACGGGCTGCGCGGGGCCGGAACCTTCGGGCNCCGCGGGTGCCGTCCCGTTCCCAGCGTGTGCCCGGCCCGTGTCCTGCAAACACGAGCACAGAGGTTTCAGCCCTCGGCAGCAGTTCCTTTAAATCCGGCCGATTGCCTGGCGTGGGGACAGGGAGGCGATGAGGGCCGGCTTTCGGGTCCCTTTGGCCGCACGGGCAGTTTTGTGTAGCGTGACCACGTCAGGCTTGGAGCCGCCGTGTCCCGGGTGCCTCCCGCTGCGTTTTGCCGTGAATTCCTTTACGCGCTCCTGCACCGTGAGCGACAGCGTCACCCCACAGCCGTGTACTTCTGAGTGCTGGGTGTCAGACTGAAGTCGTGAGGTGTGGATGCTCCGTGAATATTACAGTGTGCCCTCTGCAGGCGCTGAGGGACGTGGCCCCATTCTGTGCTGTCTGAGCCTCTTCACCTTTGCCTCCACCTGCCTCTCCTCCCAAATCTGGGAGGAGCTCTCCGTGCCGTGGTGGGAGAAGGTGGGGCTGATGTAAAGAGACGTTGCCTGTGATCACTGAAGAATAGAAATAGGGGAAAGTTTGTAGGAACCGTGATACACTTACCATTCCTCAGTACTTTTGCTAAATTTTGTAGAAGTTAGGGTTCTGGTAGGTTTTACAAAAACTTGTGTTTACAAGTGCTGCTTCCAGGACTGAGTTTCTTGCATGTGTTTTGTGAAGTAGGAAGTCTTCCCTTCCTAGGAATATAATTTGCAGTGTTGACAAAAAAAAAGTTAATATTGAACGAGGACATGGTAGTAAGGAATTTTCTAGGAAATGTATATTCTCACATAAGTTGCACTTAGAAAAGGCAATGTGCTGTTGCATCCTGAGTAAATACTGTGTAGCACATCTGGCTCACTAAGATGATCCAGGTCATTTTTATTCATCCATGTTGGTTTTAGACAGTCTTCATTTTTGTTTTCTGAATGAATGTGGTTTGAAATGACGTTACTGTCTAAAACCCAACAGTAATAATAAAACAAGCATCTTAGATGTTTGGTTACTCTCTGGAAAGATATTTCAAACTGTTTTTTGTTTTCAGGAAAAATGGAGACTTCTTCCAGCATTTCTAAAGGTTAGTGTTATGCACTCATTTAATGGCATGAATGCTTCATGTCCTTTCTAGCTTTATGTTCCCTTTTTCTAGCTTTTGCTTTTTCCCAGAACACGTCCTCACCTTCTTTATGGATTTTGCCTTTTTTTTTTTTGTTCCCTGCAGTTACAGGTAAACTTGTTCTATAGATTCATTTCTTGAGGAATTTGCAGATTATTTTGTAGAGGCATCCTCTTAGAGTTTCGTATTTTTGTATGGCTATTCTTAATTAACAATGTAATGGTTGCAGATTATTTTACTGTTTTACTGTCACTCAGAGACCCTATTCATGGTCTTTATATTGTGGGTTTTAAGTTCATGGTTGTGTTTGTCATAGGCAGCAAACAACCACAGATCTGGATTCTGCAAAGGCTTGAACATACGCCTGTCTTCCCTCATGAGGTCAAAGCCTGACTGAACTCAAAAGTTGTGTATTAATTTCAGTGCTACTCATATATCTGATACTAGTAGGAGGCACAGTTCTATATAAAATGCCACTGAATGTAGTAACAGGACTGACTTACAGTTGGAAGAGAGGAAGGAGAAAGACAGCAATGAAAATTGTCTCATAAATACATCAGATAAAGTCTGTGATGTGAGTAGGTACCTTCAGGGATTTGCAGCCACCTCTGCAGCAGTCATCAGTCTTGGGAAATGTTGCCCACTTCATCAGGGTTCTTTTCAGCCTCGCTTTGTTAATTATTTTTCTTCCAGTTTCAATACCTGCACTTCTGTGTTTGTTGCACCCTTGAGTGTTTGATCCTGGCAAGAACACAAAGTTCAAAAGTCGGTTGCTGATTGTGTATGTTTTCACTTTGGTTCAAGGCTGTGAAGATCCTTCAGGGCCCTCATGAATAAAACCAGTTTCTGTGTCTCTCCCAGCAACCACATGAAATTCCATCATGAGATTGAGCCAGTGATATTGCCTGAATTCTTGAGACTGAAAAAAGGAGGGCTGCTGATTGTGAGGTGTAATTTACTGTGTGCTTTATGCCAAGTGTATCCATCCCACATTATTTCCAGCCAGTGAGCCCTTTACTCTAGAGCTGCTGCTGGTGGTCTGGCTTTTCTGTTGCATGTTGGTATATTCATGCCAGCAGTGGTACAGTTATACAAAGCTGATGTTGTGCATTGCAGTTTCTGTAGTGGAGTTTTCTTTCAATAAAGCTGTTGATATCACCTCATAAAAAAAAATAGAACTACCAGCCTGATTTATAGATACTAAAAATTCCATATTTTCTTGCCTGTAACAGGTGATGTGCAATGGCTTTGTAAATTAGGGAAACACTTATGTAAAAAGAATTTTGCTCTGAAGTAATTCCTCCTTTGTCTTAACTTGTGGAGGCTTCACTGAGCAGATGGATGTGTCCTTCTAAGCTTCCCACTTCTTTCTGATAATTTCAGAATGAAGCATTGGCCATTCTGTGAACTATGAAAATGTTGGGGTTTTCTGTATGAGGTTTTAAGCTTGTAACATGTTAGTTGTCATGGGGTGTTTCAAAGGTTGAAGCCCTCACAGAGCATGTAAGCACATCTCAATATCAGCCAGCATTCTCCTTGTGAAGGCTGGATTTTGCACTGTAGTTGGGATAGTTACACCTTTTATTTCCACAAACACCAATTTATAGACAAAA
Source organism: Calyptomena viridis (assembly GCA_013390005.1). Taxonomy (NCBI): domain Eukaryota; kingdom Metazoa; phylum Chordata; class Aves; order Passeriformes; family Eurylaimidae; genus Calyptomena; species Calyptomena viridis. The sequence continues at coordinate 89,615 of WEIV01025161.1, read as the reverse complement.
TGAATGCTTTTCTTAGTATTCATTCAAGCTAAAAGACTTCTTTATTTTCTTTAATAATTTTAATTTATATAATCTCCCTTCTTTTTATAGTTCTAAACACCTCAAACTTAAATCCTTGAAATGTGTTGTATCAACTCATTACGTGGGTGAACGAGGTCCTGTTTATTCTGTGTGATATTATCCCTGGGCATGTTCTCTCTCTTGCTGCCTGCAGATTAAACTTGGATTTCTTATGTGTGTCCTGCCCTGCTGTGACTGTTTCCTTGCTTACTGACTTCTGTCTTTCACATCCCAGTTCTATTCTGTCTCCTGTCTCATTTGCCCTCCCTCTCATTCTTTATGCCAACTGCTCTTGTTAGGGTGCAGACAGGTTTTTTTCTCAAATGGCACACATGGTTAATTATACCATAAATGATCGAAATAATTTCAAAATAATGTCAAAGTGATAAAATATTTTGGCTAGCAGTGGCTCCTGTTTGTTTTTATATTGGGTATTTACTTTGTAGAGTTACCACCTTCTTTTTCTGGCTCGGAGAACAATGACAACTCTGGTGTAAACTTGGAAATGTACAGTGTAGAACCAGATTGATTGTCCAGGCCCTTCCCGGAAGTTTGTCAACCGAAAGAATTTAGCACAGATACAAAAGTACTTAAAAATGCTTATATCTAATTTCTGCCTTGTATGATTAGTGGTTGTCAAAACTAATTTTATTTGCTGTGTGCATGTATTTTTCAGGTGAAAGGACTGGTGAAGCAGCACATAGACTCATTCAACTATTTCATCAATGTAGAGGTATGCTTTCTTAGTGGAAAGAGAGTGGAAAGAGAGTAATAATCAGAAAAGGCACATGGTTCTATTTTATCTTTTTACCTTCCAGATAAAGAAAATCATGAAGGCCAATGAAAAAGTTACAAGTGATGCTGACCCAATGTGGTACCTGAAGTAAGCATGAAATGACTTCCATATCAGTAGCAGCGTGTGTGCTATCTCGTGGGTTTGTTATTGGCTATGAAATGCTTGTAGGCAATTGTGTAGGTATAAATCAGAGAGTATATTCCATGACTTATCTCTTACTTGACACAATGAAAGATGGGAAGACTTAAAGGATAATCACGTGGAGCAAACTTAATAGCCAGCTGCTAACAATACCTTATGTCACCATTTTTTTGTAGTTCAGTAATTTCAGATGACAGATGGGAGGTTCTTTTTGTGCAGGTTAAATTTTAACTGACTAGACCACAACTCAAATACAGTGAGTTACTTTGGGAAGAATCGGTGCTCATTATTAATCAACCTGTGTTCGTCAAAGTAACTTAATTTTTCAGTATATGTAAAGTTTTACTTCCTTCAGGTTGCCTGAAAAGTATTTGGCTCACTGCTCATTTTGAAACTGTTTGTATTACAGGTACCTCAATATCTATGTGGGTACTCCAGATGTGGAAGAAAGCTTCAATGTGACACGACCTGTGTCACCTCATGAGGTATTAGTGTTTGCTTCTGTCTCATGTGTTTGTTTGATATTGAGAATGTCTTGGATTGCAGCTGCATATGATTTTATTTTGAGTACAGGCACGGTATGTTAGATGATACAATGCATGCCACCATCACTGTAGAAAGAAGCCTCAGGGTTTTAAACATCATGTAATAAAAGTTTTTTAGCTTTATTTTTTTAATTGTGCTTTTTCTGGCTTGTGAAAATAGCTGTATTCAGTGTTTAGTGGTAGCTGAATTTGAGGTGTTTTCCACGGAAGTAGTGAAAAGTACTTCTCTTGCTTATGCTTGAGATGCTCCTTACAACAAAGCTAAAATCTTCATACTACGATGTAGTGTTCTTTGATATTTTTATTAACTTCTTTTTAATATTAGCCTTGCTGTTGTTGAGACCATAGGTGTCTTCAGTCTCTCTTTCCCTTTCTCTTTGGGAACATATATCTGATTCTTTACTCATATTTTTTAAGTTTGAGCCAAAAAGCAAATGTGGAAACTTTGAGCAGAAACAGGTGGAAGTTGATAAAATTATAAGAAGCTACAGAAGAACATTAGCCTTATGGGGAGTATATTTAATTTCTTTGCACTGCCATAAGAGTGAGGGTTAACAAATGGACTGTATACTCCTGGAATACAGATGTGTGTTGGAGAACAAATGCTGCTGTGACTTGGTTTTGACCAACAGGGTATAAGGTAGCTTCTATATGTATAAGAAAGCCATAAACTAACAGGATTTAATTAGGATTGCTTTCAGGTATCTAGAGCCATTCAGTTCTCTTCAGAGATTGCTCAGGAACATAGTATTTCTCTCCTGCTACTGTGCTTTGGGATTTACACCACTGCAATAGAGGTACTGGCAACCTGGTTTGACCTCAGAATGGGAACTGAGCTTGGAACTTGTTCTCATTTACCTGCATACAACCTGTTGTCAACCTCATAAATCAGTTCACGTATCAGATGCTTTTTTCCTTGCTATATACACTTGATACTTGAATTGTTTGTTGGTTTGGAGGTTTTTTTAGTGTAGACTATCACAAAATATATTTTGTGCTTTGGAGGAGTCCTATAAAATCAGGTTGTCTAGTGGCCGCCCCTTGTGTGTAGCCACTTTGTGGCTCCAATGACCTTACTCAAATCTCATTTGGTTCAATAGAAAGCTTTTAAGGCCAGTAACTCAGCCATCAGCAGTGCAATCAGATGTAACACATGGCAGCTCATGGAAGTCACAAATGTGACCTTAAATCAGCAGATATGAGTGTGCATGGAATGCAGTGGGAAAGATTTATTTTATATGAATGAAAGTGCACGCAAAAAATTATTTGTGGCCCACAACTCAGATCCAAGAACCTGGATATTAAAGTGCTTGCCTACTTTAGAACTAAAGTGACTGTGCATGCAGAAGAAGGCAAAATAAATGCTTCATAGAGCATATTGACCTTGAGTTTAGAATAACCCACTCTTGCATGCCAGATATATCCTTTTTGATGCTCATTGCTAGTGCATAATTTGTCTTTATTTTTCAGTGCGCTATACATACATGAAGGCCATAGTTATTTTCTGAAACAGGATGCTGCCCAGGTCAAGCCAGGGGTGCAATTCTAAAAAAATAAAGGATATGTATGAGAGTGCCATTACATTTTTCTTTTGAAGGCTTATAAAATTACTTCCCAAAGACATCTAAAAGGATCAGATTTTTGTAAGGGTCTGAGTATATATCAAGTCAGGCCTGTCTTTTGTGTCAAGGCATCTGTGGTAAGAAGTTACCTCAAGGAAAGTGGTAAAAAAATACAAGTGCTCAAATATTACACTGTAAGTAATATTTTATATCTGTGTCTTGCATTAAAAAAGCACACACAGAGAATCCCAAGGCCTTTTTTTTTCCCTTGGGTAGTACTAATGAGGCTGTCTAACTCTCCTTCTCCTGCAGTCCTGATGGGAGTTTCACTAACTATTCGTATAGATCAATTTAAAGTAATTAGAAAATGGAAATATTCTTAGTTACTTTTAAATCTGATGGAGTTGCTGCAAGCACAATGAGACCTAGTTTCCTGCAAGTCGCAGCTCGAAAACTGCTGGTGCACATCAGTATTTTATTAGTAGAGAAGTGGTTTACTTTTTAATGTGGAGAGAAGGAGCATCCAGTTTGCACTGATTCTTGAGGCCTATTTTTCCGTACAGTTGCATCTTCAATGTACAGCACAGTCTTAATTGCATTTTATTACTGCATAATCAACATGCTGAAAGACTACAAAACTATAAATGTGCAAATCTGAATATGGATAAACCTATAAGCTGGAGCTGAAAGGTATAGAATGCTCCATGAGGTCACGAGTGACCGGCTGTGAGTTCCTCTGTTGTGTTCAGCATATGCAGTAAGGCCTGTCTTGCGTGAAGATACACAATACCTTGAGGGCTGGCAACAGAGTCTTAGAGTGAGGCTGGGGAGAGCAGAGCAGAAAGATTGGATTAGAAATGATTGAGCCTTGAGCTATATATTGTCCTAGATATGTATATCCTGCTTCTCTTGCTCTCTGAGGAATTTGCAAACAAACCCTGGGAATCTTAACGGGGAGTGATTCTGTAGTGAGCCTTCTGTAAGTCATCCTTAGAAACATTACCATAGAGTGAGATTTGCTCATTCTATTAAGAAGGTCACACGGTGTCTCTCTTACTCTTCCATTCTGTCAAACTTCATGTGAGAGTGCAACTCTTCAGCTGTTGAGAGTCTTCATAGGGAAATGTCCCTGTGTCAGCTCTGCTGATTAGACCTGTTGGTTTAATAAAGCAGTTTAGAAGTTATGCTCTGCAGTGCTGTCTTCTGAAGACACAGATCTACTGGCTGCTTTTGAAACAGCATAGGAATTGTATTTGGATTTTCTTGGACTTTGTTTTAAAGAGGAGGGTCTGTCAACCATGGTTCAGGTTCATGCTCTTGGTCAAGCTTCTCTTTGCTTAATTTCTTTGTGACAACTTACAAGTCACAGGGCAAACACAGAATGTTTCAAGAGAGATTCTTCAGCTTGTAAGTCAACATCTTAACGATATGACTGTTCTCTTAGTGCCGCCTGAGAGACATGACCTATTCTGCCCCAATTACTGTGGACATTGAATATACACGAGGTAGCCAGAGGATCATACGCAATGCGTTACCCATTGGCAGGTAAGACACCATATGTTGAGCTTCTGGCATTATTTTTTATTTGCTGCCATGTTGGGAAGAGTTTTTACTGCAGAGTAAATGTAGACTAACCTTGTTTCCTTGTTCAAAGAAACAGCAAACAGGCAAATCTTGATAAACAGCTGTACAGAATGTGATTTTGAGGTTCTGAGATTTTGTTTTGTAAAAGCTTCTGGTAATGTGTCTCCTTCCAAAGAAGGATAGATGCTGTCTACCAAAGAGTGAAATTCTGTAAGCTAGATGAAAAGTCAGCTTATTTGTAGATAGACTAAAGGTCATGGAGGTCTTTTTGTAGATGTTGTGATAAACTGTTTCGATCTTTTAAAAAAATAAAGCTTTCTCTTTGGAAGTAAACTATGCTCTCTTTCAAAAGTTTCGGTAAAAATCTGAGAGTGGAAAGGTACATTATGAAGCTGACTATGAAAGTACATTTTTTAGTAGTAACTGTAAAATAATTGCTAGTTAGTTGTTGGATAAGTCAAATTGAAAATGAACTGATTTATCACAGGGTAATGGAATAATTTGGGTTGAAAGTGACCTCTTGTACAAGCTCCTGCTCAAAAAGGGGTCAGCTCTGTGATCAAACTGGGTTGCTCAGTGCTTTGTCTTGTTAGGTCTTGATAACCTCCATGAATGGAGACTTCCCAGCTTCCCTGTGCAGCTTTTCCACTGCTTGACCATCCTCATGATGAGGAAATTTTGCCTCATACCCAGTTTGTGCATCTTTAGCTTCTCTTCCCTAAGCACTGAATTTGTTTATAATTTCTTGGAATAGTTTTCCACCACTATTCATGTTGCTTGACAAAATGCTTGCTGCAGACTTCTGTGCTAAGACACCAGAGAAATCAGAGCTACTACTGGGGAAACTTCATGCTTAGGTTCTGTGTTAGAGGCACTATCTGTCTGCAGCCAGAAGGTGTCATTCCTGTATGGGAAATGAGATCTGAACTAGCTTTATCCAATTAAAACTGCTAACAGTGAATCTGCAGGGACATGTTCTCAGACTGTTTTCAGGGACCAGGAGTCTTTGCACTAGTTGTCATTGGCCTTGGTGACTCTACTTGTCACAATCCCTGTAGTAGCTGCGTAACATTTAAATAGGAAGTCTATGGTTTATGCTAATAGGTGTCCAGCAGGTCTTTTCAATTACATGTTCAATGAAATCAGGTGAGTTTAAGGAAAAAACCTGTTGGTTGTAGCATGCATGTGTTCTAATTACCTTAAACATGTTTTCTCCCATTTGCTTAGCATAGATTTTGTTCTGAATTTGACTATTCATATTTTTCTATCCAAGTCTAAAGTAAAATTTTAACTGGTTTTCTTGCAGAATGCCTATAATGCTGCGTAGTTCCAATTGTGTTCTTACAGGGAAAACTCCAGCAGAATTTGCCAAACTTAATGAATGTCCTTTAGATCCAGGTACATTTTCACTCGTGTTCTTTTTTTCCCTGTCTGTGCTTTTAGTTTTAAATCTTTTTCAGCAAAGAAAAACCCCTTTCGTGTGTTTCCTGCCACCATTAAGTTGTTGTAGAAATTTCTCAAGTGTATGCTTGAGATCATTAGGCTTTTGAAAATTGTAAGACATGGTTGAGAACATGGATAGTTTGTATTTACAAAGTTTTCAACCACAGAAACAATACACCAAAATTTTGAATATTGTGTTTTGAATTTTGTACCTTGTACAGCGATGTGTTATGTGGGAACAGAGATGGAGTTCATTAATGAAATTTAAGTGGATCAGGGAAGAGTGGAGTATAATGGTGTCCTCCAGAGGGGGAACTCTTATTTGTTACCTTTTGTAAAGGAAGAATGAAGTTTTACATAGCAATATTTGATATATACAGAGGAGATGAAGTGTTATAATAAGCAACTTTGATTTTTATCTGCTGCCTTTGAAGCATGCACTGAACCTTGCTTGTGATAGCAAGGTACAGTGACATGCTGGAGGAGCATTGGTAGATACAGTTTAAGAGAGGAATCTGACATGGCTTATGTGCAGATTCCTTAAATTGTCTTAAATACAACGAGGGTATTAAAATACATTTTTTAAAGTAATACAAAAGAAGTTCCTCCTTGGAGTGCTGAAGAGAGCAAGTCCTTAATTATGGAAGACTTACTCTCTTTATTTTATGTCCCTATGATATACTCTTCTGACAGGCAGTATTTTTACCTGATTTGTTGAACTAACAATTCTCTTATGTCTTTAATAATTATGGTTACCTTACATTTGGGGTTTTTTTTACAGCTTGATAGTTTTCATGTCTGTGCCTGTGAGTTCTTTCCATCTGAGTGCTTCCCAAATAAGGTCTTAGATCTCAAATACTATGTGTGCACCTACCAAAGGTCCTCTTTAGTCTGGTGGAACATTGGTTCCACACCAAGTTTGTTCCTTACTCTTTCAAGGCAGAATTTACTCTTCTGTTTTGCACTTTGTATACTTACAGTTTACTTTCTAATAATTTATATTCAAAGACATATTGAAGGAGGCAAGTAAGGCACAAGGGTACTAACCTACAAAATCTTTATTTTCTGTTGATTAGGTGGCTATTTCATTGTTAAAGGTGTAGAGAAAGTCATTCTTATTCAAGAGCAGTTATCCAAAAACAGAATCATTGTGGAAGCTGATAGAAAAGGCACAGTTGGTGCTTCTGTTACCAGGTATGGTAAATGCCTACAATTACAAAAAGGAGATAAACCAAAGCTTTAGAACTTCATTATTGTAGTTGAAGTAGCTGTGTAGGTTTCTTCCTAGTATAGTTTAACAGAAAAAGGATGTAGACATTCAATGTCCCTCTCATGCTGTGATAACTTTGTATGCTAAAACATCAATCCCAAAATCAGCTAATACAGTATTTCTACAAAAATCAGTGAGAGTTGCTCATGTGCTTCAGGATTCAGATTAGAAAAAGCAACTTCTAAGTGCACTTCCTAATTGATGGTATTTGGTCTCATTTTGCAGCAAGTAACATGAAGTTACTGCAGTGGAAATTGGATGTAACCTTTTGTCTGCCTCTCTACATCAATTGGCATAAAAGCTTTTAAAGACAAAGGCAGTGGAGAAGGAAGCAAAAATATTTTGGTACTGCACAAATTACTGAAAATAGAAAGGTAGTCTAAATTTGGCTTTTCCTCATTGCTTAAGTTTTGTTTATATTTTGTTGGCCTTCTCATTAGGGCATGCTGGTGTAATACAGTACTTGTCACTGTTAAGTGTGAGGCCTCTCATACATCTCTCCTGACCACTTTACTGTTTTACAGTAAGCCTAGATGAGGTTAACTTACATCAAAGTACTGTTATCTCATTACTGTTGTTGCAGCAGTAGTGTGCACAGTTTGACCTTGCTGGTTACATCAAAACTGATGATAAAAGCACGCAAGCATGATTTTGAAAAGTGCAAACTTCTACTTGCTTCAGTCAAATATTACAAATAGTCCCCACCACTCCTATTACCTTGGAGTTACATGCTGATGTCTGGCTGTTTTAATGTAATTTTTAAAAGAGGAGAAAGTGGAATTAGTTCTGCTGAAAGATTGTTCAAGCCTGCTGAGTTTTCTGTACAAGATTCTAGGAGTCAGTGTAAACATTCTGTTGGACATAATGTTTTTTTCTTTGCTTCAGTTCTACTCATGAGAAGAAGAGCAGAACAAATATGGTTGTGAAACAAGGAAGATTTTACCTGAGGCACAACACTCTATCAGAAGATATTCCCATTGCTATCATATTTAAGGTAATACAGCTGTTAGTTTGGGAAAAAAAACAGAAAAGGCAAAAACAAAAGCTGTGCTGTAGCTCAAAAATGAACAGCAGCAGCAGCTTTCCGTGTGTACAGAAGGACTTGGCAGGGCTTAGAGATTGGAAGCTTTTTTCTCTTGGGAAGCCATCTTTATTGTATGGCAAAAAAAGAGGAAAAGTGCTGCATTTTTCTGGAAGGAGAACATTGCTGTGCCAAGACAAACACCTGCCACCCCCTTACTGCCTTGTGAGGTCCCTCTGTTGCTGAAGGAGGTCAGAAGTGTTTTGGTTTGTTATGAGTTATGTTGCAGGCTTGTGTTAAGGGTCTTTGTTTCTGGTTTTGGTCCCAGCCTGTCCCCAACTCTGAGTAGTGCTGAGTAGCTCAACACCCTTTGTTTCAGGTTCAGGGACATGACAGCCATGACCTCATTTATACATGACTTCCAGTCATAACTGTAAACAAACCTGGTAGCCTCTGGGGAAGTCCTGTACTTAGACCTATTCCTAAGTCCTTTAAGTTTACTAGAGTGGCCTGCATTTCCTTAGCAGTTTACTTCACCTGTGAATGAGCCTTGCCTTGTTCTGAATACCACAGAATCCCTGCCCAATTCAGGAACACTCCCTAGTACCTTCAGCACAGTGAATGCATGGACAGGAATCATAGCTTTGTGGGACATCGATCTCTGGTGGGACTGACAAAGGGCTGTGAGAGGCCTCCATTCCTCATTCTGGGCAAGAACTGGGGAGTATTTGCCCTTCCAGCTGAGCTGGTGACAATGTCATGCCTTGACCCTGATTGCCTGTGAAACTGCCAGCACTGCTTTCTTTCACTCTCTGCTTCTCCCTTTCATTTTAGTTCACTGAAGAGTGCACACACTGAATGTGTGATCAGTGTGACATAACGATGACTTCTCCCCAGCTGTTCAATAGGAGCAGAAGCAGGCTGGTGGCTCCTCTGTCTGTGGAATTGAATGCATGGGCTACAGCCAGTAAAGCTGTTGGGTGGGCATGTGCTGTCCAGCTGCTGGAGAAAACAGGTCTTAGCCCGGGACCTGTTCTGCCAACAGCTGGGAGCTCCTTCCTCTCCTGTAATGCTTTGCTCCTGCCTGTGGGTTTGGAGCCTGGTACACCGTGTGTGCAGAGGGAAATTGGGCAGCAGCCTTAGAGGCACTGTTCACAGGGAAGGTGAATTAGGGCACAAAAATGCTTCTAACTGGATCGAGGAAAAGCCCTCTTTTTGTCTTCACTCTAGTTTACAGTACAGGTTTGAAGAGGTAATAACAGCTGGGTAAAATGACTTGCCAGGAGAGGGCAGCACGTGCTCGCTGCATCCGAGCAGTTTGTGCCCACAGCGCTGGTTTGTTGGCATCGGCAAGTACAGGCTTGTCAGTATTACCGCAGCTCGTGGCCTGGGTCAGAGTTGTAAGAGTCGGTTTTCATGTAGGAAGTGCTTTGGTACTAGAAAATAGTTTAATAATTGAGTTTAGACTTGAGGAATAAATGTCTATTATCTCTGATTAAACAAATCTCTTCAAGTAGTTGGAAGAGGTTTTAGCAATCACTGTTAAAGGAGGTTGAGAAATTATTTATGGACAGAAATGCACGTAAGAGTGCCAGGGTTAAGTTCACAACTTTTGTGTTGCAGAAAGTGTTAATGTGGCTCTTAATCCATTTGCTCCAATACCAAACAGTTGGATTCCACCTTCACTTACAGACTTTTATTACGTTTTGTCACCCTTTCTTGATACAGACAAATACTTGCTCATGCAGAGTAACTGCTCTGGGTTATTAAGTCTGAGGAGATGGTTCTTGGGTTGCTACTGTAAAGCAGGATTGTTCTGACTGTGTGATCACTTCTGACAATGCTTGCTGTAATTATGCCCCTCTCTATGTGTATCTTTTATATTTTAAATAATGTTGTATAAGTTTTCATTTATTGAATAAGAGGTTACAGTTGTTAGGAGCTCTTGGCTGCAGTGCTTTTCAATTAGTTATATTGATTTAATACAGTAGCAAATTAGTTACACCCACTTTAGCTATTCTGAGTGTTCCATTCTTGACTGGCACTTAACTGTTCTCATGAACAGTCATTTTCTCTACCTTTCCTTTAATGACATGAAATTTTGGATCTTCTGTCTACTTTTAATGAGTCTCCAGCTGGAAACTAAAACAGTCCTGTCCAGTTCTGAAGTTTTGGTTGCCTTTGAATCCTTGGCTGTAGCAGCTGCATGTACAATTTCTAATTAAAAAATAAACTTCAAAAGCAGTGGCAAAAATCTCTTGCTCTGCATTTCCTCCCAGACCAGTATCCAGTTCCAAGTTCCACAGACCCCTGTGTTTTGACTAAGCAAGCAAATAGTATTTGGTAGGGGTCTGCTGGCCAGTCATGGGCTAGCTAGAGGGGACAGTTTTGTCAGGGGCTATCTGAGAGTCAGTGGGAGAAAGTTGAACGATTTTGGATTGTCTTTTCTAGTTCCAGTAGCTGTAATTGACTGGTGTTCTGCAAATGACTTAAGAAGTACATCAGGTGCAGAAAATCATTGTAATGTTAGAGAAAAGAAAGCAAGTATTGGAGATCTAATGTAAAGCTACTGCAGCTGTAACGTGGAGGTGTAGTAATATATCCCTTAGACATCTTTGTCAAAAGTAAGGGCTGTGAAGTAGAGAAACACCCTTGTGTTTCAGGCATAAAGTCATGGGCACATTTTAGCTGCATGTTAGGGCAAGATCTGAACATAGTGTTCTCCATCCTTTCTTTTGGTGAGGAGAGAAGCCCAGGCACATGGGCTGTGGGGAGGGATGGCAATAGGGTGGATCTAAAGGTCCTTTCATCTTGATAGACAGAGGGACTAGATCGTGTAGGGTCACCCTAAAGGAGGCATCTGCCTCGCAGTTCATCTTTATTCATAACTGCAAGCCAAAAAGACCTTGGTCTGTTGCGCTTTTTTCTGCCATACAGACTTATCTTTGGGATTGGCATGCTCAGGTGTTTTACGTCCAGTTGTGCCAAACACATATAAGTTGTGGTTTTGTGAAGTTCAGCACATTGACCACTTTGATGGGCTACAAAAGGCCTGGTGTCTGGTACTATTCTAGGACAGACTTAGAGTGTCTGCTTTTCAGATGTGAGGGAGTTAGAGATTTGTAGCTGTGCTAGCTTAAGCAATATTCCCTAACCTTTCTTAAAAGTGGCAGAAGCATTTGTGCAGTCCCTATATATGTAAATGCAATTTTTGGTTTGAAGTAGTGATATAAATTGGACAATTTTGCCCTCAAAGTATGTATTTGTTGAGGTTTTAAAGGGGTGTTAACTGCCTTGTAATGGGAAACAGACACAGCTGATTTGCTTCCTGCTTAGTTTGTAGTGCTTCTTCATTAGTTAATATGCATATGCAACCGCAGTGGTATTTAGGATGTCCTGAGTTGACTTGCAACCCCAGGAGACCTTTGTTTTAGCTTTGCCAGTTGTGCACAGCTCATAGGGCTGTGTGAACTGTGCATAGTGGCTTTTTTGAATATGTCAGGCTGTGAGATATGCATGCTTTACTTGGAGGGCTTGGACAATTTTAGGTAGCAATGAACAGTAGAGGAGGTGTGGATTGGTTGTGTACTATATAAGGGTGTTTCTCTCCTGAAGAATGTCAGGATTACAGGTGGAATGGTGTTGCTGTTTTTGCAGGGAGCTCCCTGACTCCTCTAACTTTACAGAGAGTTAGAGCTGTTTGAAGTAAGGGCTGTTTTAACTTTTGACTTGGTGATCTTGATTTGGTAGACTTGAGTGAGTCCTGGGAGCTGAAGTGAGTGAAGGTTACATGCTGCACCAAAACTGGTTAGGGAAGGAAGAGAATTATAAGTAATCTAGAGGGACGTGGAATTTGAATTTTACAACCTGAATGACTAGATGAAGTATCTTTAGTTTGTGTTGAAACTAGGAGGAGCTGCTCTAGGACTGATGGCAAAAGATTTTAACAGCAGGTCAAGTTTCATTTTTACAAACCTGTGTTACTCTTGGAGTTTTTAAGGTGCAGCTCAAGGAACAGCTGAATGGTGGTCTTACTGGATCTGCAGGATTATGAGTTCCCATGTCTGTAGTTTCATAGCTCGTATCTTTTGAATTATGAAAGCTCCAGACCAATTCTCTCTGTGATTTCAACCTTGAACTTCCCTGACATCTTTTTCATCCAGTCATCTGCCTGTCTCTATTCTGTAATTTAGCCTGATGGACTGCAGAACTACATTCTAGGGAAGTGCCATGGAAACGCCTAGACATCATCATTAAGACACAGGCTGGGGGAGGAAGAGCTGGGCTCACAGTCTTGCTCACACTCTCATATGGACATGTGTGTGCACACTCAAATGTGGACACGCACATGTTGTGGTCAGTGGGAAGCTCCCCAGTCCTAGGATGTGGTTGATCCTGCTTGGACCACTTTCTCCCACTTGGACCACTTTCTCCCACTTGAGCTCAGAATGATCTGAATATTCTGAGTGCTTGCTTTGACTTTTCTGTTTTATGTGTTGACTACTAGCCTTCAACCATGCTCTTCAACAGCCTGCTGCCATTTCCCTCCTCATCCTTTAACTGCCACTGTTACATTATCCCTTGGCAATGTCTCCTTCCCCCCTCCCCTGTAAAATTACTGCTTTGTGACATTGCCTTCCAGTCAAAGAGAAACAAGATGTCTTTTGATTTGCTTTTATGTTAATTCTCTTTCCCTCTGCTTTGTCCTGGGATCATGAGTGCTTTAAGCATAGGACCCCTTCCTACCTTGCATGTTCTCAGTGTTCCTGTAACACAAGCAACAACCAGGAAATGTTTTGTTGCAGTCCTAATGAGGTTACAGGCTAATTCTAAAGTAGCTTTTTTGGTTTGGTTTTTTAGGTTTTGTTAGTTGGGGTTTTTTTTCAGAAATGTAACATCAGGGTCAAATTTACTGTGAAACGAAGTGTTAAGATTACAAATCTGTCTAATAGCAGCTTGTGCCTGTTGGTTGCCCTGTTAGTGTTGCATGTAGGTGGATTTTTGTATGTAACTCTGCTCAGGATTTTTAAGAGTATAGAGGAGAATAAATAGATTTACTTTCAGGCTATTGTATCAGCACATCGTCTTCTGCAATCATTTGCCTAAGATTTAGTTGTTACTCATAAATTTGTTTTCCCCAATTTGCATATATCTAACAATACAACATACATTGTTTGATGACAGATCCTAGCTTTTCCCACGCACAAATTCAGAATTCTAAAATGAATTTTGCTACAAACTTCAGCTAGAACATCAGTGTAGGCATAATAATACGTCCTATTCTTGTCCTTTTTTTGTGAGACTGGATCAGAGAATTCATCATGTTAGGAAGAAATTATCAACTCTCGTTTTCTGTTTTTTAGTGGATGAAAGAGTATAGTAAAAACGCAGGTTGACTTTTTTTCCCACTTGTTTTTTTTCACTTTTTATATGACATGATCTGGTTGCCATCCTAAAATTAACCTGATGGACAGAAATAGGGTGATATCTCTCTGGCTCACAGTTGATGTGCTTAAGATAAATGAGATAATTTAGGTATTTGTGGTATATGTGCCTAGGATGGCACAAAACTTTTGGTCTTCTGTAGGCTAAGTGCAGTAGTTGTGTGAATCAAGTTGTCATTCCCAAACTAGTTTGCTGGCCAACTATTAAGTCCTAAACACATGGAAAAACTACTGTTGTGAAGCTTTAATGCTTTTGTAGACTTTCTTACGAGTCTGGCTCTTGGGTCATGAGGGATTTTGTTAACCTCTCTACTGAGGTTTTTTAACTACTGTATGACTTTATTTAAAAAGAATGAGGAAGTGTAATAATATTTGCAAAACAGAGATCTCAACTACAATGGGCAAATTCTGGTTCTGAAAAGAGCCTTGAGATCAGAGGGGTGACTACTTAGTGGGAACAAACTATGATAAAACATGCTTACCTTGTGAGGTAACAGTGTCTTGATTTGGGACTCAAGTCTGCCTGAGATGGTGGAATTGTGATCTGTGCTTTTCACTAAAACAGGAGTGTCCTCACCCTGTTGTAGGTGTGTGATACTTTTTCACTGCTTTCAATTTCTAATATACTGCAAGGTGAAAAGACAGAGTTTGATTTTAAAGGAACTTCAGCCAACCACTTCTTTGTTAAAAAAGAAAGAAGTGGAAGAAAAAAGAAAGCTGGATACTTCACAATTAGAGCAACAGTTTTTCAAGGGAATAGCATTAGCTAGGTGTTGAGCAAAGGGACACTCAATGAAGGCAAAACGCAGGGAAGGTATTTCTGCATTTTTGAGGGAAATGTGACTTCCTGGGGTAGTGCCAGTTTTTAATGAGAACCAGAATACTGGGGTCTACATAGGCCATTATTTACAATGGTCTTTGTGGCAGGCAGTTTGGAGAATAATGTGAATGCGAACGTAACTTCCTCACAAAGTTCTGAGAAACGTATTATAACTCAGCCAGAAGAGGTTTAGTGAGATTATTCCATTTCTTGATATGGCAGAGCTCCAGGCAAATGTGTGAAGGGGGGTAGTTTTAGCACCATCTGGAATCCACAAAAGCCTTCACTGCTGGCTGCCACCTTGAAACACTTACTGATAGAGAGATTTTTCTAAACCTGTTAAGCGCTTTCTTAGTTTATTAAGCTTTTTTCCGTGGTATAAAGTCTAACAAGGTGTCCAAGGATCAGTGGAATAATAGAATGTCTTTCAAGTGGAATTGTGAAGTGAAGTCATCTTCTAAATGCAGAGAGCTGCGAAGGAGGTAAATTGTAAACGTTTCTCAAATATGATGTGCTGCATCACAGTCAACTGAGTTTGCAAAATTGCTTGTGGTAAGAGACTGTGTGTACTCTTTTAAGAAATTTCACCATCCTTTCTGTATTGTACATTCTGACTTGGTTTTCATTATACACGTTGTGTTGTTATTACCTAATTTTTTTTCGCTTAAAAAAAAAACCCATAGAATTTAACTCCTATCAGTAAGGGAAAAAACCCAGGCTCTCCAAAGAGAGAGTGAGTGTGTGTGTGTGTTCCTGCTGCTTATCAAGATTTCCATTTAACTTTCTTCCATAGCTAGAATATGTGCTGCCAGTGCCAGATGGCACAGTTTCTTAGAGAAGAACTAGCTCTTGCTTAGTAGTAATGCAGACAAACAATACCAAATTAGCATAAGCAAATGTCAGTGAGTTAACATAAAGCCTGTGTTATTTCTGTCTTTTCTTCTTTTCCTAGGCCATGGGTGTTGAGAGTGACCAGGAGATTGTACAAATGATTGGCACAGAGGAACATGTGATGGCTGCATTTGCTCCTAGCCTGGAAGAATGCCAAAAAGCTCAGATTTTTACACAGATGCAGGTGTGTCTTTTCACATGGTCAAAGGCCATAAAAATCTAAAGACAGTCAGTATTGACCACTTTGCTGTGTCAGCAATGGACATACTCTTTGTGTTTTAAGGTTTGGTTTTAGGAGGTTATTTTAAGCTGAAACTTTTTAAGGGGTCAGTACTTGTCAAATGTGAGACTTTGCTCCCAGTACCTAACTTGGGGGAGTGGGAATCTAAGTCAAGAAATCCTTTGCTTTCAGAAGCCTGGGGTTATGTTTTAATGACATAACCATGTATGTGACAAATAGCAATGTCCATAAAATTAGGGATTTTGTTGAGGACTATGCTTAAAAAGGGATTACACACCCCATTTCTCGGAAGCCTTATTAATGTGGGTAGGACCATTTCATCGTACGTAGATGTTGTCCTCTAATTCTAATCTCTTGTATGAAGCCCACAGTAGTGGCCACTCTCCATCCTGCTAAAGACTTATCAGAATTCTCTTAGCTCATGTACTTTTTTAAATAGCTGGCACACAGGCCATTTTGCTGGGAGCATTTCCATCATGTACATACTAATTTGCTAGAAGAAGCTTTTGAAGTTTAATCTTATTTCTGCTATTTTTTTGTGAACTTTGTCAAACGTTTCCATGTTGAGTGTTGTACAATGAGCATCTTTCTGGTTTTCATCTTCTGTAGCCTTTGAGGGTTAAAGTTAGCTTAAAGAGCTTCTAAATAAGAGTCAGAAGAGTAAAATGGTGATGCTCAGGAACAAAGAGGAATGTGAAGCATACAGGAGGGTAGAAAGACAGAAATACAGAAGTTACTCTGTGCAGGAAATATCAAATGATATAGAGAGTTAGCTATTTGTGGAAGAAGGTAACAGCCATTTAGGGGAGAGAGTAATTCTTTTACATAGCTTCATGGCTTCATTTCTAGGCAGGAACTTCTTATGTGGACTTGGGTAGTTTCTTGACTCATCTGACTATGAATTCTGCAGACTGATAATTGATAATAGAGTAAGAATCCATTAATCATTACAAGGTACTCCTGGAAACGGATGTGGATGCCACACAGTAGCTTTTGTGGATATTAAACAGTGAGTGCCACCTCATGGTTTAATATCTGAATGAAACTTAACAAGTACACAAAAGAACTGAAGGTAAAAATTCTAATTAAATAAACTAGATATCTCTGGAATTTATAGAATCCTTTTTTCTATGTCTCTGCAATATCCTTTCTTTTAATATTGTAGTAATTATACATTTTCACCACTTTCCATTCCAAATGTTATCAGCCTCTAATAAACAACATGTTGTATATTTAATTATAGTTAATTGTGTCAATTTTCAAGAATTCTTTTCATTAGCATCACTTACATCTTTGTTGTTCAGCAGTTTGCTTGGAGTTCATATCATCCATGGCTAGTGGGATTGCACTGGTTGAGGAATACATACAAATTTCTCTGTGTGTGTGTATTTGTATAGGCTACAATTCTGATATTAACTCTGTTTGATTTTCCCCCTGGACAGGCATTGAAGTACATTGGAAACAAAGTACGAAGGCAGAGGATGTGGGGAGGCCCAAAGAAAACAAAGATGGAAGAAGCCCGAGAGCTGCTAGCTTCAACTATTCTGACCCATGTTCTTGTATGTAATGTTCTGGGGTTTTTTAAACTGGAGTAATTTTGTGTAGTTAGTTATGGTGTGAGCTTTGTTGTCAGGGAAAAATGTCTTTGATGGCTTTGTAGCTGAGATAAAGTAAATCATCCTCAAAATAAAGGGAAAGTCTTGGATTGAGTCAAAAGAAATCTTTGAAATGCTATACCATTGAACAACTTACCATACTAAGCATTTTTTTCTTGTATTGCCAGACAGTATCAGCTGTTAGTTCAGGACCTTCATCTCATGACCTATATTTTTATTCTGATTTACTTTCATTTGCTATCTGTTTCAAAGTCACTAATGTTTGGGGTTTTTTTTTCATTTTTTGAGAAAGTGCACAAATACCTTTAGTGACTTCTCAGTCAACCCAGATTACCAGGGATTTAAATGCATGTGTTTATCTGAATAAGAACTAAGGAACTGATCCTAAAACATTGGTGTGGTTTTGTTTAGGTTTTTTTTGTGTTTTCTTGTTTACAGGTGAAAGAATTCAATTTTCGTGCCAAGTGCATATACACAGCAGTGATGGTACGCAGAGTAATTTTGGCTCAAGGAGAAAATAAAGTAGATGACAGAGACTACTATGGAAATAAACGTTTGGAGTTGGCAGGGCAGGTGAGTTTTTACTTCAGAGAAAAGTGTTGTTTTGGGATTTTGTTGTTACATGCTTTTAAAAAGATGCAGAATAAGGAGCATCCCTGTCTTAATTGAAGTGTTTTTCCTCTAATTTTATTTTTGTTGGCTTTTCTGTGTTGACTCATAGATATGCTTCTCTGATTGAGACTAATACATTTTATCTTCACTTCTGTATTGCCTCTGTATACCAACTAAAAGGAGAGAGCAGTGCAAATATGGCATCAGTTATAGTTCTGTTATAACATTGTTAGTGCCAAGAAGACAGCAGTGAGAGCCATCTTGCAGTTTTCCCCTCTAAACAACTTGTTAAGGGAATAAACTGGGACCAAGGAGGTGCCTGCGTGTGAGGTCCAGGCTGTCCCATTATGGAGAACCCAGCTTGTGTAGCAGCTCATAGAACAGCCACTCAGCCCTCCTGTAATTTGAAGCCCATGAGAGGACTTATTTGTTGTTAGCTGCTTTTCCAGCCTCTAGGGTAGCATGAGTTAACAAAGTAAGTGGTTCGAAGTTAACTGGAGCAGCTGATGAAAGTGGATTGCGTAGACTTCTCTGCTTGCAGAATTTTGGCATGGGGGTTGAAGCAGTAACAAATTACTGTGAGAGGGAGTGGTTTGAGGTGTCTGACTGGCATGATTCTTCTCCAGAACGGGTGACAGTTCACAGCTCTTGGCCCAACTGCATTCCCCTAATGTAGTGGGAATTTGCTTATCAGGTGAAGGAACTGCTTAGTTACCAGGGTACAGATTTTTCCTTGCCACATGAGGTTATTTGGTTAAACAGTTTGTATTAGGATTGGACTTGTTTGTTGTGCTTGGTATTAATGTAAGTTGGAGTTTTGTGAGTTGGTATCATCCCTAGTTATTGATCATACATCAGAAATTCAGACAAGTGTACATAATTCACTGGATTGTTCGTACTATGCATCTCTGCTGTCCACATCATTTCTACTGGGATTTCTGTTGCAGGGCATATAATAATATCTGTTCCTTTTAGTTCATATTCAGCGAACTAAGTTTTCATTTTAGAGTGAAAAACATGCTTTGCTTCCTAGTTTTCTGAAGAAACAAAGAAGATGCTCTTGAATGCATTAAAAGCACAAATGCAAGAAAAAAAAAACTCCTGACCTGTTAGGAAAAGAAAATCCATTCTTCAAATTAATATGTTTACTATTCAAATTTTTAATCTTGTGCTAAGGCAAAATGCATTTCTAAAGTGTAAAGAGTAGTAAGTGGACATTAGTGCAATATTCTAACGGGATAAATATTCTAAGCTATGGATTAATAATATTTTAAGTTATGGATTTATTTGATTTCTGCTGTAATGATGTTGCTGTAGTTCAGTAATCGGTGAAATTTGTTGCTGCTTTGTCATTGTATTGTTCTTACTTAACTGGATTAAAGGATTTTTTTCCTAATATTTTTAGACGCAGAAAGTAGAGCAGGTAAAAAAGTTTTCTACAAGTTGTAAGAAATAGGCCTCTGCTCACACAGATGTTAACAACCAAAGTAGTTTTAAACTGACTGGGAAGAGGTTTTAATTGTAGAGTATCATCATAACAAAGCCAGTATGTATTTTTTCTAGATCAAGGAGAACTATTCAAGGGGGTTGTAACACTTGATTAAGAATAGTTCTTTCTCTCTTGTGATATTTTAAATCCTTACTGCAAGCTGAACACTTGAATTCCTCTGCGCCGTGTTATTGGTGAAATATTAATTTGGTTGGATTGCATACTAAAAAGCGTGGAGATTTTTTGCCAGTTTCTAAATGTCTGTGTTTAGCTGAAGTTTGTGTTGATAAAATGGTTGGTGATGGTTGGTTTGGTTAGGGTTTTTTTTAATGCCAGCGTGTTCCTGGAATAAAATCCTGTTGATTTACAATTAGAATAAAGAAAAAAAAAAAAGGAAGTATTCTCATGTGAGAAGGAAAACGTAGCGGTCTAAACAAGGTAAAGACATAAAAGGCATTGTGTTTATAAAAATGTGTGAAAACAATAGCTGCTAATTTCACACCCCATGGGACAAGAGAGTACGAAATGTGCTTTAGCTTTAGATAACAGAGTTGTATCCACTCGCCAAGCTGGTTTACAGAGCTTTCTCTTAGTCTTTCTGCCACTAGAGGCTCGGTAGGCCAGGTGCCAGCTGAGGTGTTAGCAAAACCTACCGATTTCAGGCTTAATCTTTTCACCTACCTTTTCTCTTTCCTTAATGTGTTCATTATTTGCTAAGCATTACTCTGTTCTTTGTCCTCATTTTTTTGTTTCTAATGCAGCTTGCTTTGTATGGGTGAGATATGGAACAGTACCAAAATCCGGCACCCTGGAAAGCAAGGGATTTCTACCCTGTGACAAAAGAATACCGCCTTGACTTCAGAGATTGCCTAATCCCAGCTGTTCTGATAATATAATTAAGGCTGCCTAATGTCTTTAATTTTGCAACCAGTTTGTGTGAAAGGGAGAATTTGGCACTCTAAAGGCTTAAACACTAAATAGCAATCTCAAGGCGCCTAATTAGAATTCTCTGACATTAAGCTAATTGCTGAAACTGTATTTCAGCAGCTTAACTTCTTTATTAATTTTTCTTAGGATTTTCAATGAAAATCAATTGATGAGCTGTCAGTAATTTTTTTTCCTTAAATATAATTTGCTCTTTAGTGCTCCTTTCTGAAGCAGGCTGAAAGACCCTGGACTAACTATGAAATCCATTGAATATTATCAGTGGCATTCCATCCTTTTTCTTTAATCTCTTACTCTTGACCTAAATAATGTGGTTATTGTGAGATTCTTTTTTGCCAGATAGTCAGAGCTCTTACAGAGCAAGGGTCTGTGAGTGAAATTAGCAAAGTAGGACACTTTTCAGACTAGCAAATAGTAGCAAGTTGGTGTACTTGGGATGTAACTCACTTTATTAGTTAGGGAAGAGGAAGGATGGTGTGACTTTATAATCCCTATGGCATTTAGAATTACAAGATTTTTATAATTTTTTTGATCAAGTAATCAAATATGTAAACAGTGTCTGAGTGATTTTTAAGTGTTCTGTTAAGTGTTTTATTAAATGTTTGTCTTGCTCAAACCTGTTGAAATCAAATGTATGCCTTGCTTGATTTCAAGAGAGTCGAGTTCTTATTTAATAAGACCATGCACATTTCTTCCTTTTACTTTTTCCCTACTTCTGAAATTCTTCCCTCATAATCTAGTTTTTGGAGACTCCAGTAAGTTCTCCTTCCCAATACAATGCTTCATAAAAGATGCTTTTATTTCTGATGGAAATTTGCTTTAAATTAAACCGTGACATTGCAGGTGAGTTGCAAGTGACTGAATTTCTTTTGACAGTGGTGACATAGTATAACTTTGTAACTATTAATGGTATTATAAACATCAGGAAGGGAAAGAGGGTCTACAACAACTTCCTCTCATGCCAAATCAGGGCTAAACCACCCATTTTTCAAGCAAAACCTCTCTGTTCAGAGTGGCAATAGGATTCCATTTTTTGTCAAGGGTTAGCATACAGGGTGTGTTGTCACTGGTTTTACAATTTAGTGACTGAACAGTAAGTGTTTCTTATGTCTTGCAGAGTGGACTCTCTGGGAAGGCCGGTGGGAGTATCAGGGGTCTGTCTTGAGCTTTGTTATTTGTTATATTTTTATTCTTAACTGCATTTGCGATGCCAGTGAGGTAGCTTACAGGCTGGATAGATGGGCTGAATCCAGCAATATGAAATTCAACAAGTCCAAGTGCCAGGTCATGCACTTTGGCCACAACAACCCCCTGCAGCACTACAGGCCGGGAACAGAGGGACTGGAGAGCAGCCAGGCAGAAAGGGACCTGGGGGTCTGATTGACAGGAGCATGAGCCAGCAGTGTGCCCAGGTGGCCAAGGAGGCCAATGGAATCCTGGCCTGTATCAGGAACACTGTGGCCAGCAGGACCAGGGAAGTCATTCTTCCCCTGTACTCAGCACTGGTTAGGCTGCACCTTGAGTGCTGTGTCCAGTCCTGGGCCCCTCAGCTTAAGAAAGATGTTGAGATGCTCAAACATGTCCAGAGAAGGACAGTGAGTCTGGTGAGGGGTCTGGAACACAAGCCCTATGAAGAGCAGCTGAAGGAGCTGGGGTTGTTTAGCCTGGAGAAGAGGAGGCTCAAGGGAGACCTTATTGCTCTCTAAACTCCCTGGAAGGAGGTTGTAGCCAGGTAGGGGTTGGTCTCTTCTCCCTGTAACCAGTGACAGAATGAGAGGACACATCTCAAGCTGTGCCAGGGGAAGTTTAGGCTGGATGTTAGGAAAAAATTCTTCACAGAAAGAGTGATTGGGCATTGGAATGGGTTGCCCACGGAGGTGGTGGAGTCACCATTCCTGGAAGTGTTTAAAAACAGACTGGATGTGGCACTTAGTGCCATGGTTTGTTTGATGAGGTGGTGTTAGGTCATAGGTTGGACTTGATGATCTCAAAGGTCTTTTCCAACCTAGTTAATTCTGTGATTCTGGGATTTGCCAAATGCTTTGGTCAGTCTAGCTGGGGCACGTAGGTAGAGGAAGGCAAATTAAAGCTAGTGGCCCATCCCAGTGATAGAGGAATGAATGGTTTGTTTCCTTGTTTCCAGAAGATGAGGAAGTGTGGGACTATGTCTGATGGAGTTTAATTCAGTTTAATTCTGCATATACAGAAATTAAATGGTACAAAAAGACTCCAGAATGTCTTAGCTTGTGATGGATGAATACATGGCTTGTTCAGCCCTCCAATGTATTTGTACACTGGGAACTACCATTGCTGGCATTGGTAGCTACCACATTTTTGGTCTTCTGACACTTGGAGCTGCTGTAGAGGCAAGTCCTAGGACAGGACTGCCAGGCTTTAGAATTTACACTGCTTGCTTGCAAACCTGAGCATTGTGAACACTTAAAATGTATCACGTAATGCAGGTTTAAATGTTTTGGAAAGCTATTAGTGTGTGCAAGGAGAGGTTGGGCAAACTGCAGAAGCAAAGTAGATTGGAGAGCAAAAAATGCCAAATCACAAACTTTGGTAGCCTTTTACTTTCATGGCTATTTTAGGAACTAGAAGTAATTAATATACAGGAAATAGTTGGTTTTAAATGGTTTTATTGCTGGGTTGATTTTTTTTTTTCAATTCAGCTGAGTTATGTAGCTTTGTTGCTTAAGCTGAAGACTTTTTTGGTTGTTGGTTTGGGTTTTTGAAGGGAAAAATGTGAAGAGCATTGTCCTGTCCAGATAATAGCAGTTCTAGAAAAAGATGGCAGATGTTGAACTAGGTGGACTCTCTGAGTGTAATTGGTTTTCTGTAGATTGTGATTGGCAGAAAGCAGCAGGATAAAAATGTATCTGAGTAAGGAAGCTGTCTATGAAACCTGAGATTATGTCTCACCAGCTGCCAAGAAGAGGGGCTGCTTCAGGTCTCCTAAAAAAGTCTCTTTTAGGTCTTGTCCAGAAGCAGTGGTAACCTTTTGTCCTTTTGTACTTGTCTGCTCCTACAAACTGTGTGCTGCTTCCAAACTCAGTGCTGCTGAGTTGCTTCCCCTAAGAGCCTCTTAAAGTCATTTTGGTGTTGTGTCTTGTCCATTTAAGTAGCTCCTAGGAAGGGACACTTTAAAGGGCCTTTTTGACTTTCAGTAATAGAATATCTCAAAGCAAATCTTCACACATTGCTTTACTGCAGTTAGTCCATCCAGTATTAGAGTAAAAGCTGGTCTTGCCTGCAAGTCTTATGTGTAACTCAGGGTTGTACATGTAGGGTTTTAAATCTTTAAAAGAGTTTGTGACTTTTGGGAGGAAGATGTAAATCAGCTGGATTATAAGGTAGCAGATGAGGGAAAACAGTGAATGGGTAGTGTAGAGAAGTGTGGCTGTGCTAGAGTATTGTGAAGGAAGGATTAAAGCAAACTGAAAAGAGATAAATGCATAGGCTTAGACCATTCTACTTAATTTGTTGTTATGAGATAAATTCTCTAATATTGTATTTTAACAAGGGAACAAACTTGTGAGAAAGTTATTATTTGAGAAACAGAGAGGATGTGTTTTAACTGACAAGAAGTACAAAGGTAGAAGTATTAAATGTGTTTCCCCTCCCTTTCCCTGTTTCCTGGACTTGGAGAAGTATAATTTATCCCTTAACCCAACTGTTTTGTTTTTCCAGCTTCTTTCTCTTCTGTTTGAAGATTTGTTCAAAAAATTTAACTCTGAACTGAAAAAGATTGCTGACCAGGTAATCCCCAAGCAACGTGCAGCTCAGTTTGATGTTGTGAAGCACATGCGTCAAGACCAGATCACCAATGGCATGGTCAATGCCATCTCCACAGTAAGTGGTTTTGTTCTCATTTTAGTATGTAAAGTTTCTTCACTGTAGTGAATGATGGAAATATGTAAATTCTGTTCTGATGAATCTACTGTTCTTCGTTTGAAAAGTGAATCTCTTTAATATTCTTTATAGATTAAAGGTGCAGAATTCTGTCATGAGCAGGACTTTTGGAATTCACTGAAGAGTCAGGAATCATCAAACCACCTTTTATTTCAAAGTGATGTTTTAGTGTTTGTGAAGGAATGGTAGAAACAAATTTAAAATAGTGATGGTTATATTTATCCAGCTTGCTGTCTTCTAGATTCTACTTGACTATGTGTTTTTTTTTATTATCTGGATTTAGCTAGGGTCAGGTTACATCATTTGTCCAAAAGATGGTTGGAAAACAGCAGGAAAACATCATGAATAGAAAAAAAAAACCCCCAAAAAACCCCACCAAACCAAAACCCACAACCTCAATTTTGAGCTCTTTAAGGGCAGTCCCCTTTTATTCTGAAGTTGCCGGTATGAACAAGTTTTCAGTATAGAAGATAGTGCTAATGATACTGAACTGTTTAAGAGGGAAATCTGCTGAAAGCCATAGTATTGAAAAAAACCTTGATAATTAGTCTTTAAATATTTGTCTTGGTTGAATTTTAGCCTGTGTCTGCCTTCTGTTGGAATGGATATTTTCATTCATGCCAGTGCACAAGAACAATAATAGTTACTGACTTTGTCTTTTACTTCAGACATCTGCAAGAGCAGTTTGTGAGATGGCTCCTGAAATCTATCTACTGGCTTGTAAATGACTTTGAAACCCATGATTTTTTAAAGAAATTAGATTACCCTTAAGTATTTTAGGAGCCGGTAAAAATTGTGGAACTTAATTTTTAATCTTTGGAGCTCTTGAGAGGGCTTTTCTGCCTAGCATGAAAATGAGGTTTTTCCTTGGTTCTTGTAAACAAAATTAACTCCACAAATTGCATCTAAAACCACCAGCAGTCTGTAACTTACAAATCCCAGTGTTAAAGCTTATCACTATTTAATTTTATGAGTGCCCCAAATGTAGTTAAATCTCTACAGTGCACGTTACCAAAACAATTGACAGATTTGTTTCTCTAAATGCTAGTGCTTTCTTCTAGCTGGTGCCAGTTTTTCCATTTGGACTGACAGAGATAAATCTGTAAATATTCAGTACATATTCAGTAAAGTCTTCCTTCTTCCACTGTCTTTGGACTTTTTTTACTGCCACATAAGCAGTTAAACACCATCTGCTCTTAAGCACTGAAAAATAATTTATCAGGAACAATGCCCAGTGCATACTATTCAAGAGATTAAGCAAATACCATAAAAATCATCCTTGGAAATGACAATCTCCAATCTCACCAGAATGCTTCAATGTTAGTCTCAAAGAGCATGAAATAACTCGGCAGATTCATAATTACACCAGTAGCATGCAAAAGAATTCATAGCCCTACTGCATCAACTACAGTGGTGTTCAGTGGTGTTTGCAGCAGGTCATCTTCTTACCCTGGAAAATACCAGAAGAGAAGGTAGGTCAGGCAGTAATGCCACGGGCCTAATAGAAATTTCAGCATCTGAAGAATCACCTGGTGACACTGAGGGAGCAACTTCCTGTTCATAGAAGTTCTTAATAGCATGTTCTTAGCTGGGGGTGGTCTCACAACTGGGCTGGCCTCATTTTGTTGGGGATTTTTTTGACAACTTTTGAAAGCTTTAGTCTGTCTCTTCTAAAGCACAAAGAATTTTTCGCATTATTTCTTCAGGCAGAATTTTTCCTTCAGTCTTTTTGATGTCAGACTCTGCAGTGAAGAAGAAACCACATGCTGATTTAGACTACAGATGCAATAATTTCTAGTGTGAGAAAAACTATTTATTGATTGTATTCTTCTACTTATATTCTCATAACTCCTCATCTTTAAAGAATGAAATGATCTGTGAGTGAGCCCTCAGGATGCTGAGCTGACGAACAGATTTCTTTTGATTGCCTTACCATTGGGCATTATGTCTTCCCACTTTCTGTTACAAATTTGAGACTATTTGGTAGTCTCTACAGTGGAAGCAAATAACAAAATTATTTGTATGAGTAGTGGTTCCTTGGTGTTCATCCCTAAATGGGGTTGTGCTGTTAATGTGTAAATAAAGAAGCCAGGCAAATCACCCTATAAAAGAACTTTGGTGTAGTACAGCAAGTGAACTTCAAAGTATTTGTTAGTACTGGTTAGCTGAGTTTGTCAAAAAGACTACAGGAATTAGCAGAAGGCAGTCCTTGGAAAAGTGTTATCTTTGGACTGGCCAGTAACACGGTGCCTGGGGTAAATAGTATTTCAGATAAACTTCCTGTATCTGCTGACTCACTGAGAACTGTATATGGAGTAGATGTCATGAAGGCAAAAATTGTACTGCCAAATTTCAAGATTTAATAATCTGTACTGTAATCTGCTTCACATTGAAACATATTTGTGTCCTAAAACATTCCCTGAACTCCTCTGTTCTCCTAATTAAAACCACACATGATAGTGCCTGTGAGAGTCTTGAAACATGAAGCCTCTGACATATTCATGGATCTTTCATGTCATGCTTAGTGTAATCCAACCAGAGAAGTTGGGTAGACCTACTCCCTACTCCACACACACACACTCTTCTGTGACAAGACATATCAGTAAACCTTTTTCCATCTGGATTGTAAAATCAAAAGACTTCAAGACAGTGCAGAGGGCTTTGATGTCAGACTTCTCCAGCATAAATGCCTGTGCTTCCTACAAAAAATAACAAATCATGAAAAGGCGGAAGTGAAAGTGCATGGGATCTGTTGTGTTACTTTACTCAAAAGACTTTTAAAAAAAAAAACAAAACCCAAACCTATAAAGTGAGAACAGAAAATAATTTAATTTAGCTAAATTTGAGTATGGATTTACCTGTGGGGGACAGACAAAGAAGAATCTTTGTGCCGTTGAATGTATAATAGCAAAACTATCCTCTCAAATGAAAGAGCAGTTATTTTGTTTCAACTTTTTTTTAATACTTAGTACGAATACACTGTAACTAGGAGTTTATATGCAGATAAGTAATTAGAAAGCTGTTTTTTATAAATGGACAACATTTGCTTTGCAAAACTCCTCAAATATCATTCTCTCTAGATACTGGAAAAAAATCAAGACAGGGATAAAGTGGAATAATTTTTTTGAAACTTTAATTTTATTCTGCAGGGAAACTGGTCTCTAAAGAGATTCAAAATGGACCGCCAAGGTGTGACACAAGTATTGTCCCGCTTGTCTTATATATCTGCTCTGGGAATGATGACCAGAATCTCTTCTCAGTTTGAAAAGACAAGGAAAGTGAGTGGTCCTCGATCACTCCAGCCATCTCAGTGGGGGATGCTCTGCCCTTCTGACACTCCTGAAGGAGAGGTGAGGAATTTCTATTTTGCTTTCTGTGTTTCTTGCCTTGAGGAATGGAGACACTGTTTATTTTGAGGCATGTGATCCTTCCTCAGAGGAAGAATTCTGATGAGGAGGTTTCTGGAGAGATAATTTATCATCAGCCTGGTAACACAACTTGTGTGTCTTCTGACATCCCTATTTACATCCCAGTCTTCCTTACTATATCACTTTTTTCCTCCTATGTGGCCCGTCTGGAAACAGTTCTGAAATCATTTGGCTATATGACAATGACATGTTTTTGTGTTTTTTTAGGCTTGTGGTTTGGTTAAAAATCTTGCCCTCATGACTCATATTACTACAGATATGGAAGATGGCCCAATTATTAAATTAGCCGGTAATCTTGGAGTTGAAGATGTCAACTTGCTCTGTGGTGAAGAACTTTCATATCCAAATGTGTTCCTTGTTTTCCTTAATGGTATGTTACTTTTCAGCAGTCTTGACTCTGATTTGTTGCTGATGGAGAGTTAAGCTTCAGAAACCTTCCAACAATTTTTGGAGCAGAGTCAACTGCAGATGCTGTTTTCCTCATGTAAATAATTTCCTCTGTAAATATTTTGATAGGGTTGGGCAAAGTAAACAGGCCAGACGATGACAGTTAGTTGCATGAAGTTGTGCCTCCAGAACTCTGACTGCAGTGTCTGTAGCTGAGAAATTGAAGCTTTTTCAAAATTCAGCCCTGTTTTTGAGCCCACTTAAATAAATAGGCACATGTACAAATAAATATGTACATTCAACTACAGACTTTCTTGTTTCTTCAGACATTGACCAAAAACGGTGCCATTCAGAAAGTACTTTTAAAAGACAATAACTGGTAAATTTGTAATAAATTTACAAATTCAGAGCTTCATTTATAGAAAGTATTTAGTATTCTGTAATCTTGATTTGTTTATATATATAGTTATGCACCTTAAAGTGCTTTTAAGAACAGAAAGGAAACATCTATTGTTTGCAAAGTTTAGCAATGCTATTCTCTTTAAAACTACCTTTTAAGGGACTTCTTGCTTTGTGAATAGTTAGAAAAAATTAGACCTTGGAAACAGCATCCACTTCCAGGGACTAATGTAAAAGTCTGTCTCCATGAATAAGTTCCTCACTTACCTTTGAATTAAACAGAAGTTGTTCTTCAATCCTGCCTTTTCCTGGTAACATAAAAGCAACACTTGACCAAACTTTATTCCTTTGCTCTGCTTTTCTGTAGCAGTATGTTAAAGATACCACTTGCACTCCGTTCTGTCTTTTTTTTTTGTTCTGGAGTGGGGTGCAGAGCCAAAATACTGGATGCTTCCTTCACAAGCTCAGTCTGTGGTATGGAACTAGGTAGTGTGTTCCCAAATGTGGATGAACTGAGGCAAAGCAAGTTACTTTTCAATCTATTAGTTTGTGGGTTTAATCCATAAAAAATTTCAGAATTGTGAATGGATGACTTGATTCTGATTTAAACTTTTGACCTAAGAGGCAGAAGATCTGTTAAGTACAAATCCTTTAAGCCATAAAGACCTTTGTGTTGTCTTACAAACTCCCTGAGCTATCATCCTTTGTCTTCTCTTTTAAAGTTTTGGTTAAAATGTGACCATACTTACATTGAGATTACTTTGGTTCGGTGACTCTTTAAATGAATTTTACTTTCTTGTTTGTTCATCATGTATGAGCTAAAGTGCCCTGCTAAGATAGGTGAGTTGAGCTAAGTACCAGAAGGAGGAATTCTGGTGCTGTTGTGAGTGATCACATATATCAAAAATACCAGGACTCTTAACATTTCTGACAAGGCAGCAGGACAGTTCCTTGGTCTGTTTCTGGAGGCCCTGGATCTGTTTCAGTACAGGTGAAATGATGGACTTCAGAATTGTTTGCTTGTACACCTGAGCAGAACCATATTTGAAGAAAGCTGGTTGAAGCACATGATTTGGCTTCTCTAACTATTTGGACACATGCAGGTAGATGTCCTGTGAAATTCTGATAGTTTTTTACTGAGGGTAAAAAAGAGCCAATTCTTATACATGTCAGAAAAGAGAAAATGTACAACATCTTTTCGCAAAACAATTTGCAAGAAGTAGGAAGTACTTCTACACACGCTACACATCATCAGAATTTGTAAATAGAGTTTTAGATGTGCAAAGGAAGCACCAGGTATTTATTCTGTTTCTGAATAGGTAACATCCTTGGTGTCATACGTGATCATCAGAAATTAGTCAACACGTTTCGGATAATGCGTCGAGCAGGTTATATCAATGAATTCGTGTCCATCTCTACAAATCTGTCTGACAGATGTGTCTACATTTCCTCTGATGGAGGGAGATTGTGCAGGTAAACATCCCATCAGAATTATCTCACTACTGAACTTACTGTGGACACTGTTTTATGCACTGTAAATACACTGGGTTAAGAATTTCACAAGTACAGCTTTAAACAAATTCAGTACAACTCGAGCATCTCTTTTCTCCTTAAATAGCCCTCATTCAAAACAGACAGGTCCAAAAACATACTACATAGTCAAGTAAAACAAAAAAGCAAAGTCCAAATAAATCCATTTTATCTGTAAACAAAAGTCAAAACAAAATGTTTCTTCTATCTTCTTTAAAAAAAAAAAGTAGAAGGGTTAAAACCAATGTGATTGACAACTCTGGTAATGTTCAGTGTCTTTGAAGGAACATTTTGTAACTTCCTGTAAAGTGAGAAACAAGCAGCCACTTGCCTGGTATTCCATGGGTGTCATATCACTCTTTACACTGAGAAGCTACATTTTGTCTTCAAGGGCAAAACTTCTGGTGCAAAATTTCTTCAGGCATGTATACCTGCTTTAATACTAAGAAGTATGTCTCAAAAGTTTGGTTTATTTCATTGCTTACCCTTAAGGAGGTAGGGAATTCAATAAAGTCATAAGCAAGGTCACCACCTTGAGATGCTTGTGGTCTCTATTAGATAGAAAGAGTGCCTGAGTAACAGTCATGTCATAGAGGAAAGCAAAAAGGAATTGAGTGGCTAAAATGAAAAAGAGAGAACATAACAATGTTTTGAGGCAGAAGATCAAGTTGATTTATAGTAGAGGCTGGAGACCCCAGTCAGATTATGGCAACACTGTGCTAGGTTTTTACCAGTAAAACATCTCCAGCCCAAGTAATCAGCCTCAAGAATAAGGCATAAAAGATGAACAAAGCTGAGATTGGGAGAGGCAGAATGAGTTAATGAACATATACGTATTTTAGCACTGACTAGCTGTGTGCATATTTAGTGTGTACTTTAACAAAGCAGCAGTCACAACTACAGGTGCATTCCACCATAGCCATTACTTGAATCTCCGGGTGTGTTGAATACAGTTTGAGGCATGCCAGAGGTTCCAAAAGAGTAAATATACAAACCATCAATCTATCATGCCTGGTCAAGAGATCCAGAGCAGGGGCAGAGAAATCACTTTTCCAGTCAGGGCTAATATCAGCCATTCTGTAGTTTTGGAGGTGCAGCAAAGCTTCGAGTTTGTAAAATAAAGACAAGGGAAATCGTGTATTTTCAGGAGTTTACCAAGTTTACTTTGTGGCACCCCTCACCCTCCAATTGTTCAGATACCCCTATTAACCATTTAAAAGTGCCTATTAGTCTTCTAACAGTTATTGAGACTTCAGAGCAGACTCTACAAGTATCTCGTAGCTATTTGCTTCTCTTTAGAAAAGCAACTTGTCCAAATAGCAACAGCCCTTGACGTTTCATTCTTGCATGCCATCCTTTGTGTCAGTGTTTTTGTTTGGTAAGGAAGCCTTCAGAGATCCATGTGCTGTTGAAATTTATGAATTCATCTGAGATCGCCCATTGTAAATGCTTATATTTTATATCATGTAGGTAACTGCAAATGCATTCTTGCATGTGAACGCTTGAGCACAAACTGTTCATTCGGTGTTCTATGAAGTCCCTGCAATAACCATAATATTTAATGCTGTTCTTACCTTTGTTGGTAAAACTTATGAAATGTTAGTTT
>WEIV01025161.1:42391-57796 GCA_013390005.1 Calyptomena viridis | reverse complement strand
CTGGTACACTTTTTAAGTACTTCATAGAGAATTTGACAAACCAAGGTCAAATTTGACAATTTGTCAAACCAAGGTCTGAATAATTGCTGATTGTATTTATGTGGGTTTATCAGTTAAAGGTGGATAAATTTTAAAAGTAGTTTATAGAATAGGTTGTGCATAGACAAGGTTCTTACCATAAGTATAAACTTAAGTTACCTGCCCAAGTATTTGCTATGAAAATCTTTTCTTTTTTTTTTGATTGCAGACCTTACATAATTGTCAAGAAGCAAAAACCTGCAGTTACAAACAAGCATATGGAAGAACTGGCTCAGGGATACAGGTACACAATTCAAGTAGACAGTATTCATCTTCGCTAAGTAAATACTGTGTGGACATACTTCAGTCAGTCAGTATATCATAATCTTGGGGTTAGCTATGTAGAGAAGTCTACTTTTCTATATAAATTAATAATCGCTGTACTGGAGATTTTCGCTTTAAAAACAAATTGTCTGCTCCTCTTATTTTGTTACTGCTATGAAATTTAGTGATTATACAGGATAAATACATCTCACAGCCTCCTCTTTCTGCAAGGCCTGAGGCAGTATCATCCTTCTCCTGATTGAAAAGTCAAAGGCTTCAAAGGAGTATCAACTTGACCACCCTAAACCAGGCACATTCAGAATTAGTTTTGAAAAAAAGCACACACAAAAGTATTTAAATTTAGCTCTAACTAAAATCACAAAACTGTCACAAAAACCTGATTACCATTATATTTGCCTACCTTTATAGACATGATGAATACATACAGAAAGATTTTATCTAGTTGTTTAAATAAGTAACATTCATCGGTCAGAATGTGTGAAGCAGTGAATGGGCAACAGGATTAATTAAAAAATACATTTTTCTTTAATATGTAATATGCACAGAAATTTCCCTGTAGAAGTAGTTATCTGATTTAACTTCACATATTTCATTCCTGTAATATATGTGCTATGTATTTTATATTTACAGAAATATAAGACAGTACTTCTACTGTAATTTTTAATTTATCTGTAGGAATTTTGAAGACTTCTTGCATGAAGGCCTTGTTGAATATTTGGATGTGAATGAAGAAAATGACTGTAACATTGCACTATATGAAAATACAATTAATAAGTAAGTATGCATTTCAACTAAAC
This sequence comes from Calyptomena viridis, assembly GCA_013390005.1. NCBI lineage: Eukaryota > Metazoa > Chordata > Aves > Passeriformes > Eurylaimidae > Calyptomena > Calyptomena viridis. Next base: position 56,636 of record WEIV01025161.1, on the reverse strand, counting down.
ACTGATACAGGAAAAAACTTTCATAGGGTGACCCTCTGAAATGCAAGCATATAAATAATGTTACTGTTTTCACGTGTATACACTGCTCCCTTGCTAATGGTTGGAACCACTCCAGATAAAAGCTAAAGAAAGAAATCTGTATACACACAGCTTAAATAATCAGTAGGATAGTTATAAAATAGTTTAGGTTTTGAGAGGTCTGTTCCAGCTACTAACTCTCAAAAATAGGAAAGACTGAAAGGTGTATCCTTTCTTTCTGTGGATGTGGCTTATTTTTTGTTCCAGTCCTTGAGCTGGTCATTGTGTATAATTTTATACAGTAGGAAAACAGAAAGAAAATGGTTCCACATGTTAAATTATTATGTTAGCATGTCATGATTGTTGTTTGGAAATTTCTCCTATGGCTGTAGACCCTAGATAGCCACCTTACAATAAGTGAAGTATTCACGAGACCTTCCCTTTGACTTTTGCATGTGTAATTGGCCCTGATGAAAATGTCTGTATCATTTGGTGTATTCCTTTACCACATGTGTTAAAATCATTTTTGTTATGTGATTTTCATTCAGAAGGATTTCCAGATTTGTTGTGTTTGCCACATATCTGAAGGACATAGTGGATTTTTTTTACCCTCTGTCTTCTGACTGTAATTAAGTTTTTAAGTCCTCCTATCTTTTTCCTTTTTTTCAAATGTTTCTCTGACAATATCCTGTAAACTGAAGGTTGTATATGAGATGTTAGAAGTTATCTCCTGAAATGTTTGATCAGTATTTTCTAAATGTGTTTTCTAAATAATCTGTCCTGGTTAAGTACTCCTGGAAGCCAATAGAAATACATCATTGATTTCAGTGGAGCTGGATGAGACCTTCAATTATCTTTAACCTTTGCCAAATGAAATGCATTAACTCTGCTAATTAAATTGCATTGCTCCTGCCCAGGCTTTTGAAGACTTTATCACTTTAAGAAATTGCTCTTGCCACGCTCTTGAGTGACTTCTGTATACAAGAGCAAAAAAGAGCACACACAGTTGTTCTCATTTATGCCAAAATGAAATAATTTGCACGGAGAACCAGAGCCAAGAAATTTAAGTTACAGGACACCTGACTCAGCTAGGAAGGTTAATGGGAGTGTATCCCTTGAAATTACTGCTTAGTCACAAATAGGAGATGATGAACTTCAGGTGAACCAGTGTGAGGAAATTCCACAGAAACTTTCCCCGGATGATCATCTTGCATTTTAACTGGTGTGACCATGTTGGTATAACTTGTTCTGGTAATACAACTGATACAATCCACTATTTTGAAGTATCCTGTTAACATTCCTGCTTTTGTAGTGTAGGCTTCTTTTAGCTACAGTATCCTTTCTTAACCCTTCCAATCCAATTAGGGGGATTTTCGTGGGAGGATTTGACTCTGTTTAATGCTTTTAATTTCTTCCTTACACATTTGTAACTCTGATTTTCAAACTCAAGAGGTTCCCTTGCTTTCTTGGACCCATTTCCGGCAGTGGCATTTTTGACCTGCAGAAACTGAACTGCTCTGTAAAGTTTGAAGGTCTCTCATTAGCACTGTGAAATACTTCATAAGATACTGGGATTTGCATATGTTGCATCATCTTTGGTTGAAATAGGATGGACCTCAGTGGAAAAAGTCTTGTGTTGAATACCCTGTCTGCAAATGTATAGGTAGTTCCATGCACTCGTACCTTCTGAAGAAATTGTCGAACTTCACTATCAGTAAGTCTTAATTAAGCCTCTTGTTTTATTGTTCGAGAAGTGTCAGCAGTTCTGTGAAGTTCTGTGGAGAGGGAGCAGTCACTGCTTTTAAGTTTGCTACTGGCTCTTGAGACCATTTTGCAATTAATTGACTGCAATTGGGATTCTAACCATTTGTATTTTCTTAAGACAGGCTTTAGTTGACATAGCTGCTTTTTATCAAGTGAAGGAAAATAGTGGCTCTCCTTTGGCTAGCTGGTGATTTTTAGGTTGCTGAAGCATATTTGTGATTTACAAAGATTTCTAGGACTGATAGATGATTTCATTGGCTTAATCCTCAGGGTTTCCAGATTTTTTTTTTTTAGTTTCCATGTTGCATTTTTTTCCAGTAGTACATACACTGTTTATGTAAGTCCCTGCTGGCACTTGTTTTCAGCCTGTATGTGCTTGTGGGTAATTCCTCAGCCTTAGTGAGCTTATGTTGCTTGACTGTCTTTTGAGTGTTGCCATAATAAAGATTTTTCCAGTCATTTCAGTTCCAAGGTTTTAAAGTTTAGTAACAAAATTAATTAGTTTAAATAATTAAAAGAAAGTCTTCAAAAAAACTTCCAAGAGAAATCAAACATTAAAGATGGGAATTTCAGAATGCACTGGGTTTAGATGTGCGGGAGAAGCAATGTATGCCTAAACCCAAGCTCTGTGTAATAAATTCAGGACATGAAAGATAGACTTTGAATAGGTTTAGTTATAATTATTTGTATTCCATAATTCTCCATTTCCTAGTTACTTATCTTGATTTAAATTCATATCTGCTCCAGCCAAGCTTTATTGTACACTTCATCCTTAGTTATTAGTCACTCCACTTGCAACCCAATGCATGCTATGATTTAATTGTCCTCATCAAGCATGGACTTTCTCCTCTGAAGCTCGTGCCAGGTAGAACAAATTTTGTCATCTCTCGGTCTTTATTCCTGTACCCTGTCTTTTTACTTCTCATCAGTACTGTCTTTTGACAACATAATCACTTCCAAAATATGTGCAGAGCTTTTCAAATAGTGTCTTATTCTGCCATATCACCTGTGGCGCTGCATCTGGTTTGCACACAGATGTTTTCCCTATAACTGATATTATATAACTAACCTTGGAAAACTAAAACTACACTTCTAGTTTTTTCAATACCTCAATCTGTCTTGCTCTTTCTTCATCTCCCCAGCGGATTTCTAAATCTCTCAGATTAGTAATTTCATGTGGAAGACTCTCATTACATGAGAAGACATTCCTTAAGGCCTTTTGGTTCTTACTGTATAAACTGATGTTTTATTGTCTTATGGAGCTCCCTCAGGTTGTTGCTATCTGGAGGCTTTTTCTCCATGATGGAGTAAACCCTCATTTATTTCTCCTACATTTCTTTTCATGTGGAAACACTTAAAGCCAGAACAATTTGCAAGGGGTTTTTTTGGGGTTTTTTTGTTGTTGGTTTTTTTTTTTTTTTTTTTAAATAAAACCAAAAATCCCATAGTGAATCCATATTTTGAGGTCCTAATGACTTACATTCTCCCAAACAGAATTGAAGTATTATGAGAATCTACTAAATTAAATAAATTCTACTTAAGTTGCTGTTTCACAAGCCTGCCATAATTGTACTCTTTCTTTTAAGAGATACAACCCACTTGGAGATTGAGCCTTTCACGCTTCTTGGTGTCTGTGCTGGGCTGATTCCATATCCTCACCACAACCAGTCCCCAAGAAACACTTACCAGTGTGCCATGGGGAAACAAGCCATGGGTAAGACTTTATTTTTCATTCCTTTTTAAAGTTTGATACAGTTTTTGAACCTATGTAGCAAAAGTGACAAATAGAGAAATTCTTTTTAAGTTCATGTAAAAGCTTTGCTAGGCAAAGTAAAAGACCACTTCTTTAGCTTTGAGGAAGAAAGTTTACCTCTGAAAGTTGGAAAAATTAAAATGAAAGAAATACCAATCAGTTTTTTTCTTAATGAAGACCATATCTACAGGTCTTAAGACTTAAAAGAAAAACTGGATAAACCAGGACACTTTGGCTTTTTTTGTTGGGTTTTACTGATAATCATCATGACTTTCAAGTTTTCGGCATAGCTGCGGGATTGGAATTTTTTCTCTTTATGCTGTGATGTACTGTGTTTTTCCAGACAAAAAGAGTTGAAAAGTGTTCTCACAAAGGGAGAGCAGGGATTGAGGAGCATTTCCCTGAATAGTTGAGTAGGTGACCTAAAAATAAATATATAAATAGCTAACACTGACATCAGAGAATAAGAAGAATCAAAATATGAAAGAGAGTGGTTAGTTACTTGAACACTTTTTGCAGCTGTAGTTTAGATTTTGGACGTTTTGTGTTTTGGATGAAGACAGCAAGTAATGCCTCAGCAAAATGACTGAAACAAAATTAATTTCCTGATCACTTAAAGTGATCATTTGACAGTGTCATATCCAAAAACCAACTGGTTTGTAAATTTGCTGTTGTGGGTAATTCACACCAAGTAAATTCTAATCCTTGCTTTAATGTGCAGCTAAAGTAGCATTAAAGCACCCAAGTCATATGGCCCCTGATCAAGCCAGAGTGAGTCCCACGAAGAACCTGACCAGTCGTACATCAGCTCAGACAGATGTATTCAGACTTGTGCTGCACATGCCAGTTTCATGTCTTGTATGGATGGCTTGCTTGCGAGTTGAGAGCTGCAGTAGCACAGCTCTGTGTCATGAAGAAACTAACACTTCAGTTAGGTTTACTAAACCATTTATTTTGTTCTGTGTGTTCAAAACTGAAACACTGCTCCTTTTGTGAGGCTTCTCCAGCAGAATTAATAGCAAAGTAACTGCCTTATGCTGAACTGTCATGTTCAGCGCATCGAAACAGCAGAAAATAACAGATGTGTGTTCTCCCTTTAAATTAAAAAAAAAAGGGGGGGTGGTGGAGAAGAGGAGCAATGCAATTTTTTTCCTTACAGTTCTCCCCCATCCCATTATCTTTTCCCCACCCCCGAGTCTCTATTTTATGACTATTAGTCTCAGAAGGTTTGGTTAGTTACCACACACAGTTAAGCAGGATCAGTGTGTACAGAAAGCCAATTCAGTATCTGTGGAGTTCTTTTGTAGTTTTCTGTGTGAAGGTTTTTTTCCCCGTTTTGTTTTGAGTGTCATTTGCAATTCATTGTCTGTGTTTTCTGAGGTTGGTGTATTCAGCTGCTTTGACCCTAGGTCTTGCACATTTAGCTCCTTGGATACAATCCTCTGACGTTCCTGCTGACGCTAGGAACACAAAAGCCATTGAATATCTTGAGCAATAAAAAAAGCCTTTGTTTCAGTTTGTTATGACAAAACACCTGACTCAAAGAATAAGCAGCTAGATAAAAGTACATTTTAAAAGTTGGCACATGACTTAAGCTGTATTTTGCTCTGTCTGAAGTATCTGCAAACACCTAAAGCTTTCTGTAGTAACTGTTTAAAAAAAGCCACCATAAGTGATAATACGTAGGAGCAGAAACAATTTTTCTCTACATTTCTTGATTAAATGAGAGCTAGAGGATATTCCTGAAATATTACACATACTTTTTCTGTTTAATTTTATGAAGAGATGCAATGTAGTGCTTTAAAACCCCACTTTTAGGTAACCATCCCCCTTTTGTGATTGCAGAGCAGGTCCTGGTCCGCATGTGCAAATTCACATGTGCAAGCCCTCTGTGTCACTCCCTCAACTGTCAAACCTGGAGGAATGGAGGGAGGCCTGGGATTCAAACTGGGAAAGGAGAGCCTTGTGCTTCTGAACACTGACCCACCCCCTCTGACCACATCACAGGGCTGTGCCAACAGCTTTGGACAGTCTTTTTTAAGCAACATCAAGCCAGGGAGAGGTGTGAAAGCACAAGTAAATGGAAAGTGGACATAAGAGTTTGCAGTAGGGTGTGTAATCCACTATCCCTGACAAGTCATACGTCCTACAATATTAATGTTTCTTCAGGATAGCATTAGATGTCCTGAGAAATACTTCCCTTTCATGGGTAGATGAGTCAGCATCTTGGAGGACTAGGGCTGCTCTTTGTGAGCAAACTGGATTTCATTAATATTAAAGTGAAATTAAATCCCTCACTTATGGCATAGATAATTTATCATGTTGCAGGTTGAACTCTAAGACTGAGGAGAAGTTAGGTGGCAAATACAACAGCAGCTGCAAGGGCCTCAATTGAACATTGACATTTCAGTGCAAGGTTAACTGTTGTAGCTTAAAATCTCAAAAGTATTTAAGTTTTAAATACAAGATTCTGTACTGTTTGCATTCCATGTGTTGTTAAAATAATGCCTAAGAGGATCAAGGGGTTCTACAGTTAGAGAAATAGTTTTAAATTAATCTTTTTGATTCCATTAAGACATAGAAAATCCAAAGGTTTTCACACTGTATCTCTGTGACTGTGTTGTGATATTAAAAAAAAAAACCAACCTCTTACTGTATCATGTACGTTCTCCTTTGCTTCTGTGAAATAGCAGAGCCCTTTATATACTGCTTTGCCTTTCGCTGAATGTGTTAAAATTGAGTGGAGAAGAATAATGTGCTTCAAGGAACTGAGTGCTGGTGGTTTTGGGGTTTTGACAGTTGTGAAAGGCTTGTTGATGGACTGAGAGCCAGAGTCCTCCCACATTTTGTACAGCTAGCCTATGAGCAGAGGATCTAAACAACCTCAAAGCAAAAGCGGCTGTTGCTGGTCATCACAGCTGGATCTGGGTGCATTGTGGCCACAGCTCTGTTCTGCCACTGCTGTTTGAGTAGTGTTTGTGCTCTGTGACACGGTCTCATTTCGACATCTCTCCCCGGCAGCAGGCACAGAAGTGCTGAGGCAGAAATGAGCTGAACTACTTTCCCCCGTTTACACATAATCTTTTTAACTGACTTCTTAGTCTTTCTAAGTTGAAAGGAGTACTTCTAATGCTTAACATCAAGATTGCTTAATGCGTGTACTGTGAATGTTTCTCTGAGCTGAGTTAGAGCTCCCTCCACAAGGTTTATTGCAGCATTTAAAAACTGTACTTCTTCCTCTCTTGATTTGTGCTCATAAAAGGACAGGAGAGAACAGTAGAAAATCCATGGTGAAAACAGGGGAAATAAGTACAGCAATTCTCTTCTTGACATGTGTGGTAATAGCCCTTTTGGCTCAAGTAGATTGAGTTTTGTATCCTTGTTAATTTTGATTGTACAGTTTAATGTTGCTGTAAGTAATACACCAGAGAATTGGATTAACGCTTGTTTTAGCTGGCTGTTTGTTCTGGTGTGTTCTCAAAACTTTCTGCATCAGAATAACAATGCCTCATTTATGCTAAATATCAGCAGATAGCATTTTTATAGTAATTACTTCACACTGAAGAATGATCAAGTGATACTTAAAAAAAATCCAAAACTGTCAGGAAATGGGAAAAAAAGAAGGAATGCACACATGCATTTACAATATATCAAGTACTGAGAAAAGCAAGAAAATTATCTTTGTTGTATCCAGGTCAACCTTGTGTGTTTTGCTTTAACCAGGGCTAATTACCAATGAAAAAAATTGGTTCTTGCTGCTGGGATAATTATAAATGTGAGGCATTGTGTGCAGGGTTTGTTATGGTGAGCTTTAATTATACTTTACTTTTCCTTGGCTGCTTGGCTAGAGCAAACAAGGACTCTGTTCTTTCAGAGAGAAAGCAGAAATAAAGCTAGTGACTTCCGTCATTTCAGCTCCCACACAGAGGTCTCGTCCTAACACACCAGTCTTCAGAAGAAGAGAGCTGCTGCTTTATTTTAAATAAGCAGATTGTGGTTTAAGGCTGTGGTTTGTTAGCCCAGTTTAGAGAGAGCGTTATTTGTATAACCATTAAATCTAGCAATGAGGAATAATATTGCTGGTATATGGCATGCTTTTTTTGGCTAATTTATTTCACTTGGGCTCTTGAATCACTCTCTAACCAGTTTTGTTCCTGCTAGGGTATCTGGCTTTGATATATATAGATATATATGTTTTGCATTTGATATGATAGAGCATTCATTTCCTAAAGTAACTTGAGTGCAGTTTATTATTGAGGCTCAAAATCTCAGTAGTGTCAGTCACTCCTGTCTTCTGGACAGTAGCAGCTCTGTTAGGCTTATCTGAACCTCTCATAAATGCCAGCTTTGAAATATGTGAAACATCTAAAAAGAAATCTTTGCATTTCCTGAAACATGTAAAAATGTCATCTGAAATCCTTGGTATGTAGGGGACTTCCACAGATTGTTACTGGGGTGTAAAGGACAAGTTGAGCTATCTGGTGCTCAAAGCTTCACCCTGTCTTAGCATCCCTAACCAGTGAACCATAGCAGGTACAACATATAAGCATCTCAGAGGAGAAAAAAACTGCAAGAATTTCAAAAGTGAAGGCAGGACTTAGAAGTGAAGTGGCAGGACTTACTCTGGAAAAGATGTCTCTCATCGTCAGGAAAATGTACCTATCTGTGAAACATTTAAGATGAGCTTTACCACAGACATTCTGTCCTGAAAGCACACAAAGTGATCATTTTAGATGCAGAGGGAAAAAAAATGGTCTAAACCTGTAAATTTTTAATTTGGAAGCAGATTTTCCTGTCTGTATACTGGGAAAACCAGGGGGATTTAATCAAAGTAGAATGAAAATAATTTCTAATTGAATTCTAAGATAATATCAGAAACATTAGGGCCTTTGAATAGTGGGGTGACTGTGAAAGTGTTCAGTGTTGATGAATCCAGACCCTACCAGCCTCTGTCTTAGTGGAGACAAAAAATACTATTCAAGGATGATTAATTTCCTTATCCAAGAAAAAGACAGAAAAGTAACTGCTGAAAAGCAAGAGACAAGTAAAGCCTATAAACTCTTATCAAATTTTCCTTGTGATTTGAAAATGCTGTGCCCATGGCTTCTAATCTACTTTCTAGAACCAAGGAAAGTCCAGACGTGGAAGAGCCAGCTGTAACAGTTTGTTTTCAGATTGTATCTGTTGAGCTGTGTCTCTGTTCTCATCCTTAGAAAGGATAGACCTGTCGTGGTTTAGGAGAGTGATTTAGAAATAAGAGTCCACATTTTGCAATTCAGGAGAGAGTTTAGTGGCAAAGACAGAATAGTCTTTGGAAATGCCTGCGATGCTGCCTAATTCTAGAGATTTGATTTTCTAGACATTTATGTAAGTGCAGGCATTTGGAAATGGCAAGTAGATGTGTATAAAATGTGAAGCTAACCTCCCCTATGAGCAAATTTGTGTTCAGATTACTATCTTCTGGCTATGTGAATCCTTCATTATATACTATCTGCTTTGACCTTTCTGAGAAAGCAGCCAGACTCTGAAATTACAGGAGAAAATGGAAAGGTTTTCAAAGTCTTACTTCCTAAGCATGAGTACTACAGAATATTTAGCACTTAGAACTTTAAAACAACTTTTCAGATCATAATTTCTTAATTGCTTAGAGACATAGCATAGTCGTGCTACAGCAAGCTCTAATAACATACGATTGCCTTAACTTTTGTTCTGCTACACAACGGTTTATGTTTCCCTGCTGGGTGTTAATTATTTTTTCCTCAGATTTCAGAAGACACTTTGGCAGTCTGATGGGACAGGGCCAAAAATTTCAGTCTCAAACTGGGAGGTCTATACAAAGAATTGAATTCTGAACTGTAAATTTAAAATTAATTTCATGTAAAAAGACAAATATATTGTGAGTGAACTTCTACTGTAGTCTATCTAGCAATGATGCTTCTAATTTCAGAAAGTAAATCAGTCTTGGCTACTGCTAACAGTATGCTTTGTTCATCCTTTGTCACATTCTAACACAGGCTGCTGTTGAACTAATTACTGCCCAGAAAAAAAAAGAAATATGATGTGGAAGATGCAGAGTTTGATCCACAGTTCCTCTTGAACTCAATGGTAGTCTTTCTATTGTTTCTCATGAAACTTTGCAACAGGTCTCTGAAACACAAGTTCACCTCCACAAAAAAAAACAACTTACGGCTATAAGGACAATAAAAGCAAACTTCCTACTTGCAGTATTCAATGTCAGGATTAAAAAAAAAAAACATCTTATTTGCATTCAGTCAAATGGCTTTTATTTCTTTTGTTGTTGTTCTTTCTGTATTGATGCTTAGGTTTTCCCTTTTCAAGAAAAAATAGTTCTTTCTGGAAGCTTAAATTAAGAAACTACTTACATATTTATTTAAATACAATAATGTAAAGTTGGTTTGGTCTATTTTATGATTTTTTTCCCCTTCTTGAAGAACTTCTGTGTGGTTTTAGTTAATTTGCATTTTGATAATTTTACAGCCAAAACAGTTCTACAAAACTCACTGATGTTCACATCCTTTTGTTTTTCTTTTACATACAGGTACTATTGGATACAATCAAAGAAACAGGATAGATACTCTTATGTATCTTCTTGCCTATCCACAGAAGCCAATGGTAAAAACAAAGACAATAGAACTGATAGATTTTGAGAAACTACCTGCTGGACAGAATGCCACAGTCGCTGTGATGAGCTACAGTGGTTACGATATTGAAGATGCTCTTGTCTTAAATAAGGCCTCTTTGGACAGAGGTAAGAACCACCAATTCTTTCCCACTTCTCTAGTGTGTCCTCTAATACATATTCTAATGAACTTGTTGTCTTGTAGTGTTATCCTATACTAACTCTTATTGCAGTTACAAGCATTAGATCTCCAATTAAGAAATTGAATTCCAAAGTAGTTTTGAATGCTTTTGTTTGTTTTCTCTACGAATAACGATTGTAACTCCATGCTTGCAATAGTGCGGTGAAGTTGCCAACACTCAAATAACCTTCTGATTCTGGATATTCTAAGGAAAAATAGCTAACTTCTGACCTCAAATAAGATAGGGTAAATACTTAGTTTACGAAAAACATAAGGTATTAGTTAATCTGTTCTGTTGGGCTTGCTTTTTAGGTGATTACCTGAACCTTCGTTCATTACTACCAGAGAGGTCTCATTATTTTCACCAGTAACAAAAGCAATAGATGAAATTAGACTTGTGAATGTATTTAGGAAAGGAATAGAACCCAGAGCAGTTTGTGTAATTGTGATCTTGGTGCTCTGAGGGAGCAATAGCAGTATTGCTTACTTTCTGAGAGAAAATACTATTATTGTCTAAAGCAACATAATTTTGCATTTATTCAGAGTTAAACTAATGACCTGTTGCCTTAAAAAAAATATCATCTCTGAGTTGATATTTTAAGTGAAAGTACATAAGCACCAACAAGAAGGTTAAGTGAAACCCATGTTTGTGTCAGTCTAGTCTCTCTCGCTCTTTCCACACTTCTTCAGGGCTTTATGTTAATGCTGCTGGGGGTTGGTGGACAGCTGCCTGAAAACTTAGTTTCTCTTCTCTCTCTTTCCTAAATAAATTCCTTTGAGAGCAGATGTAGTGTAGCGATCAAATTGGTTTTAGTTTTGGGTGGCCAAAATCAGATTCTTCCATCACTTTATTTCTCCCCCCCATCCAACTCCCTTCCTCCTAGTTGCTAGGCAGCAATAATAGTATTCCTAGACATGTATCTTTGGCATTAATGTCTGCTGCATTTAATTTATGCCTTCTTTTCTAAAACAACAACAGGCATGATTTAAAACTGAATGTTTTCTTTTCTGGTAGACTGGTAACATTTACAGCGAGAGCTGTGGTGCTTGTCAGGAGTTACTTGACATAATCTAAAGATATAGATGTACTGTATGTGGTCACAACCATCTTTCAAATGAACTAAAATAATGCAGGATTACTAGAAAGCCTTGATCTTGGCTGTCTGTAATTCTAAATGTGATTAAAGTCTTTAGTATCATGATTAGTTGCTGTACTTAGAGGGAGAATTCCAGAGATGCTACTTTTCTCATCTAAAGCCAAAAACCCCCTTATTTTTTAGCAATATATGTAATTCAGAATTCTTTCAGCTGGGAAAAACAAGTGAGTAATGGGATGAGTATATTAAACACAGTACTTTCCTGGTAGACTAGCTTGTGTCAGCCACAAACATGAGTAAAAGTTGAGGTTTCTTAGAACTCATGAAAGGAAGAGGTGCTATTCTTGTCCTATTACAGTCTCTTCTCCTATGTTAAGTCTCCCTGGGGATTGCCAAAGGTAAGAGAAATGATGTGTGTGTTCGTGTGCAGAGGTACAGAAGCAGATTAGCACAATTCAGAACTGGACTGTAGTCCAGTGTCTAAAAAAAGTAGCATAAGTGATCTGATGTTTAAATTGTGGACTACCAAGTATCCGTGTACAGTGTTGTGCATATTCAAGCCAGTGAATAACCAATTAAAAAATATTTTATATTTTGCAGCTCAGCAGATGGTTCAGCCTTCTTGTTTTATTCTGATAACATGTTCTAAAGTTTCTTTGGACTCCTAGGGAGATGAATTTGTGTTACATTTTAGGTTTTGGAAGGTGTCTTGTGTATAAGAATGCCAAGTGTACACTGAAGCGTTACACAAACCAGACATTTGATAAAGTTATGGGTCCAATGTTGGATGCAGCCACCCGTAAACCAATCTGGAGACATGAAATTTTAGATGCTGATGGTATCTGCTCTCCAGGTATGTCACACTACATGTTCATTCATGGCATGTTCAGAATCTCAGTAGACATTAATGTTCTGTTAGTATTTCCTGCACACTATGTTTTATACTTAATGTTATGGGGTTTTTTAGTTTCAAAGGTGGCATTATTCTAATGGAAAATTAAAAAGAATTAGTTCCTGGAAGCAGCTATGTACCAGTCATTGGGGAGTTTTTCTGCATGAGAAGAGGGAGCTTTATAGTAGAATAGAAGAGTGAGTTTCTAATGCTGTAGTTTTTTCCTGTTTGTCTCTCATGTTCTGTTGTTTTTTTTAAGGATAGAGATAGATTCCTTATTATTTCGATTTCATGCATCAAAATCTCCTAGTGTGCTCTCAGTTAATGCAGTTGTTTGGGGAAGTAAAAGTGTGTGGGTTTAACACTTTAAAAAGATGTTTAGAGAGAGATAAGAAACTAAATACAACCTACATTTAATTATGAGGATAGATGTATAACTTTCCAATGGTAATGGATTTGAGAAGAAATTCTCCCATACTGTCATTCTTCAGTTAGAAAAAGGCTTAATAGATCTGTTGAGATCTAATAAGAACTTAATTCTGTTGTAGAAAAACAATTGGGTCAGTTTTGCTCTTTAACACATCACAATGGAGCTTTCAAAGTTAGTTAAGAAAAAAAAGGCAAGAATCTTCTGAAGTATTAGGATGGATAGGACTGGGTTGGACTCCAGAACGAGACTGTTTTCAGCATGTAGGTAAAAGCCTATTTGAGATAGTTCATGTGGACAGAAGAGACATAGGCTGAAGTTCAGTGTAATTTTGTGGAGGAGGTGTGTCATTGGGCACGTTACTGATCTGGTTTTCTATGTGAAGGGCAGGATAAAGGAATGGAGCAGGAAAAAAGGTGTGTATGACCAGAATAAACAGAAATATGTAAATGCAAGGAGAGACTAACACTAGTCTTGCACAGCTTATTGTGGAATGATGCGATGTCCCAAATTTAGATGTGAATTCCTAAAATTTGTCAGTTACAGTGTTGCTTGTTAATTTTCTCCATACTTAGAGCAGATGACAGATGCTTTTGTGCAGTCTTTTGACCCAGAGTATGTTGAATACCAGCACTCAGCTGGCAAGCTGTTCTGTTTTGGTTTATCAAAGACAGCTAGTTTAATTCTCTTACCATGCAATAGTTAATAAAATAACATAGCATACTTCCTGATCCTCCCAATTTGTCTTCCAGCTTACCTTTTTTTTAAAGCTTAAAATATGTTTTTGACACAGGTAGCCAGGTACATGGTGCTTTTTTTTCTTGTTCTTTGTAGGTGAAAAAGTAGAAAATAAGCAAGTCCTTGTGAACAAATCAATGCCAACTGTGACCCAGACACCTCTGGAAGGAAGTAGTGTGCCTCAGCAGCCACAGTACAAAGATGTGCCAGTAACGTATGTTGCAATATAACTTTGTAGCTGGGAGAGGTATATGGAGGAAAGGTATCTGAGAAAATACTCAATTCTAGAAAACTCAAAGGAATGAACTTCCCTCTGCAAATTAGACTGCATTCTCTAGGCCTTGATTTTGCACAGGATTTTTCAGAGCCTGGGTTACTCTCAGAAGTGCCTAGCCACTTACTGACTAACAAGCTAGATTCTGACACCTCAAAGGCTGGGTGTGTGAAGAGAGGAAGGAACTCTCCTGAAGATGTATGTATAGAGAGGCATCCCTGAGCAGGCTTGCAGGAGAAAGTGAGGAGAGAAGTAAAACAGTGGCAGAGAGGAGAGGTATCACTCATGATGAATGATGGAGAAACAGGAGAAAAGCAGGATGAATGGAAGGGCAGAGAACATGTGTGTACTTAGTGAGGTGGCACATCTCCTCCATACCACTTCCCATAGGAAATGGCCAACGCTGACTGGTGCTCAGCCTCTGCCTTACTAGGCAGGAGGCCAGGAGATGGAAGTCTTCC
>WEIV01025161.1:23456-40665 GCA_013390005.1 Calyptomena viridis | reverse complement strand
CAAACACAACTCTCAGTTGACTTATGAATCTGGAAAATACAATAGTTGCCCATTTTAAACAAAAAAGGGGTTTGAGGTTTGGTTGGGGTTTTTTTTCCAGGAGAGAATTTGAGTTTAGGTGATAGGTTTGTCAATGGACAATCAAGAGAGACTGGAGAAAAGAGTGAAAGGGCCTATTCTGAATGGACAGAAAAGACCAGAGATTAAATGGGAGTTTTGCAAGTCATCTGTGCAGACATACTGCTCTAAAGACTGCAGAGAGCTCAGAGCGATGGTGTCAAAGGAAAACAGATGGGGAACACAACTAGGGGTGCACCAGCAGAGACCAGAAAGAAAAAAGTACACCTAAGACATGATCTGGAGCACCTCTGGATCTTCAAACTAAAAACGAGTACCTACTAGGAAGCTCCTTGGTGACAAGGAGTTCTCAAGTTTCAGTGTTGAATAGTAAGATGCAAATTGGAAATCTGTTTCCATATCTGCTGGAAAANTTGCAGCACATACATCCCTTGTGATCCTGTCTTACTAGCTGTTGGAACAAAAACTTACTTCCTTGCTTTGACTTCTGAGGAAGTGGAAGCTTTACACTGAGTGTAAAGCACACCAGCCTCTGACATCTAGTGACATAAGCATCTGCTAGGTCTGTGTGGAGAGGAGACAGAGGGAACCGTGGAAATAAGAGTTTATTTATTATAAACACTCTTTAGATTTGAAACGCTAATACTTAAATCTAGTTGTAGTCATTGAACTTTGCAATAATACACCAAATTGCAATACTAGCTAAGGGATGCCTTGCAACCCAACTGGGCTTTTGTGAACAGTGTTCTCTTTTTCAGAAGACACATGGGAGAGAGTGTTTTTTGTTAGGAGGAGCTCCCTGAAAGCATCCCTTTCACCTTGTAATACAGTCCTGCTCTACTCCAGTATCATGTTGGGTTTGATCTTGTGCTGATTCACCAATTCACTTGTTATGATCTTGTATTCTTGGAGCAAAACCAAAGAACTCTGTGAGCAAATATGCCCTGGAGTCAACAGAGATCTGGTGCTTGACAACATCCATATATAGATCTGAGCCAAGGATAAGAGATGAAACTGCAACATATGTGAGCATTACACAGGCAGTACCCAGCTCTGGAGCTCTCTTAAATGAAGTTTAACATAATCACTTCCAGCATATTCAGTGCTTGTGTGATGGGAAGAGGTATGAAGTGGGGTTACTTACCATTGACCCCAGACATAAGTAAGAAGGGATTCTTATGGAATTACTTTTTTATAATGTTCACATATTCATTTCTTCACTCACGTGTGTAACCCAAAGTCAAACTTGAACTCCTTTATGACTTTCTGTGGCTATGGAAGTACATAAGCATTAGTGACAATGAGATGGCCAGGTGCACCAGAAGTGGAAGACTGCACCCCTGTCATGAGACGCAGAGCTAACCACAGTCATCCACATTTCTGTAGTCTCCAGGTTAGGTGATCAGGACATCTACCCAGAGCAAACCTGTCAATTAAAAGAGGTAAAATGGGTGCGAAAGACATCAGTTGATCACAGTGTCAGCAGTTACCAGATATTGCCTCACATTTATGTGTTACCTACGAGACTAGTCAATGCACTCTTTTCTCCGTACATCCAGCTCTCTCCAAGATCATCTGTACTTCCACAATGTCTTTCCATAGACCCACAAAACTGGTTCTTAAAACTCTGCGTTCTCAAGAAATACTTGTCATTGTTTCTGTTGTCATAAACTCTCCTGTTAAGCACTGAAACATTTTTCCTGATTGTATTTTCAAGATGGCTTTTGATCTAACAGTAGGAAGCTATTCTCACTGGGTGCCCAAGTGATTTGGAAACCACTACTCTCAAAGGTTTCAAAAAATTAAAGAAGCAGCAGCACATTCTTGACTTAGAAAAATCCATTGTTGTTTTTGCACTGCAGCCTTACGGGATAGTTTTGGTAAGTGTGGAGAGAAAGATTGTCAGCTTCAGAGGCAAACAGAAGGAGTTGAGCAATTGGAATGGTTGATCTGCCCCATTCCTTTCTTTTCTTAAGGAAGATCTTCCTTCAGGAAGATTTTGTATAGAGACTCTTTTAAATACTTTTTTTAGTCTTGTACACAGTAGAGTCATGCAGTGCTTAAAAACCTGTGACTGCTGCTAGAACAAAGCCTATTTCTTGATATATTTTGAGCTTGGTCTAGTTAGACCTTTCTCCTTATAAGTGGTGTGTAGTATTTGAGCAGCAAATTATATAAAAATAAAATCTACTGTGCAGGACAAATTTTCTTACTAGAATTCTAAAAAATAGCAGCCTGCAAAATATATTAACAAAACTGCTTGGTTAATCGTGATGAATATTTATGGAGAATTTGCATGAAAAATTTAAGCAGGTTAGGTTTTTCTCCTCGTTTGAGCTATTGATATGCAGCTATTGAAATAGTTAGTCAAACAGAATTTAAATGGAACTGATTTTCATTTCTCTCCAAAAATTAAGAAGAATGCTCCACAAATCTAGAATCATCAGAGGAGAAAAAGTGGAAGTGGAAGAATGATAGGAGGAAACAGACTTGCATCAGGCAGGCTGCAGTATGTCTTCAGGATGCAGAGGGCCTTCCATACCACTAAATGCACTTAAGGCATCTTGCAGTCTAAGGCAAGCAAATACCTGTGGGAATGCCATGAAAAACTATCTTAAATGCTGTGGGGAACTTTGAGGGCACCCATGATTATGCCTGGCATTTCATCAGGTTAGAATGACTGATACGTGGAGGTTTCTGTGCTTGGGACCTATAATAATAATAAGCAAAACCCATCAAATATTTAGAATAGCAAGTGTCACTTTCAGCTTGCTTTTGGAGATGCAAGTGGGAACATTGCAACAGTTGTGTTACAGAGTTTGCAGGCATGTGCTTGTAGCTGTACAATACATCAATCTGTAGTAATCCCTTGTGATCAGGGGAGTGATCATATTCTAAATTATTACATTCTACTAGGACACATAGCCTTCCTGGTAGGAAACCTCCCAGTTCACTTGCTTGTAGTGCATTATGGGAAAAGATGTTACAGTAAGTGGGAGAAAGGAGAAATACAGAGAAGATACCTTTGATAGATACTAAGCAAAAAAATACTGACATAAGCAGTAGAGTTCACTGGTTTGCAACCCAAGTATGCAACAAAGACTCAAATACTGACAATGACAAAATCGGAGAAAAGATATGAAAAAGAAAAAAATCTCCTTTGGTAGCTGTTTAAAATGACATCTAGTATCATCCTTCTCTGACATCAAATTGAGGAAGGATCAATCATAACAGAAGAGTATAGACAATCATGAAACAGAAATCATAGTATTAACAGTTGAACTTTTTCCATTGAGAGAATTTTTAATTAGCCCTGAATTCTTCTCTCATTTTTGTTTGAATGCAGGCAATTACCACTCCAAGTGTAATTTGTGACTGTTAGCTTTAAGCCTGTTATAGAGCCATTTAAATCTATGATGAGTACCTTGGTTCAGTGAGGAGGAGAGAAAGCATATTTCTATCTGTATTGTCAATCATTTTTATTTTGTAGAAAGAATGCATGAAGGTGAGATTTGTTTTCATGGACTTATAATACTAGTAGTTTTAAAATAATTAAATACGTGCAAAATAAGAGACTGCATAAACCATGTCTCAAGTTTTTTGATGGTCTTTTTCCTGTATTTCAAATTGATTTGTATTTCAAAGCTATACTTTGTCACTGGGGCAGAAGGAGGCAGAGTAAGGGAATTAGAAAGCGTCTGGGATACAACAGATTAAATCTCACAAACCAGCTTTAGCCTTTTGTTACAGAAAAGCCTTTCGTTAAATATGTAGGTAGATTTTGTAGGCCTCTCTAATAATACAGATCTATGTCACTGCCTCTGTATTTGCTACCTTCTTTGTGTCCTCTCACATGTCAACATGGTATTGGCAAGGGTCACCACTTCTGGCCTGTCCACTGCACCCTCTTTTCACATGAGTCCATGTTTTAAGTACACTTCTTCCAAGCTTCCTGTACTAGGTTGCTTTTCCTTCAAGGCCTGTCAAGAAAGAAGTGTATGGGGAGAAGGAAAAAAGGCCAACAACAAATGAGGCCACCATGCCGTGTTCTGAAATGCAACTATTTTGCTCTATTTCAATATTCATCTTCAAATTGGGTGTTGCAGTAAGATCTTTGGGACTGGATCTGTCCATGTAAAGTCCTTAAGCTTCTACCATCTCAAAAATAAACATCTACCTACCAGAGAGGATTTATCCTGAGCTACAAGACTTTGTTTTAACTATATTGCATCATATATCTTCCAGAAGGATAAAGAAACTTCTTTTGCTTATTATGTTGTTGTTTTAATCTTGTATTCTTCAAGCAAAGTCACTTTTCAAAGCACAGAAGGCTAAAGGGTTGTTAAGCCAAAGAAGCTTCATCTGAGTTCCATACAAACGAAATTATTATATTTCCAGATTTCCTCTTGCTTTGCAACAAGTCACAATGAGGAAAAAGTTGGGCTCCTTTGATGTGAAAAAAAGCAATATAACACTTCTCTGAAAGAACATTTCTCAGTCTCTCATGTGAAAAAGGATTAACACCTCCAACAAAGGTCCTGTAGATCACAGAACTAAGCAGCAATACTGAACAGTATTCCTGAAGAGTGGAAAAACTGTATTTAAGCAAGAGATTGTTTGAACTGGCAAACAGAAGCTTTTTAATAGCTGAAGATCTAAGATAAAGGATTAAACCTTTCTGAAGTATCTGCACTTAAACAACTCTAAAGACAAGGAAGCGAGTTTAAATTCATGAAAGATGGTCTTTGTTTTCCTAAATGAACCATGTTCTTTAGTGTCAAAACAAAATCCATTCACAGCATTGTCAACTACATAAACTTCATGACAATACCACTTATCTACCAAAGTCTGACCTTGCTTACTTTCTGAAATTTTTTCTAGTGAGTGTCTGCCTTCTGCTTGCCCAATTTCATAGTTAAGAACAACTTATTTTTGTCCTTTTAGTGGACACTTGTACAGTATGTATAAGCAGAACATGTAAAATAAGATGTTAGTTTTAAATGGCTACTTGTGTCGTTTTCCCCCATGTTACAAGTCAGACATAGTACTTTATCTCTGATAGAACATCAGTGGGTTTATAGTAATTAAATGGTCAGAGTGTCATTAAAAAGAATTTGCTGTTATTGACTGCAGGAATGTGTGATGATTAGTTGTTATTAGGCCTCAGGAAAGGTAGGGATTTCTTACCTTATTTTTAATCTTCAGAAGTCGAATGTGAGAAGAAGTAAGAATGCTATTAAAACTTCTCATACCATTTTTTCTATTTATTTTTAACAAAACCACTGCTTAACTTGCTGTCTTAAGAAGAAAATTACAGCATTTTTTATCTCAAGCAGCAAACAGGTAACCTTCTGACCTTTTCAGTAAATCCTCGACTGAACCTCTGAAATTAGGGTGATTTAGCATTTTATGGCATAGAATAAAAATCTCTAATTCTGTTTCCAAATAGTGTATCCTGAACACACATTTTATTAAGCTCTTGACTCATTCAGCCATGTGTATTTTGTAAAGTTCCTATGGTTATTGTTTTACAATAGCTGCTTCCAGAAGCATTGTAAGGGTTTCAATTAATCAGCTCTTTGTGTGCTTCAGACTATGCAAATTTATCACATCAGACCATTCAGCAGCTCATGGGAAAGCAGTGTACAAACTGTATTGTCTTCTAGCACCTCCTCTCATTTAGAGTGATGTTTTTAATAAGAAAACTAATCAAGTTTACTTATGCATTATTTATCTGTTAATTTTAATTCTGTTCTTTACCTCTTATGTCAAATGGGATGTAGCAAGTGATATGATAGATCAGTGAGTGATTCAATATTAAACAAAGCTTATGTGATGCAGCACTTTTTTCTTCTAGACTTGTTTTATGCTTAGTTGGTCAACACAGTATGTAATTAGAGAGTTTTGAAGCAGCTGTGTATTTGTCATTTAGCCTTACTAATTTTTGCAAATCTGTTTGCCACTTGTCTGTGATATAGTGCTGTGTTATAGCTACAACTTCGCTTAATTATGTGGCAGTCTTATTTCTCAAGAGTGTTCCCAAGTTGTGGCAAATCCGTTAAATCTAAAATAGGTGCCTTTCAGGTTAGTTTTAGCTCTTTTACCACTCTATCATTAGAATAAGTAAACAAGCACATTTAGTAATGTGCTTCTTTTTATCTTGCTGATAGAAACTGGTATTACTGCTGCTTCTATTCACTTCATCTCCTTTTCTCTCTAATGTCCCTCCTGCTGGTAGTAATTAGTTTTCTATATTAGGTTGTTTTGACTTATTTGATGATTTTTTTTTCATTTGGCATGTGTGTGTATAGAAAGCATCTTATCGTAGCCCGGAGAAAAACTTTCCCATACTGTTGTGTTTTGTCCCTGCCCCCTCCCAGCTGCCCCCCTTCCCCCTCTCTGCTGAACTGCAGTTTTACAAGTCTGAGTATGTTCGTGTTTGTCAGCAAACTGTAAAAGCAACCACACGAAAGGTACCAGTTCTGGAAACCTGAGTTTCTCCTGATCAGGGAAAGGAACTCTTAAAGGACAAAAGTACAGGAGTGAGGGGATGCTTGTGCTCTGTCAGGGCTGTGTGGAGATACACGGGTTTGAGATGCTGTCGGCATTGATGCTGGTAGTGTGTGTGGGGCTGGGGGCCATCACACGTAGTCAGGGGCTGTCATTTACTGGCTGGCATACAATAGCATTAAAAACACTGCCTATGGCTGTTTTATACTTGCATGTTAAACCACTGTAGATGTCTGATTTAAGTTTATTATGTTAGCATTGCATTAAGCTGCCATGATTATCAATCCACTTTTTTTTCTTTTTGATATTGTAAATGGATTTCTTGGCGTTTTCACTGATTTTTCCCTCTAAAGTGATATGAAATTGATATACAAAGTTTTTTTTCTAGAATTAATTTATTTTTCAATTGAAAAGAAATGAGATGCAGCAGGCTGCTAAATGCTTTCTTGCTCAAACACATAACCGTCTTGTTATAATCAACATTAAAAAAAATTGTTTTGTTTTATTTGCAGCTTTTTCTGGTTGTTAATACTTGTTTCTGGTCCTAGATTAGTCTCCAGAATATATAGGTGAGAGCCAATTCAGGCCCATTGCAGTATAGCATTTAGTCTCAAGTTGTATTTCTTGATTTCAGATGCAGCATATAAAAACTGAGAGGAAGGGAAGTAAATGAAGCCAAATTATTTTGTGTGCCCTCTATGAATGCTGGGGATCAATTTTCATGTGATGTCTAAATCAGTAATAATTAAGAAATACTAGCTTGTAGTAAGAGCCACAGAGCAAAACTGCCTACTAGTCTGAGTGCACCCTATTTATGAATGTATGTTGTATGGTAAGTAGCTGGGCAGCTCAGTTGTGAAATGCAATTCAAACTTGGACAGGGCAACATTTGGAACTTGAGACTGTCTTAAATCCATCCTCTCCTTTTCTCCTTTACTGGTTTATTAGCCAGTTGCAAGTGGTAATTCCACTTGCATTAATTAATTTGCTTCATCACTTTTTTTTGCAGCGGTTGGCTTGTCTGATGCTGCCCTGTTGCAAACCCAGCTCGGCGATCAGGCATGAAAAAGAGTAGCAAATTCAGGAGCTTAAAGTGTAGACCTGCCAGTGTTAGTCTCTTAAAGAGCTTCTGAAGGCAAGGGATTGCAAAATAAAATCAAGTTTACGTTTTGAAATGAATTGCCATTACTTGCCTTTAAAAGTGGTGTTATATATAGGAAAGGTATCTTTCAGCTTTTTAAGTGTTTTATGACTAAGAGTGAACTTTCTTAAAACATAGGAGAGGAAGAAGCTTTTCTCTGTCCTCTAAATACACATAGGCTTGCTATAGATCTGTTATAAACTCAGCGACTTCTTAAAATACAGAAGCCTAGAACTGAGGCTTTATAACTTTCCCTTTTTTCTTCTTTTTTTTCTCCCCTCTGTAAAATAGAAACTTTATAAATGGCCTAGTGAGCTTCACATTGCTGGATTCTGTCTAAATATTTTGTTTTTAACTTCTAAGCTCATTATGCTGTCTTTGTGTTAACTTGTATTAAAATCTGTCAGCTATGACTGGTCTCATAACCACAGTCAGCGGACCAGAATAAGTTAATTATTTACTTGTGTCACTAGTGCTCTTCATCTAATGAAATGCACAGCTGTGTTAGATCTGCAGTTGGGTGTGTAGGTCCTATTGTTACACAAGTCAGCGGAGGGTAGAAGCCGCTATGATGGAGAGCCCTCAGTTCTTTCTGCTGTTCTGCCTTTCTGTGTCGATTTCATGGATCTTTTATCATTCACTTTCACACAAAACAAACAACACAGTGGCTGTCTGCTATGGGAACCAGCTTGGCATATAAAAGGTTTTCAGAGCCTAAAGTAATTTTAAGTTAGCTAAGATTTAATTTTTGGCTTACAGGTGCCGTGAAGTCCAGATGCAACTTAATGCTTTCTTAGAAGTAAATGCAAATAGTGCAAAATGTACGAGCCATAATACATATATAAGGAAGTATTATGTATAAAATTTTAGGACAAAAAAAAGCTGTGCACACAAGAGATAGTGGGTTGTTTTGGGTTGGGTTGTTTTTTTGTTTTTTTTTTTTTTTTCATTTTCAGCAAATGATTGCTACTTGGCAGGGAGGGCTAGAAGGATGTTATTGATTTATCACAGTAGAACAATGAAAATGAGTTCCAATAGGTTTAAAAACTAAATACAACAGTGCACACACCCCCCCTTGCCCCAGACTCTCCAATCATTTTTTTTTCTACTCCCTTCCCCCATACTTACCATTCTCATTCTATTAACTACTGTCCCATACACCTATCCCCGTCTTGCTTGGACAGTGGAAGAGGAGCTCCCTCCTGAGCAGACGCCAATATCCCCCTGTGAACTGGCTGGTCGGGGGATGCCTTTTTAGGGATGTAACCAGTATCCTCAGTCTTCCAGGAGCCCCCTCCACTCCAGGACTGTTCCCAAAGCGTGCTCTGGCACAGTTGTAGCAGGCTGATCTCAAATAGCTTGCAGACTTTTTCAGCTCTAAAGGCTTCTGGAAAAAATTGTCCAGCTGAAACAGTAGCTTTGGTTCAAAGGAGTATGGGCTTAAGCAGCTGCATTTTAGCACCTGAGTTTGAATGTTAAATCTCTTGATCATTTATAGCTGCAGTATGTTGATCTGCACAATTCATGTAGAAACAGTTGTAAGGGTTGGAAGGAAAATTTGGGGATGCATGATAGACCATTTTAAATGAGTGTTTCTGTTTCTGTTTACTCTTTCCTCAATAGTTTTAGAGTTTGGAGGGTTTTCTTTGTTTTACATCCAATACTGATAAAGACTGAAAAAAGCTTCCAAAACTTTTAAAGGGACAGTTTGTGTTTGTGGACTGGCAAAATAAAAGCAGTCCGTGGAATGAATTGTACTTTGTAATTCATCAAAAGCAGTCTTTCCTCAGTAAATGAATGCTACCTGAAAAAATATGTTGGTTTTATTATTTATTTTCCTCAACTTATCTCCTCTCAGTCACAGTCAAAGTCCTGACTTGATGTTTTTGTTGCCAGTATTTAGCAAAGATAAATACGATAAACAAATTTCAAATCAATAATAGTTCTATTTGTCAAAAGACACATTGTAAGAGGTCACCTTTCTTAGTTATTTTTTTTCAGTAAATTGTAGCATCAGCTTTAAATACCAGGTCTCCCTTGAGATGTTCCAGTCTGACTGAACAGAAGTTTCTGGTTGCCTCTGAAAACTGGATCTGAAGTTTTCTTCCCTAATTTGCTACCTCACAAATCACTGAGAGCATTATGTAAGGGTATATTAATTTTGCCAGTCCTGTCACAAGGCCTCTCTTCTGGTCTGGAGGTTGGGAGCACTGGTCATGGTAATGAATCTGGGTAAAAAGTGATTCATGAGAAAGAGAGGAGGAGGAAAACACTAAAGAAAATCTGGTGTTGAGCGTCAGCCCTGCTGGTGGTTTGCTGTTTCATGAATTGAAATGTTTTCTCTTCTGCAGGGGTGTGTGGACTGATTGTTCCTCAGGAAGACATGCCATTTTGTGATACAGGAATCTGTCCAGATATCATAATGAACCCTCATGGCTTCCCATCGCGTATGACGGTCAGTGGCTCTGTCACGATTAAAGAGACAGTGTCCCCCGAGAGGGAAGGGGAAGGAGGTTAGCCAGAAGGGACAAAAGGGCTCGAAGCATGACTTCACTGAGAATATTCTCCAGTTAGCATGCCATGCTCTTGCTCCCCTATAAGTACTCAGGCCTCTGTTTCATGTGTTTCGAAACATGTAAAAGGAGTAGGGATGCAGCTGTTTGTACATCATTCTCATTTTTTTCTGTATCAAGCTAAGAGGAGTGCAACTGAATATTTCTCTTGCACCCTTTCTGTTGGAAAATTTCTTGCACTTCCTCTTCCTTTTTCCTGTGCTAATCACTAAGGTGGTTGGGGCAGACTTTGATGCAAAGGTTGGAGAGGAGTTTCAGTTACAGTTCTAGACTTGTATATCTAGATGTCTTACATTATACACACCTCCCTGGAACTGATGCAAGTCTTGCACCTGTGCTGCAGGGTCACACTCAATACCTCACCGCCTACCTTTATGTGGGATCTCACTGGTTACTTTGTACAGCCTCTGATGTTTTTTTCTTTGTTAACTTCTTCCCTCCTGTTGCCCCTGCTGCACTGCAGCCTGTCAGTCTCTTAGGCTGTTTCCTGCAGCAGAAAGCCACACTGAATCCTGCCTGTTTTCCAGACAACTGGAAAAAGTGGAGCTACCAGACTGTGGACCTTAAAGGTGTTCCCAGACCCTGCCATGAGTCCAGTTTTCCCCCTTCACACAGGAGTACTCCCTGTTCTTGGGCTACTTCCACTCGTTTCATTGCATGCAATAACCCAGGCTTACCATCTCAGTCAATTTGCCTGACAGACTTAGGCTGTGACCAATCCAGCATTGTGCCCATACTAATGACCAGGCTGTTAACTCTGCTTTTCTTTGCACAGGTAGGAAAGCTAATTGAACTCCTAGCTGGAAAGGCTGGGGTCCTCGATGGCAGATTTCACTATGGAACAGCTTTTGGCGGCAGTAAAGTTAAGGATGTGTGTGAAGATCTTATTCGCCATGGTTATAACTACCTAGGGAAGGACTATGTGACATCTGGTATCACTGGGTAAGAATCTGCTGTATAGATTTAGGTGTTTCAGGAGAGTGGGAAAATCCTGTTGGGGCACATCTGAAAAATCTTGTGTCTCAGAGCAGGAACTTTCTCTTTTGTAAACTGCTTTGTGAGATGGAGAAAAGGGGATGAAGAATGGTGTACTTTTTTTTCTTAGAAGTATTTTGTGGTTTCACGTTTTAAGAATTACTTGTGTATATGTTGCTGTAATGGGAATGGCCTGTGTGGTATATATAAAAATTTCCCAGCTTTTATTGCCTGACGAAAAAAGCTAAAATCGAGGTTTTCTTTCTAATAGAGTGTAAAAAATTTCAAGTTTCAGTTGTCAGAAAGTCTTATATATGCTTGGAATGAGATAAGCATTTTCATGTTGACTTTAATAGTACGGTAAATATGGATTTGGAGGCAAGCATCTGTTCCTTGGGAACATTCTGTGTGTGCTCTTTTTTTTTTCTTTTTTTTTCCTTTTTCTTCTTTCGATTATACAATGTTTCAGTCTGGCATAATACTCTAATCTGTGAACTTCCTGCTGTGTTGATCAGACTGGCTTCTGAGACACAGAGTTCAAAGAACATAAGATAGTTTAGAAACAGGAAAAAGCCATATGGCTCCACATGCCTGCCCTTCCAAAATGTATCTTAATCCTACCTTCCTGCTATTTTTATTATCCTTCCAGTCCCCTTCTTCTCAAGGAATGAGTTTAGGTCTCTTTTGCAAGTTTTTTTTATATACTTTTTATTTTAATTGCCTTTCTTACCAACTTATTCCATATGTTGCTTTTCTTTCTGTTTCAGAGGTATGATTTTGTTTTCTTTATTCATTCCATATTCTATAAATTGTATATCAAATATTCTGGTGTTTGAAACACTTTCTATTGATGTATTATGGTAGCTGTTAAAAAATCTGACTAATCATGTTTTCTAGGGAGAATACAATCATCTGGCTCTAAAAATCCCTTGCCCCCGAACTTCAACTTTGTAGTGTCTTAGAGAGTTTGCTTAAGGATACTGATATTTTTTCCCAAGCAAATGTCACAAGCTTAATCTGTTTGTTATGAAATTTAAAGGCAGATTTCATAACAAAGTGAAAGCTTACAAATTTCAAGTGCCTAGTTAAGTTTTATTATTTTCTTCAATAATCAGCTTTTGGAATAACTGTGCACAATGTCAGTGATGAAACTGAAAGGGAGGTGCAATACTCTTATCTCCTGCTTGTTTTTACATTGTACATACATTTTTTTTTTTTAAATGAATCAGTGGCCATGCTGAATCT
The DNA here is from genome assembly GCA_013390005.1 of Calyptomena viridis. NCBI lineage: Eukaryota > Metazoa > Chordata > Aves > Passeriformes > Eurylaimidae > Calyptomena > Calyptomena viridis. The sequence goes on along the minus strand of WEIV01025161.1, from coordinate 28,143 downwards.
GTGTTAAATCTGGTCATTCTTAGCTGAAGGTGGTATCTGGGCTGAGGGTGGTAGCTGGGAGATGACTGAGTGCTTTTCACTGTTGCCTTCTGATCTCTAGATGCTTACACTATTCTTACAGCTGGGGGTGTTTTTAACACAGAAATTTTTAGCCATTACTCCAGCTTGTAGAATGGAGTAGCACCCTCTGTATTGCTTACAGATGTTCCCAAGCTGGTGTGAGTGCCTGAACGTGGTCCTCAAGAGCCCTTTACCCAGCTCATCTGAGCCCCCAGTGCCAGCCAGGGCAGTGACTTTTGTCCCATGGATGCTGAGCAGGGCTGCAGGGACAGCTGTGCTGCTGCATGGCCACTCAAGGAGGCCTTTCACCCATCTGCATCTTGGGCTGTGCTTCAGAGTGGTGTGCAGGGAGAGTTAGTGGATGAGAACACTGTCAGGCTCATGGTGTGCCAGTGCTAAGCTATTCTTGCAAATTTCTTAAAGTGCTCCTGTGAAAAGGATGTTTTGAGCTTTTATGCTGCATAAATTTGTTAACATGTATGCTTCCCTTTGTAAAGGAATGGGAATAGGAGTACCATAAGTCACTCCTCAGGGTCTGACACATTTACAGACCATATTGGTTATTGATGACACTGTTGAAACACTCCTATACAGGCAAAGGGAGGGACTTACCATGGTGCAGCTGAAACAGGTACTTGCAGCTATAGCAGCATGTCTGCACAGTGTAGGACCACAGTTCAGGAGCTTGTTTCTCTCTGGAGAGGGTACAGCAGCATGTGGTGCTGCAAGTGTACTGCTGTTCTGTTCAGAAATGTTCCCTCTGGAGGGGTTGCAGACTGACTGCCCAGAAAGCCCAAACACATTTTTCTGGGACTCATGATTTTCAAATTGTTTCGAATTTCTCCTGTACATGACACTCTTGTCTCTCTTAAGGTAGGTGTGTGCTAACTGTGAATATTGGTTTTGGTTTGGTTTTTATTGTTTCAGGGAACCTTTGGAAGCCTATATCTATTTTGGTCCTGTGTATTACCAGAAACTAAAGCACATGGTGTTGGATAAAATGCATGCAAGAGCTCGAGGACCCAGAGCAGTGCTCACCAGGTATTGTTACAGGCTAAGCACAAAATTCTTGTGTATATTCAGAAGTGTGCCCAGCTGAGTGATGTATATAAGACAAAGTTCAATTACCTTTAGATACTTGACACAAAATGCTGACCTGTTATTACACTATTGCAGGCTAAAAACTCTCTGTAGTAGACTCTGACAAGAGGTTGTTCTGAATGTCCAGATGTGCTCTTTGTGATCCAAAATTGAGTTTGTTTCTCAAACTTGTTAGCAATTGGTAAAAATGTCATCTGCTAATTCGCAGTACACACTGTGGCTCCTTCCTGTCAGATTGTGGGTATTTTAGGAGGTCTTTTTTCTTTAAGATTTGTATTTTCACAGAATTGGTTATGAGTAGAAGGAAGAAATTTCTTCTAATATTTCAGCATATTTTGGTAAATGGCAGGTTGATATTGATGCAGCCTATGTCTTTTTCTGTCAAGACAAAGCAAATTAATTGGCCCTAGTGTAGTGCAAGCAAGCATTTCACACAAATAAATTGCAAAAATTATAGAGATTCCAATTGTAAATCTCCGTTTTATTTGCTCAGTTACAGATATGTCCTCAGTTCCTTTAGAGTCATGTTTTTTGCACTAAGCCTGAACTTGGTTTTCTCTCCAACAAAAAGATTGATTACCATATTGGTGTCTTCTGGTGTCAAATTTTGAAGTGAAGCAGGTGTACTCTGAGTAACAGATAGTGTAAGCCCCTAGAGGTGGGCTTATATTATCTGGACCCTTTGGGGAATTTGAAGCCTCCTGCTTTTACTGGTGCTACTTACTTTTTCTCCCCTAAAGCCAAGCTCTGTCGCTGCTTGCACTCATGTTCTAAGGTGCTGGTATTCCTTGCTCACAAAAAATGTTTAGTGGCACAGGCTTTTGGGGATGCTGCTTCTAGTGGGTCATTTAGTTCACCTCTCTCCATCACAGTAGGATTATTTACTAAAACTTGCCAGAAAATTAATTTCAAGCTGATCTTGAATATTCTAGCAAAGGTTATTCCAAATGTCCCCTGCCAGTCTTTCTGGACTATTATGTACACCCTTACACCTCACCTGCTGCATGGTGGTGCTCTTCTTGTTGACCAGTCAAATTTATACTGATTCTGACAGTAGAGATCTTTGTTCTGTGTTTAAGATACAAGCACAGTCATGCCTATCCTGCCCTTACTCTTCCCTATAACAAGCATGATTAATGTTCTTTAATTCTTAATTTATTTTAATGCCTCCTATATGCAAATCCACTTCTCTTGCTTTGCCTGTCTGTACAAGTTAGACATTCTGTCCTCTTACTGTGTGCAGCTTCTGCCTGTTGATATGGTGTTAGAGAACTAAGGAGCAGGTCTCTGCTGTACTTGATACAGAGGTATCTTTCTCTTTTGCTTTTCATTGCATATGTCCTATGTCTTTTTGCTTTCCAACCTCATGCTGTCTGTAGGACAAACTGAAGTTGTCTCACATTTTCTATGGGAGTAAATACTAGGGAAAGAAATCATGAAAAGTTTTTGTAATTCTTGTCTGAACTTTTCCATCAACCACATTGAGAAAAGCAAGTGTAGCATAGCCATTCTGCTGCTTGCATATATGAACATAAATAATATTCCCAAATACTAGGCTGTCTGCCCCATTTTCTGTTCTACAGAGTGTTAGGCATCTCATTGGTGCTTCACATGGAAATGAAAACTCTGTCGTAGTTAACAGTGCACAGGATTTACTGGAACTCCTGGCTTACCCAAATCCCTTTATGTGATTTTGTACTGTCTCCCCAGCTTCTTAGCTGTTTAGAGATACTGAACTTAAATGAAACCTAAATCCCAGGTCAGCATAATGTTTATATGTAAGGATGAAGGTGGTGTGATTTCCCATACCCCTTACTTTCTACAAATTCTTTGTTCCAGTCAATAGCTTCATACTATGTAACTAGGCCTCTTTATTTGACTTTCAGGAAAGCTAATGGATGTTCAATTTATGCTGCCTCTTGACTAGTCTTTTGGGAATTTTCTTTTTTCTCTTCAACTGATTAAACATTTGTTATTGCCATTACCTCTACTGAGAGATTCTGCTTTGCCAGCTTTCATCCTCACTATTGTTTTATCATCCATTGCACTTCCTGGAGAGTAGATTGCATCCCACATTCTTTTTTGGTTTTAAAAGTAATCCTGTAACAGTTTCCAATGCAGGATTTGGCTGTCATTGTCTTGAAATGCATTTTATTATATATCAAATGTACCTTAACTGACAGAGAAAAGCTATATTTCTATCTGCAATAAGGCAGAAGACTTGAGCTTCTTGAACATCACTGATTCTAGCTATTGTTTTGATTAAAACAAGACTTTGTAGAATTACAAAGCAGCAGTCTTTGTCAATACAGTCAAAACCCACCAGGATGTTGCCCTCTGAATTGGTACTTGTTAAATGAAATGCAGTACTTAATTTCAGTGCCATGAGTAGTTGGCAATTAATTTATGACATAGTTCTATATATGGTGTTGCCCAGAGACCCAGTTCTGCTAAATCTTTTTAACAGATAAATAGCTTTTAATTTTTCTTACAAGAGAGCAGTACGAGCTTTCTACATGTGTAGTTGTTCTGATGGACATTGTCAGAACCAGCTCCTGTTCCACTGCAGGGGAACAATGTGATGACAGTGGTCAGGGCTCCTCTTCTCTCTGGGGCTGGGAGAGCACAGTCCTTCTGCTCCAGGCAGTGGTTTTTAGGTAATACTCCACTTCTTGGAGATCAGTGTTTCAGCCAACAACTCCATTTCACATTAGCCACTGGTTTTCCCTAACAGGCACAAGGGAGGTCTGCTGGGACCTGCAAGGCCTAGTTTTATTCATGGGGGTAGACTTATTTCCCCCCACTGGCCAATGAAACAAGGAATAAGACCATTAAGCTGAACCCACTGTTCTTGCAGAAAGTGCAGAATTAGTGCCAATAAATTCTTAATGTGCTTAAAACACTGAAGTTAATTGTTTTATGCTTTTTTCTAAAGGCAGCAGTTAAATAAAATGAAGATTGCTTGGCCTTATTTAAAGAATCACTGCATTTTATTTAGCATTTAAGGATTTTAAGAACTTTTTTTTTTTCCTTAGTATTAAAAATACCTCTTTTTAATTATATTCCCAATCTTAATTTGCTTTGTTTTCTGATGTTATATTTATAATAAAGAAAGAAGTTAGTTGCCCAGGGCAACAGCTGCAGTGTACATGTGTACAGTGGGAAAGGGGAAGCTCAAATGCTTTATAAATACTGTTTTAACATAATAAACAACTTTTGGTTGTGAGGAATTTTCAGACTCATGTGAGCTGGAAGAAGAATCTGCTAGACCTAGGAAGCAGAAGATAGACTCCTTTCAAAGGCCCAGTCTCAGTATTGAAATTTTTGGTACTTTAGAAAACTACTTTTTAGGTAGGGAGGTTTTTGTTTTCTTTTAATGAGGTCATACTGACAGTGGGAGTGAAATACTTAAAATCTTCAGGTTCAAGTTGAGTGGTTGTGGGGTTTTTTTTTGTTGTGTGGGGGTTTTTTGAAGAGGCCTTTTTGTATTTTTTTTAATGAGATCTCATTTACCATAGAAATCTTC
>WEIV01025161.1:5463-21410 GCA_013390005.1 Calyptomena viridis | reverse complement strand
GTACAGTGGGAAAGGGGAAGCTCAAATGCTTTATAAATACTGTTTTAACATAATAAACAACTTTTGGTTGTGAGGAATTTTCAGACTCATGTGAGCTGGAAGAAGAATCTGCTAGACCTAGGAAGCAGAAGATAGACTCCTTTCAAAGGCCCAGTCTCAGTATTGAAATTTTTGGTACTTTAGAAAACTACTTTTTAGGTAGGGAGGTTTTTGTTTTCTTTTAATGTGGTCATACTGACAGTGGGAGTGAAATACTTAAAATCTTCAGGTTCAAGTTGAGTGGTTGTGGGTTTTTTTTTTGTTGTGTGGGGTTTTTTTGAAGAGGCCTTTTTGTATTTTTTTTTAATGAGATCTCATCTACCATAGAAATCTTCATCCTGTATCTGTTGGAAAACCCGTGGCATATCAACCCATGGAGTTGAGACATCGTAATATTTCAAGAGGTTTTATCTTCCCATAGTTGGATTGAGACTTTGTTTGGGCTCACGTTTATAAAGCTATTTTGTCATTTTATCCTGTGGAACAGCACCTGGTGAAACTTCTAAAAGNCTATTAGATGTTGAAGGCTTTTATAAATCCTTTTCTCTGAGTTGCAATAAGTTGGCAGAACCTTTTTCCTAGTATCTTTAATACACTTAGCAAATTCGGTTGTTTGAAAGAATATAAATAAAATATACTCCAAAAGTTATAGGCCAGATCTGTCATTGAATATTCTAGGTGGAGTACACTGCTACAGGCATCAGAAACTGCACTTAAACATTAGGTTTCACTGAGCAGTTAAGCCTCAGTAACATTTTTTAAATTTTTTTCTCTTTGCTGTCACATTTCAGGGAATATGCCAAGGTGGAAATATTTAATATATATTAAACATATTTAATACAATATATTAGTGCTTCAAGAATTAAGGATTGTTTTTGCTTCATAGTTTGCTCTAATATTTACCACCTAGGTACTGCAGCATTGTTGCCAGTACATGAGAGTAGAACTGATACTGTATGAAATGGCAGTATGACAAACAAGAGGTTACAAGTTTTGACTCTGTCCAACAAAAATAATGGCTTCAGCAATCTTAATGTTAAATAATATATTGTACCATACCTTTTTACCTCACCATCTTTAATGTGTACTTACATTGCTTTGTTAAAACTTTCCTCTAGCACCATAAGGACAAGGAATCTTCCCAAACAATAAATAAGAGTTTGATTTGAGTTGAGGAGCTAGAAAATCAGAAACTTATACAATACAAAAATTAGTCTATTAACTGTCATACATGGAAAAAAAACTCTAGATAAATATTACTTGAAAAATGAGTAGGATTTCAGTAATGAGTTAGCAATGTGTGTACTACTTGTTTGCTGATTTATTTCGGTATTCTCTCCCAGATCAAAAACATTTTTATTTTAAGAATTTAGGCTTAGCTGTAGTTCAGCTGAATCATTAGGTTGATGATTGATTTATTATCTGATGAATATTGTTTCATTATTTAGCTACAAACTATAATGAATGTCTCTTCAGAAAAGAGTGCCAAATCTGTGTCCTGATTGTCTTTGGTGCTGTTCTCTCTTTTCTTATTTTCAATTACTCAGCTACATTCTGTGAGGTAAAAAGTTGTGGCCTGATGCTGCAGTTGCCATTCACAGAATTAAACTACATCATATTGCTAGTGCAGGAGCAACATGTTTTTGAGATCAGCAGCTCTGGTTTGCAGAAGGCTGTTGTCCATCGATCTTATAATGTTCCTACAGTTTGAAGATGGGCATTACTAGAGTCATAGAATGTGTGTTCTGGAATACTTACTACATTTTTTCAAATGTTTATTTCAAAGGCAACCCACTGAAGGTCGATCCCGTGATGGTGGTTTACGTCTTGGAGAGATGGAACGGGACTGTTTGATAGGTTATGGAGCCAGCATGCTTTTATTGGAGAGACTGATGATTTCAAGTGATGCCTTTGAAGTGGATGTTTGTGGACAGTGTGGCTTGCTGGGGTATTCTGGCTGGTAAGTTGTCAAGTGGTACACAGTAAGTGTGCTTTTGTGTAACAGAACCTTCCCCTTGGTTATAGTGCTTCTCAGTTTTCAAGGGCTCATAGACACCAATTAACAGTCCCATGCATCTTACTGAAAAGCAGTGTCAATGTTCAGAATTGGTATTTGGAAAATTGGTAACAGGGGATGGTTCTTGTTGTGGTCTCATCAAAGTTAGGACTAAATTGAGTGTGTAGTCAATGGGCCAGTGGTCTCTTCTGTTTGTGGGAGCACAGGTATTCTCTTCCACAGCCAGCTGTGCTTGTGGGAAAGGTTCCCTTTGGTCTGCTGGCCTTCCATCCCACACTTGCAAGGGATTATCAAACACCCAGTCCCGTATATCACCTATTTCTTGAAAAGGGGAAAATAACTGTGTCAATGTACTTGATGTTTTTGCCATTAGAAATGAGATTACTAGCTAGGCTAGTCACACATCTCCCTGGCACAATCACATGTTCAACCTCACAAAGCTGAGAGAGAGTGGGCACAGAAGAGTAGGAGAAGAAAGCAACATCCTCTTCTTTCTTGTTCTCTAACTATGCAGTTCATAATGCAATGAGTATGACTTTCTTTGGCTGTGCCCCTCCCAAATGCCTTTTGCTTTGTAGTCTTGTAAAACAAGAAGTTCCTCTTAGAAGCATCAGACAAATGCCCTGATCCCATGTTGGAACTTGAGGGACAAGCAGCTGTCTGTTTGGAAATTCAGCTACCCTCTGCCCAGCTGCCTTGTCCCTAAGAAACTTCTCTCTAGACTAGCTAATGGTCTTGCTGTCTTGTGCTGAGAACTAAGCTAGTATTGAGTTTGTCTCCAACAAACAAACTGGTTTTTCATGTCAGGGAAGCATAAAACTGAGTGTCAAGCTATGTGGAGCTCACCCTGTTTAGCACTCTGGGCTTTGCTTTAACTATCTTTTCAGCAATTTTGAGTAGCTAGATTTAAAGATGCCCTGTAGCATGCTGAAAATACACCACTATTATTAGAAGACAGGCAAACTTCTGTTTATATTCTTTAGAGGTGAGCAAAATGTTTTGCTTTAGCTTGGCTTTGTTTTAGCCAGAAAGAAAAACAGACTTGTGAGGGTTTGAGATACAACGTTCTTGGGAGCTTTGGGAAAACAGGTGACCTAGAGTCCCATGACTAAGGGAGGAAAAAATAAATTATGTAAGTTCAAGTTACATCTTAGTCTAATATTTGGAGCAGGGAAAGATGGGAGAGTTGAAAGGAGGAGGAAAAAGATTCATTTCAAAACACCTCAAAAAAACAGTTTTGGAAACTCACCATGTCTTGGCTATCAATATCAATCTATTGGGAGAGGCAGGAAATTGGACTTTATTCACTTCAGTGCTTCAAGAGTGAATTTTTCGTGATGTAATGAAGTAGGAAAGTATGGTGTGTTCTCAGTTGGTAGATGTGTTAAATTGATAGCTACCAGTTCTGCCCTGGGTCAGACTTTTCTTCTGAAGCATGTGGCTCCTGGCCAGAAACCAAGGACCACTTTGTCTGCTCTTTTTTTTTTTTGTTGTTGTTGTTTGTTGTGGAGCAGGAAGTTCAGACAGAGGTAAGTAAACATGTGTGTAATCCAGAGGAGAGACAAGGCCTACTATATGCATTCCTGTTGTGGTTGGTGATTTTTAGTTGGGCATGGCCCTGCTGGCTTTTGTGTAATAACTTTTTTGGAGAGTCCTGTTTTTCTTGAGTATGTGTTCACTGTTTGTAAGAAGTGAGGCCTTTTTCTGATCCAGGTCTCTTAAAACTACTGCAATGCAAATAACAGTTGAAGGAAGTTGTGTGAAAGGAAGGACATCCATAAGTCAAACAACCAACCACTTCTGTGTAAAACATTGCCTTAGAAAAAAACTCACATGCAGATGCAGCTCAATTATTTTTTCAATAAGACCTTGACTTTCAGAGCAGTCCTTGAAAATTTTCAGAGTCCCCAGGAGGTGAGGGTGCCGTGAAGAAAATTAAAAATTAAAATTAAGGAACTTTAAAAATGATACTACATTTGAAGATGATGTTAATACGTTTCATTTTTTGAAGTTTGTAGCAAAGTTTAGTAACTCTTTAAATAACTGAAAGAAACTACTGTCTCAGACAGAGCCAGACATTCTTGCATTCTGCTTCTGTGAAAAGCTGTCTGATGTGTGAGAGTAATCAATAAGAGGAAGTTTCTGCTAAATTATGTTCTGTGTCTACCAGTAGCTGAAGCAAGTGGCCCTGTAATGAGCATCACAGGAGAGACCAAATCATTAAGAGAAACTTCCAAACGGGCCTTTTCAGTAGCTCTGGCATTAATAAGACATTGCTGCAAGAAACCTTTTAGAAACATTGTTTGGTGGCTAGCATTAAGGACACTTGTCTTAAAGAAGATGAGTCCTTCCTCTCAGACAAGGACTAGCCACTGGATGTGTTTTTCTGCAAGACAGTTACAGCAGATCAGTGTTGGGGCCTGAACTGGTATTTTCACAGGGGAAGGGAGCTGTTGTGGCAGTGACAGAATTTGTCCCTGTGAAAAATGCAATTGAAACATATGATGTGCCAGTTCTATGCAGATTTTCAAAATTTGCTGTTGGACAGATGCTCAAGGGCAGAACTCCACTGAATGCAATGAGCAGAATTTGGTCCTTTTTCAATGATAAGTTGAGGAGTTACTCTGATCTCTAGAGTATGAACATTTTAAAATATATATGAAGAAAAATTTTGTTCCTGGTTCAGATTCAGCCTTGGCACATTTGCCAAGTTTTCTAACCAGTTTAATGTCAATTCTAGGACAAATGGTCTTTCAAGTACTTGTCTTTGTGATCTCTGACAGAGTTTTGTGCTTACTGCACCTTAACCTTTCTGGGTGGTCCCCATTCAAGTACAAAGCAGGCCCAGAATGATGTAGCTTTGAGCCCGTGTGTAGTGAGTAGTCTCTGCTCCTCAGTCCCTGGGAGCTGTAATCAAATGCCAAACATCTGCTCATGACAGAAGAGTTATGTCTCATCAGGCTTCCAGGGCTTGCAAGGCTGCTCCTATTGAAAGGAACTGCTTGCTTGTTATCATTGGAGAACAGCTACTGTTCAGGTCACTTCCTCCCACTGTAAAAATGTACCTATCCCTATAAATATGGACTAGGGGAGTAGTTATAAACCTGTAGTTGAGGTCTACTGTGTTTTAAAGGCATGCTAACATTTCCCTTATGTAACAGTGTCTACAGGAGAAGCATATTCCAGGGACACAGCTAATTTAGTCTATTATCTTCTTACTTCCTATAGCCAGATTTAGACAAAGCCAAAGCAATTGCTGGGAGTAAATAAAGCTTAATTCCTCATCACAAACTGCAGAAATGTAATTTAGACTTCTGTACCATTGGTTAAAAACTTTCTTGGTTTAAAGAAAAAGGAAAAAAACCCATATGAAAGTCAAGGCAAACACAGTTTTCTTGGAAAATAACCAGCTTTTCGACATGCTTGAAGTCTGTTTGCAAAAGAAGTAGCAGGCTCTGAAAAAGTAACTGGAAGACTAATGCCAACCCTCATAACCAAGAACTTTACCAACTTTATTGGACCTATCTCCACTGACTTGTGCTCTGGGTCAAGTTGTTCACTGGTAACAGAAACAAGTGACTAAGCATTGGCTTTACTGTTGATGTTGACTCTCAGCCTCATTCTGTACTACAGAAACCTGTAGAAGTTTGCCAATTCTTCTTTAGTTGGATCTTCAGACTGCTATGACTTTATACCATAAATATAAATTTGAAACACAGGAACAGAAAAAGAGCTTTGTTAGACCATTAGGAGGTGCTGAGTCACACTGTGTTCCCAGAGAACTAGCTTTCTCAACTCTCCAAAACCAGAAGATGGAATATACATGAGAACTAGAAACAGTGGAACTGGAAAGGTTGGAATATAATATTTATAAGAAATATTCTTCATTTACTTTGTGTATACACAGAATAAGAAAATAAATAATTTAAATAGTTTCTACCACCACTGAATTTAGTCCCAATACTGTGAAGATGGTCAAGCCTATATATTCCTTATGTAGTCAGGTTTATATCTATCTTTCTCCCAGAGTTTTAAGGTCATTATTTGAATAAAGAGCACAAAGGATATGTGTTAAAGCAGTTTTACTGGGTCTTTATCTTGACTAAAGCTCTGGCTGTTCACACAGATAGAAGATGGGAGGTGCCTCTTTTCTGCAAAGTGAAATGATTTGAGACATTATAGGGTGGAATTGCATATAAAGAACCGTCTTTCTTCCTGTGACTTCTTTTTGTGACCTATATACAAGACAGAAACCAGAGCATTAACCATTTTTTCAGAAACACTTAGCTTTGTTCACCTCTTTTCTGTCATTACGCAATGCTGAATTTGTGTTGACAGTTATGTGAGTGGTGAAGAAGTAGAAGTCAGTCCTGTTAGCTCCTGAGCATTATGATTGTCCTCCAAGAAAAGTGCAAGTTTAACATTAAACTGCTGTTGTTTTCAGTCAGATTATTTAGGACCTTAAGGTTATGACTTACTTAAGTGCTAAAATGTGTCTCGAGCACTTGGCACTTTCTAGGATTGAGGCCAGTGTTTAAATGCAGGTGGACAAAGAAACCAGTGGCTAGTGGCAATTGTTTTCTGCAGAAATTCACTTATGGACCAACTCTGACTTTCTCTTTGTTTCCCTAGGTGCCACTACTGCAAATCATCGTGTCACGTGTCCTCTCTGCGCATACCTTATGCCTGCAAACTCTTATTCCAAGAACTGCAGTCAATGAACATCATACCTAGGCTAAAACTAGCTAAGTACAATGAATGAACAAGATGAAAAAGATGGAAAAACGTACCTTCAAGAATTGAAATCCAGCATATGTAACTGGGAGGTTTTTTTGGTGAAGAGGAATAACTCTAAAACCTGAGTGGGTAGAAGAGAGGTACAAGACAGTAAGAAAGCTTACCTACATATCCTCCCCATTTTTAAATGGACATGGAAGAGCCCATCAATAAAATACACTAGGAGTAAAATACACTAGGAGCAGTTTCAAAAGCCTTGATTAGTCGTGAACAGGACATGTGGAAATAACTCCATGATCCAGCAAAGCACTTGGGTCACTTCAAACAATCTCATTCTTGCTTTTGAGAAGTTCTTTGCTGGACTAGGTTCTTAAGCTGAGCTAAATACACATCTTATTGATAGAGATTAAAAATTCTTTCCTGACCAGTGTAATATGAAAGACTAATAAACATTTTAAATAATACTGGCTGTATATGTTGATAGTTGTGTGAGGTTGGTAAAGCCTTATAATGTCTAAACAATTTTCCTATTCTTAAAGCATTTTGTTAAAGTGTTAAAATTTTCTTAAGTAGCGTCAAGCTTAGAGAAATTAAACTACTTTCTTGAGAACTTGAGATCAGATGTTTTGAGTGAAATTTCAATGTGCAGGTGCATTTGTGTGCAAGCAATTGTGTGATTATACAGGTAATCTGCTTTCAGCTAAATGTATGCAGGTTCCATGAAGTCCAGGGGAGGAGGTGACTGCATATGTAGCAAGTGCATGATTCAGCTTACAGATACCCATTCAATTCCTACTGGGTGAAGTAGATTTGATAATACACTGCCTCAAAGGCCTGAAAAGATGGGCTGCAAACACTAGGTAATGATGTATGTTGTCACAGAAATTTAGAACTTCTGTAAAATATGGGTGTAGCTAAAGCTTCCTTTAAGAACAAAAATAAACCAAACCTATGAAGAGCAAGAAATCCTTCACTGACAGTGAAGCAGTGACTTTGAATGACCTGAAAGGATTTAGAAAAGGAACAGCTGAATTTTTTCATGAGATCTAAGGCCTAGAACTAAAGCAGTGGATTAACTAAGACACTTAGTACCCCAAACTCTCTTGAGCCCTTACTCAGCAAAGCATGCTGTTAACTTTTTAAGCAAAGTAATAGTCCCACTGAAGTCCAGATGAAGTCTTTGCATGTTCATGTGCTTCAGTAAAAAGCAGCACTCTGGATCAGGGAGGGTACAGACCACATGATCTGGAAGTCCTGAGATGCCGTTTGGCTCCTCATATGGCTGAATGACCATGGTCATGGTGCACGACCATCCTGCTAATCCTGTCACTCTTCATGCAGTCATGTTGCTGCTGTTCTCTTATCTGCTTATGGAGCACAGATGAGTATCAGCTGAGTAGGTAAGCTTCCACCAAAATGCTTCAACTAGTAGCTTTGTATTTTGGCTTAAAAATGAAGTTTGAAGAAATAGATTCTATTTTTCTTCACTTTTTTTTTTTTTTTTTTTTTGCAACTGGACTAATGACAGCACAGATACCAATACAGCACATGTGGATTGGAAAAGCTCTTGAAGCACCTCTGCCAGGATCCGAGCGCTCAGGTTATTTACAGAGAACTGTAAGACCGTGTCGTACTGCTTCAAACTGGAGGAAGAGGTTAACAAAAGCCCAACCAAAGGAACAACCTGTGCTTTGGTGCCTGAGATGGCCCAGCTGCGGCTCGGGAGCACCAGCAGAGGGAGTGAGCCTCTAAGGCTACGGCTGCCTGAGGGAAACGTGCTGGTCTGCACCAAGGAAACCTCACTGAGGATAAGGGTTCTTGCTCAATAGACCTCTCTAAGTGATCTCCTAGGTCGGGTGGTCAGAGCTACAGGACATGAAAGACTATGCAATGTGTACAGTTTCACCTGTGGAAATTTAAGCAGATACAGCAGAGGTGGAGGAGGAGCAAAGGAGTGTGCTCATGAGTAACCCCATTGAGAGAACAGGTCTGTGTGTGGGCCTGAGGGGGAACCTTGCAGCTAGTTTAGCTCAAGCTGATGAAAGCATGGGGATGAATGGTTTTGTGAGAGTAAAGGAAATCCTCTGTAACAGCTGAAATTTAGGAAGAAGGGGGCAGCCTTAAGAATGATGGGTCTGGTAGAACATAGAAACTAGGCATATCTGGGCAGTAAGTGAAGGTCACCCACTATCAACTAATCCGGTGATACCTACATCAGTTCTATTTACACGTCATTGCCTCCTAAGACAAGCCTGTGCATACCTGGGAGGCAGATTTGGGCCGAAACTCTGATTTTTGCTTTTTGCCTCTCTAAGAGGCTGCCTATGTTCCATCACAGTAGACACCTGCAAGTAATCTCTTGGCAATAGAATAAGCATTACAAAACCAGCAGCAGAAACAGAACAAACTGCTATGGATTCCTGGAATATGGTTGGTCAAAGTGGCAATTTGAGGAAGCAATCTTACTGCAGTCAGGAAAAATTACGATGCATGGACTGATGAGGTAAAATACATTCTCAGAACCCCGGAGTTATCACACTAGTTTCCTCTAGTGAGCCTCATCTTTGCAGCCCTCTGAATTATCTTCCCAGACAACCTCCCCTCCCCCACTTTTTATACCATGAATGCCTTCACAAAGAGGTCTTATGTCAGCAAGCGGCTGTACTGCTGTAGCTAAACTTGCCCAAGTCAACCCTGCCATGACTGCCTAACTGCCGAATTAGATACAACACCTGACAAAATCTGAAGGCTTTAGCATAAGGAGCTGTGGCTAGAAAACTACCGTAAAGTTTTCATTCCACTGCAACTTCTTTATTCCTTGTATATAGTGTGCGGGAGAGGCTTTCTAGAAATGCTGTTCAGCATGTAGGTCACGAGCATTAGTCTCAGCTGAAATGCCAAATACAGTCTGCTTTCTGATATAAACTAGAGGTGTGTGCTGTGCTTGGAAAAGATGCCTAACTCCACAGAGTATGTTTAAGTTGCCATTTACTTTGCAGATAAAGGATTAAATGCAGTGTACCCTCTTGAATACACGTCCAATGCTACTGTTTGGTTGCGAGAAACAGAATGAAGGCAGGGCTGGGCTGCAGGATGCAATGAGGCAGAGCAAAGCATAGGGCTTTTGGCTGGTTCTGGAACAAGTGACCAAACAAGGTTGGTCACTTGTTTACAGTTCAGAAAAACAGCTTCACTTCAAATAATTTACATAACCCTTACAAGTTTTTTAGGTCTTGTTTTGTTTTATTTTGTTTTTCTCTTAAAGGTAAATGTATCCAAACATAGAAACTAGAAAAACAAAAATGAAACCAGACTGGCAAATCTTGGCATTCAAAGAGGATATATTATGTAATATAGGTATACTGAGTTGTAATAATTTTAAGATGTGGAAAGTAAAGGGCTCCCACTAAGCACAATTGGTTTTGTTTGTAATGCCCATATCTTGTTAAGAGTTTTCCTTACAGAGAAGCTTCAATGTGCAGCAAAGAGAGCTTTTAAATCTTTGGACTCCTTGCTTGTTGCTTGAACAGGGAGGAAAAACAGTGAAAAACACAGACCCATGATGATGAGAAATCACTGTCTTTTCTTGTGTTTTCTAATGGTAAATACAAAAATACCTGTGGTTTATAGCAAAATGGGAGTACATCATAATTAAAAGCCCACAAAGACTGAAGAATATTTCATTGGTTAGTGATAACTAATGGCAAACTAATGAATAGTGCTGTGCATCTGAAAATGTGTTTGTAAGCCCTGCTCAGACCATGCCTGTAAACCCTGATGGTAAGAATAACTGGCATCACACAGCTGTAAAACCAAACTAGAGGGGCTGAAAATGTGTCTGTACTTTCCTGTGCCTGAGGATGAGGATAGCCCTAGCGTCATGGAGCACAAGCCTTGAAACAGCCCTCCCACAGTGACCCCTAGCAGCTCTCCTCAGCCATGTCCCAGCACAGGCACCTCTGGAGCTGTGGCACCGAGCTGGCTTAGCACTGCTGAGAGGCCCCTCCAGCCGGCCTCTCCTCCCATTGGAGCTGAGGATTGTTTTACAGCCCATTGCCATTTCAGTAGGGCCATGGAGCACTTGATGAATTCCCTCCTCTGAAGAGGACGTGACTTGCCCAGGGCCAAAGAAAGACTGTGCCAGAACTAGGATCAGGGTTCCACAGTCCCCAGGTGCCAGACACGTGCTTCCCTTAAAACTGAGCACTTCATCAAACCGTAAAATCCAGCCAGATGGTGACTCTTTGCTATTATCTGGATCAGTGCTGGGAGGCTTAACGTGTACAAGGCACGGTGAGGATGTAGATTCCAGTTTCTGTGTCTAAGGCTCAGAAGCCCAGAAAATGGATCCATTTTTTAGACCTACTAGAAATGTGGACATGTTTGAACATAAGTTCTGACTTCAGTCCATTCTTCTCATGAAATGCATAGAAGCACCAGTTTCAGTGTGGGAATTCTTTCTTTGGGAAGTTCTTTCAGTGAAGGTGTTCTTTTTTTGGGAAAGGGTAGAGAGGTGCAGGAGTAAGGACAACTACTTTGTCAATCTTACTCTTCCCTGGATATGTGGTCCCAGTCATACTCTGTGCTTTCAGGTAGCAAAGACTGCATGAATCAGTTTTTCCCCTCAGCAATCATTTAAGAACTCGCCATATGAACCTAGGAGACAAATATACCCTCCCTGCCTTCCATACATATGAACATACATCCCAGAACACCAGAACTCTCAGTTAAACTCTCCAAACCCAGGTCAGAGCCAACACAGAGACTTTTTGAAGTTGGAATTTTTAAAAAACTGTTCAAGATTTTTGTTATCTACTCAGCAAATGGATTTAGGCCTTTCTTCCATCTTCCAAAAAATCTTTTCAAGCTCCTGAGCTGCCCATTGCTCTTTGCATCTCGCTGCTGGGGAAAAACAAAAACAAAAGAAACATCTATATATTTCTCCAAATTGCAGTTATCCCCTTACTTGGGTATTTACTGAGGCAGGTACCTCTGAGGTGGTTCCAGTGACCACATATTTTTTCCAATAACTTCATTGTGCATATCCATGTCCCCTCCTCCCAGTCAGTATATAAGCAGAATGTTAGTTCCAAATCAAAAGCAATTCCCTGCTGCTAACTGCAGCAGAGCCTTTGTCTTTGGCTAGCATGAGTTTTGGGGAGCTACTTGACCTGTGCATATGCTTTACTATTCCAGACGGGGCACGGGAGTTATTGTTTACTCAACAATAAAACATAAACAGAAAAATAACTTGAAAACTAAGAAAGAAATCAGTGTACTAAATAGTAAAGTCCTAATTTCTTGCTAAAATTGTGTTCTAATAGGGGAAACAGTTTTCCCTTGAACTCTAGTGAATCAGAAACTTAAACTCTGCATTCAGGCTTCCTCCCCCTGCCAGTCACACAGGCACTGAAGGTAATTCTCCATATTCCAGGCGGATCAAAAGAAGCTCATTATCAGTTGACCATCTAAAAGGATATGACAGCTTCACATCCAGTTGTTCGGCAGCTGAGATGCAGTCTGGAACAGATCTTTTCTGTGTCTGTTGTCTATAATAGCTTCTAGGGCTGGCTCTTCTTCCAACACACAGTACAAATCCTCTGGTAACTTGTACCAGCCACACACAACAAAAGCCAGCTAAATCTGGTGTAAGCTCGGAAATCGATGACTGCTTGCCCTTTTCTCGTACTCAAGTCAGCAAGTGTCTCCCAGGCTGTGTTCTGGGCTGCAGCCCTGGGGACAGGAGTTCTTCTTGACTCCTGTGGAAACTAATACTATCCAGAAGAGAGAATTCTCTTTCTCCAAACAAACTGACCAGTGACCAGTGTGAACAAGATACTTCCACTGATCCCTTTCGGCAACACTAGCACTGCACTGCTTCATACACCTGAGAACCTGTGCTGAGCAAAATTCCTTTCACAAACGTTCGTAAGAGCATTTAAGGCTGATCTGTGCTTGTCTTCAACAAAACTTGGTTTCTGTCATGCCTATGGTTATAGCAAGCCAGCTGCAATTCAAGTTACTTTTCTTTCAAACTAAAAGGAAGGTGCCTCCTGTCCAGTGTGTGTGCAATCCATCATTTGCACGCCTCTGCTCTTCTGCTCAATTTCTCCCAGATACCTGCATATGTGCCTGCCCTAGCCACTTTTGTGGGGTGCTTGTGTCAATTAAAGCCTTTTGAAGGAATCAGTGCATGTGTTTACCTAGGCAGTCTTTTGATGTTCCCCTTCCAGTTCCTGCATCTGTTGGCATCATGTTCCCCAAGCACATACATGGAGTTGATTCCAGAAGTCATCTGTCAGCTTACTCCGTATGCTGTCCTTCACCTATACATATAGCTTCCTCAGGGGTGTTAATATATGTAAAATAAAGTTAACATTTCCTGTTCTGGTAATAAAGATGAGTAAGTGGGAAAGAGAAGCCAGTACAGAAACAAGATCCTTCTGTTTATTCCACAGGATTTGCCCACTAGATGAAGATAGCAGAAACAGAGGAATGGAGCTGGGAAGTAGGGTGGTCAGAAGTGTGGGTTCATACTGAGAGGAGGAAGCTGCTGGCTCAGGCAAGAAAATATGGAACCACTCACAGACTGCAGCCACTGCAAAAATAATGAAGTGTCACTGTGTGTTTGGCTGTTGCCAGCAATCTTACAGCCTGCACAGAGATACATCAGATCCAGAAGGATCCCCTGAGTCACTGAACTCAGATCCCTGGTATTGCAAAGAACCATTTTACATGATTCCTTTCACAAGCTATTCACATCCGTTCTTAAAATTAATGCAGGCTTTTGTCCCTGATAACCTATGGGAAAACTTCCATAGAACCTGAGCCTAAAGTTGCCTTTAAATAGAATAAATAGCTAAATTAATAGAAAACAGTTTATACTTTTTTGTTCCTGTGCTGATAGTTTTCTTTTGTTGAAAATGCTTTTCTTGGGGGTTTCCCCCAAAATACTAGTTAGGGTTCCATAATTCAGAATCTAGTACTAGCATAAGGAGCTTTTTACTGCAAAAAAAGTTAGTGTGGTCACCATCTACTGGCACAGTCAACTGCAGAGTGGAAGACAGTCCTAGAAGCATGTTTTTCTGAAAGATCTCAAATTATCTGGATGATACATTGATATGAACTGTCATACTTCCATTCTGCCTCTGCTTATCTTAACCATCAAAAGAATCTCATTATCAGTTGATCATCTAAAAGGGTATGTCAGCTTCACATCCAGTTGTTCAGCAGCCTGGAATTTGTCCTCTGTTCCTGTAATGACCCTACTCTTTCCTCCATGCACCAGCACAAGTTTGTGTTCTTTATTAAATAAAGATGGTGTTCTTTTCACAATAGCAAGAGTCCGTCTCCACTAAAAAATGCATCATCTGATGCAGTTTAGGGTTAATCTCTGTATGTTTTATGGCTTGTAGATGATCTGTGTAGGCAAGAACTTGGAGTGAAAATTCCCAGCTGTATACTTGCTGCATCCTTGCTGAGACCTGCCCATTTTATCAAATCGAATCTTGCAGCCTAAATGTTTAAAAAAAAAAAAAAAAAAGTGACTTGCAATCTGAAAACGGCCAGCCTGCAGCACCGGAGGAGATGGTCCATGCTTTCAGAAGAATCCAGTAGTTTTTAATAAGTGTCACGTGGGATATCCAGAAACACGAGATTCTTTTTAAACAGGTTAGTAAAACCCAAACAAGAAACAATAGCGGAGCTATGGAAGTACACTAGGGTGATCTGAGACACTGAGGGGGAATTAGGGAAGCAGGAAGACAACAGCATTGACATACTCCACAAGAATGAGGCGACAGGAACTAACCTGGTCTAAGAGAAGAGCTGCTGCCCACATACCACTTCCTAAAGAGAACGTACACCTTTGCATCATGTCAAAGAACAGCCCAAGCCTCTAGATATCCAGGCTGCGCTGAATCCCATCCTTCTCATTGCCCCCATAAAGAACATCTCCCTGTGTTCACAAATCCTGTCTTTTAAGCTCTCTGAAGCTTTACACCGGTGAAGGCTGAAATTCCACAAGTGCAGGATGCCTGTGACGGAGACACCGGTGCTGCCACGGCAGGTGTTCCGCACTTCCAGAAGCCAAGCCCCTGGCTGCCATTGCCCTCCTGCAGCGGGGCCGTGCCCGGGAGCGATGGCGAGTGCCCGCGGACTTCTACTGGCCCAGAGCTGGGTGCCTGAGCCCCCGGGGCTGCCGAGGGCTGTGACCACACCCCAGAGGCCATGAGGGAAACAGGTATCTTCCCGCGTACAGACGGCGCCCGCAGCACCTCCTGGTTTTTAACGCTAACGCTGTTTTCAAAACCCCTCGGAGATGAGCCTTACTCAAACACGAAACGATCCCTCACGTTTTTATGGGGCTTCTGCCTCCCCACATGGCCCAGGGCTCTCCCTAAAAGGGCAGGCTGGCCTCGAGGGCCCCTCACGCACGGACTTCCCTCGAAGGGCTTGCACCATCCACGGTGAAGCTTTGAGGGAAAAAAAACCCAAAACCAAACCACAACATGAAGTGGGGAAATGTCTCCGTTTTGGCTGTGGCAATCAAAAATATCCTCACCCACACCGCAAAGCCCGCAGGGGCGTTTAGCGGTGGGGCTGAGCGTGTCCCCCTCACCGTGGGAGCGGGACGCTGGTGAGGGAGGAGGGCGGGTCAGGGCCCCGCGGGGACGGCAGCAGGTGGCCTACGGGCCCGAGGAGGCCGGGGCAGGGGCGGTGGGATCTGGCGGAGGAGGTTGGAGCAGAAGCAGGAGCCACGGATCGCGTCGTCGAGGGGAGGCGGC
This sequence comes from Calyptomena viridis, assembly GCA_013390005.1. Classification (NCBI taxonomy): domain Eukaryota; kingdom Metazoa; phylum Chordata; class Aves; order Passeriformes; family Eurylaimidae; genus Calyptomena; species Calyptomena viridis. Next base: position 5,831 of record WEIV01025161.1, on the reverse strand, counting down.
GGCAAAAAGCCGGCCGTGCCCGCCCCGTCGGGGCTCCGCTGCGGTGCCGCCTGGAGCGGGGCCAGCCCGGTGGCACACGGGTGGTGGAGAGAAGAGAGAGATGGAAGTTCGCCGGCCGGAAAGCGCAGAGCCCTTGCTTTGAGTTTGAGTTGGTTTTTGGTAGGGAGAGTGACAGAGGAAGGAGAAGCACCAGTCTCCCCGGCGGGCCTTGCTCTCGCCTCGCCGGACACTGCGAGGGCTTCTCCGCCGGCCGTGGACTCGGTGTTTGCACTGTGTCTCTCCCGTATGATTTTTATCGGCCTCCTCTTCACGCACACTAGACTCCCCGCCCCAAAACTCGGCCGAAGGGGTGCGCACCGCCCGGCCCG
>WEIV01025155.1:25827-41346 GCA_013390005.1 Calyptomena viridis | reverse complement strand
CAGGACAGGCACCTGAGTTCATATATGGACATTTGCACATAGTTGACTTAGTATTTAAGAAAACATTCTACCTTCAGTTCGTGGGAGTACTTTTATTTTGGTGCTTAAAAATAGCAACAAATATAGAGATACAAAANTCCTTCAGAGAGCTGACTGATTTTCTTTCATTACTCTCCACACTCTCCCTCACTGTTTCAGGTAGAACAGGCAGAGATCACTCTTTCTCATGAGGCCCTTGCTAATTATCAGTCATGACTTGCTCATACACTGTAGCTACTTCGCTAGGTAGACACTTATTGGAGTCATTTAGTGAGAGACTCGTGATAAAAGTCTGTCTCTTTTGAAGTAAGAATTGAAGTTCACATGAGAGTTTTCCAACTTCTGCTAAGCATTCTGTCCTTTTTTAAGACTGCCAACACATTTGTGGAAGAGAGCCAAGATCTGAAAACCAAACTGCTTTGCATTACTAAACATGAAGCTTTGTTAAGAAGCAGGCATCTATCTATTCAAGCTTGCACACACTCAGTGAAGGCTGATTTCTACAGCTAGCACCTTGCAGGTGTATAGCCTAGAAATGTGTCCGTTCATGTGTGATCACTCAAGCCACATAATGACAAGCTGGATGTCCACATCCACTGACAGCTGGATTGATTTTGAAACACTTCTATGAATCATAACTTTACTCCTAGAGAAATGCATTCATCTCAAAATCCTCTATATAGTCTCCATCCCACACATTTACACTGTGCTGTTAGTATTACATTCATGATTAGTTAGTGGTTGACCCTACCACATAATAGCAGCAGGAAAAGGGGCAGGAGAAAGAAAGGACAGGAGAGACACAAAGCTATTCTTCCAGCATTCCCCCAAAGCATTCACACACTACTAGCTTCTCATGATTGTTAAAAACACAGTCTCTCTCACAATATTTTTTACTATAGTTTATTGCAGACAAATTAATGAGATCTTTCCAGATTCCTAGAAAAACAATTTTAGCATGAAACATTTCATAACTTTCAAGAATGACAGAGCCAGTGCTCTGAGATCCAGAATTTGCTCTGTTCTCTCCTGTATCACTTCTGAAAAATGTGTTAGACAAAAACAAACACTAAAATTTCCCAAACATTCCTTTCTCAAGTGCCCAGTGATATTTTTAAGTCTAATCTCAGAAGCAGCCAAAAGTAGGTAAGTGACATTGGAGAAATTTATCTGTTGTACAATAATCAGGTTTAACTAAGGTTTAACAAGAATGAAAGCCCAAATTATTCAAGTGGGTTGAAGGCCTACTCCTCTTCAACTCTATAGCTGCATATAGAAACAACAAAATTCAGCAGCTGTTACTGTATCTTTAACTTAATAGTTTCTATCTCTAGTGTTCTTACTTCTTTGTGACTAGAAGTATAATTTTTTGCTATATGTTAATTATATTATTTTAAAACTTCAGAAAGGCACTTCTACAACACTGACCATCTCTGAATTATTTTCACTGTCTTATGGTGAATTTTGAAAGAAGGAATTTTGGAAAAAAAAAAAAATTTAAATACAAGATAGCAATCACCAATATGTGCTGTTTTGAAAAGGAGTAGCAGCAGATTTCACTGTGGACATTTTATTTGTCTGAGGTTTTGTTTTATTATTATAAATATTTAACCTGAAAATATTTCATATCTGTCCACCCATGGACCTCATCTTGTTCATCTTTTTTTAATGAACTTTTCAAGAATCTGTCTGAAGCATTTGGCTGCATTTATAAAGCATATGCCCTGGAGTCAATGTGCAGCTGTCATTTATTTGCAGGACATGCCAAGTCAGCACACGCTGAAAAGCCCATCTAAAATGTGGCTAGATGGTGCTGACCTCTGCACTGTTAAAGATGCACTACTAGCTTAATATTTGCTTTAATGGTTCTTATATTCCTTTTAAAGGCATTCCCAAGGCTAAGCCCATGACCCAGGTTGTCTGCTTGTGCAGCTCTGTGTCCACTAATGCAGCCTCAGAAACACTAAGAGCATGCTCTGATGTGCAAAGGGAATCTTCCTATTTCAGAACTCCCCCACCTAGTTTTTACTTGCTTTTTGTCTTTAAAAAAACTTGAAGAAAACTGGAGAACGGTCTTTGTCTAAAGATGTATCAGATAAACATAAAAAATCTGTTATTAGGCATCTCTTCAGCCCAAATCACTTTTTCAGACATGAATAATAGTAACTATGAACTAGCCTGAACGTAAACTACAATCACGATTTTGGCTGTGGTGTAAGTCATGACCTTAAAAACTCAGCATTCAGGAGAAAAAAAAAAAAAAAACAACAAAAACAACCAGTATGAAACAGTATTATAATCAAACCATTTCCATGTTTGGGGAAAAAAATGCAAATAGGAAATAAGTCCAAACCCTTTAACAGAATCTCTATCTTCATCATGAAAGAAAAAAATAGAATCATGGGGTTATAGAATCATACAATGATATCGATTGAAAGTACCTTAAAGATCTAGTTACAACTCCCTTGGCCATGGCCAGGAATGTCAAACACTAGACTGGTTGGGTTGCTCAGGGCACCATCCAGCCTGAGTTGGAACACTTCCAGAGGTGGATCATTTCCAATGTCTTTGGGAATCTGTTTTATTGCCTCACTATCCTTTGAGCAAAGAACTTTTTTCTAATGTCTAATCTAAATCTCTCTTTTATTATTTTAAAACCATTCTGCCTTGTCCTATCACAGTCTACCTGTATAAGAAGTCAATCTCTCCCTTTCTAATAAGCCCTGTTTAAGTACTGGAGGTCCACGACCAATTAATTTCATAGCCTTATCTTCTCGAGGCTGAACAACCCCAACTATCTCAGCCTGTCTTCATAATAGAGGTGCTCTAGACCCCTGATCATCTTTGTTTTCCTCCTCGGGATTTGCTCCAATAGGCCCACATCTCTCTTGTGCTGAGGACCTCAGACCTGGATACAGTTCTCCAGGTGGCATCTCTCAAGGACAGAGTAGAGAGGTACAATCACCTGTCTCAACTTGCTGACCATACTATTTTTGTTGCAGTCCAGGATACAGCTGGCCTTTTACACTGTGAGTGCACATTGCTGCGTCTTATCCTGCTTTTTTTCCATCAGAACCTCCAAGTCCTTCTCCACAGGTCTGGTCTCTATGAGTTCTTCTCTCAGTCTGTATTCACAACTGGTATTGCCCCGACCAGGTGCACACTTTGCACTTGGACTTGTTGAATTTCATGAAATTCTTGTAGGCGCACTTCTCAAGCTTTTCCAGGTCCCTCTGGATGGGATCCCTTCCTTCTGTTTTGTCAACTGCATCACTCAGCTTCATGTCATCTACAAACTTGCTGAGGGTGCACTCAATCTCACCGTCTGTGTCATGATAAAGATACTAAAAAGCACATGTCGCAGGACACTGGTCTTTGTTAGAGCACCATTAAAGAGCATGGCTAAAGAGTATTGGCCCCAAGATCTTCTAGAAATTTTTCCATTGAGAATAATTCCTCATTCGCAACTCATTTTACATTGTCAAACTGCTACAAACACCTTGTCCAGAATGTAAAAAACAAAATCTTATGTCAAGGCTTCTATTTCAATTTTCATTACCCTCAAAGAAAAGTGACCCCCCTAAAAACTTGAATTCACGTAATAAGATCCACTCAAGAGTATAAGAATGTTTCTTAAAACACACAAAAGTGTACATGCAAATGCACATGCAGCCCCCAAAATAATGACAATAATGCTGTATTTTCTAAAATGTGCTCATTTGTATAGGAAAGTATGACAAAGAAAATAGTGGGAATGCTTTTTGTCTTCTCAAAGCCTGATATGCTTGAAGTATATTTGAGTAAAAGTATTTTCTTGAAATAACTCTTATCTCATAAATCTTATAGCATCAGAGATCTTGCTCTGAAGCTTTGGTGAAGAGTGATCATAGCTCAATGTCCATAACTACATCAAAATGTTAGAATATATTTCCAACGTGAAACTGAAAAATGTACAAAACACAGTACTAAATTTATTAATATAAATGTGATATTTAAAAATAGTCAGATCTCTTTCATTTCTGCAGTGATTATCGTTGACATCATTCTCTTTTATTTACAGCTGTATAACTGAAAAAAAAAATCCTGCATTGGATAACATTTCTAATTTCCTTTCCCCTATTCGTTGTTTGAAACAATTCACCTGCAATCATCCTTTCGCATTACTTGTTTATTCTCCAAATCTTTTCTGGTGGAAGAACAGCTGCTTCTCAATTTATGCAGGCAATAGTTAGAGCAGGTAATAAGGTTGGAGATATTTTTTTTTCTTCTTCTGCCTTACCTTCAACAATAATTTTTGGTTGTAATTATGTTCCTCTATGCCTGGTACAATTGTGATTCTCCGTGTGATTTGCACATGAAGAGAATCAAATCCAGATCTTACAAACACCCCACTGATTACATTTCAAAAAGCCCCAAGATACTCAACTGCAATTTCTGGTAGTTACTCTATTAGGATATTTTCTCCTTATATTTTCCATCAGGTGATTACACAAATATTGTCACTCATTCTAATTATCTCTTTTCTCTGGTACTTTTAGATTTTTTCTGACTTTTCAGACTAGTGAAAATGTGAAAAGAATTTTTTCTTATTTAATTTTGGTATCTTAGTCCTCTCAGAATGATTTTTTTAATTCCTATAGCAATATTATTAAACTATGCAAAACTAACATTAAGCCCCATCCTGGTTTTGCTTTCTGTACTAGCACGCTCAAAGGTTGATTGCAAGAAAGACAAGAGCAATGAGACATTGGAAAAATGTTGGCATAGAAACTCAGAAGCATACTGAATAGGATATTTTACCATAAACAGGGTTTTGAGTAATCTTGGGAAACAGCTACAAATTAAAAAAATAATATTCTAAGGAGCAATGATCATTAAATGCTGTAAAAGTGAAAAGATCTTCATGTGTAATTACTATTCTAATTGCATTTAGAAAAATGGCATATTCCTGCTGTCAGTATAGTCACACCTTTTTGTGCAAGGATGATGTTCAGAAATTACTTTTCAAGTTCCTCAATATGCCTCAAAAATAAAAATAAATTATATTAAAAAAAAAAAGGTTTGTGTTTGTTTTAGAAGGAGCTTCTAGGAAATGAATGAACCAAACTCAGACATCTCTACTGGTTTTGTATTGGGTTGTTTGGGGTTTGTATTTTTGTTTATTTGTTTTAATTGCAACTTAATGTTGTTAGCAGTAATAGAGGTATCCCAAAGTTAACTAGAAAAAATTGATCAAATACTAGCAGTGCAGTACAGTATTAGCAGTAGCAGGTTTCTGAATGATACAATAAGAAAAACACATTAATATATTTTTTAGTCCTGTAATTACTCTTGCATACTATAGTGTGCCATTCTATGAGACACTAAAAACCCTCTAAAATTTATCTGCACCCTCGTCCCACTTAAGCTCATGTTCATAGCAAGTGCATAAGAAAAAGATGTTCCTTATTTGATTAGTGCAAAGCTTAAAGATTGTATCAGTGCTACTTTCAAATTGCTGTATTTCTTGAAGAAGTCATGCTACACCTTTCCCAAAATAAGAGAAAAACAAACCACAAAGTCTTTGATAACAAGCGACTTTGACGTCTGTGGGATTTCAAGACACTCTGCATAATGGAAACACCTGAAAAATTAAGACAGTCATTGGCCTCCTTGTAGTTTTGAAAGAAACAAGTCTGACTGCTGAACTCATTCTGCCTTTAAGTTTAGGTGCCACAGGAATGCACCTGCACCAATTTATAGCATCCTCAGTTGAGACTTAGTCCTATTCTTATGCCATCAAGTATCATCATCTTCTATTTGGATTCAACCATGTCCTTGCAAGCCAAGGTGGATTATGGCTTACTCTCTAGTGTGATACCCACCAGGAAAGGCACAGTCACTCATACAGCTTACTGAAATTACTGTGACTCATGCAATATGATATGGTTTTAACTTTTGCAACCAATTCATAAACCACAGCTATTCCCAGGTACCTTTTCCTTTCTCAGTTCCTTAGTTGTTTCCTTTAGCCTCCATCAGTCCGGCAGCAGATAGAGAGAAAAAGTATCAAATTGCCAGCAAATACATATGCCTATATATACCAGTACACATATTTGCACATGTTTGGTGCAACTGCTGAAGTCTCTCATTTTTTAGTCCACTCTACTCTGACCATATTCTGACACTGTTACTACTCCTTCCCAGCTGGGCTGGAGTGGCCTTGTTAGGGCAGCTGGTCAGGTCCACAGCCAGAGGTTTCAATTTAGGGCATAAAGTGTCTCATCATCATCTGAGGAGAATGAAGCATCCTGCCAGTGTAGTTCTCCAATTTGTCACCGGGAGCAGATCAGGTGAGTTAAGAATTAGACCCACTTAACAACTGGTTTACACACTATTCTCTGCCATTTCTTCATAAGACCACAGGCAGTTTATGCCTTACTGAAATGGGCAGTTGTTTCTCTATCACTTCAAGATACTAAGTACAAATCAAAGCACATGACTGTTCTGCAGTGAGGACTGGATCCTTTTTCATCTTTCATTATGCTTTTAAACAATAAAACAGTTTATTTACCATAACCTTTACTGTGTTTATGTAGGAAACATTTGGCTTAGGACATCAGTTTGTATCTTCAGGTAGAGATTAATTGGATTTTTATTGAACATGAAAAGCAGAAATTTGAAACAAAGATTGCTAAAATAGTATCAAATACTCTTTTCTTTATAGCTGATACAGACTGTGAGTGCAATTGACAAAGATCAGCCTCCTCGAGGACACAAATTTTTCTTTGAGTTGGTGCCAGAATTTGCTGTTCATCCTAACTTCTCCATTGTAGACAACAAAGGTAACTGCTGACCATACCACCCCCTCCCCAATATTACATGAAATTTAGTCCAGAAACATTTATTGATTCTGCTTTTCCATTCTAGATAACACGGCGGGAATTATGACTAGAAGAAATGGATACAGTCGTAGCAAGATGAGTACATATCTTCTGCCAATCATAATATTTGACAACGACTACCCGATCCAGAGCAGCACGGGCACGCTGACCATTCGAGTGTGTGCCTGTGACAGCCAGGGGAACATGCAGTCCTGCAATGCTGAGGCCTTGCTCCTCCCTGCTGGCCTCAGCACAGGGGCACTGGTTGCCATTCTCCTCTGCATCATTATCCTGCTAGGTAAGTACCTATGATGGCATGTTTACTTGACTAAGCAAAGGTCTAGTCACTTCTAGACACTTGATATTTTTAAACCCCTTATTCACATGACCCTGTAGAATAATATTTCATACTGGTGTGGTTTATTTTTTTTTAACCTTTTTTTTTTTTTTTAACCAACTGTTTTCTAAGAGGAAAAAAGAACTAGGAGAGGGGGAGAGGGAGGTACTATAGTCTGTTTGTCATCATTACTATTCAGAAGAATGTGTGAAAGGAATGAGACTGTGCTATTTATATTAAATAAATTTGAAAATATAGGGTCAGTTTTAGATACCATGCTGATTTGTATAATGTATATACCATAATCACATCTTCATTTAGATCCAGAACTTCAAATTCATATTGCCAAATCTGAGTACTAAGTTTTTCAGGGATTAAATGTTATCAATGATACTAGCTATTTAATGATGAATGATTTATATTTTTTTCTGCTCAAAAAATATTTAGCTCAAAAGCACAGAATAGAAATGTTCAGTTGCTTGCAACTGATAGTGAGAATATCTGACTAAATTAGGTAACATAAATAATAAAGAAGTAAATAATAGAGTAAATACTAAAGAAGTTAGATGGGTGTTTGGAGGGTAGAAACATTAGACAGATGCAGTGATATATGAGGAAACTAGAATAAATGCTAGCTCATAACCTGGTGTTAAAAACATAAAAATTTCAACTTGCATGTTTTGCTTACCAGAGAAGTCCCTCCTTAAATGTGCTACCATCTCTACTTTGCAGTAAAACTCTACAGAAAACCTCTTTCCCTTTCCATCTGCCCTAGCAGCTGCCAAGGGGGCAGTGAGAAGCTATGGGCATTGGTTTATATAATTATAAGGAAATCACTTTTTTAGACTGGATTCAAGATACCTCCAGTAAATATTCAGAGGCTCACAGAAGTTATTAAGAGAGAAGCAATATCTAGGGACTATATATGTACTGTTGGGCATAGGGAAGGGAGGACACTTGAGCTCTGACAAACTGATTATCCGTATTGCTTAGCTTCAAGCATCACTGCTGGCCTGGTTTCAGTGTTAGAAGGCTTGTATTCTCCAGGACATTACCCAGGCGTAGTTTTAGTTTACCCAGAACTTGCTGGGTACCTTTTCCAGCAGAGAATGATGGGTTCAAACTCTGCCAGACTTAGCTCTTCACCTTGCAAAGTTCCTAAGACCATGTTAACAGGCTCTGCATCTTCAAAGCCATCCTTCATGTCCCAACATAGAGCATGGAAAGATGGAGCATGAAACACATGCCCTTCCTTGCTCACAGCAATAGTACATGAGACTCAGAAGAGGATCAGGGACCATTGTTGTGTAGAACAAGCATGGCCACACTCTGCCTTTCAGACCTAGGGTCAGAGACCCTGGTCTACCTAGCGCTACAGATGTATCTGAAGCCAAAGAAACATATGGCTGTAGAGCATCTAAACAGAATTGTTAGTCTACCGCTAGTGTGATACTCAGTATATACTCATATATAGTGTGTTAAAATGCCCAGCATAGGAGAGACAAATTAAGTATCAGGCTGTGAAAGACACTTCTTCATATATAACCTTTCAGCCCTTGTCTCCTATATGGACTTTGTAAACTTACTTAAGTATGCTATTTCTTACCGAGTATTATGAAGGCTTGAAAAGAATGGCTCCTGTACAGACAGAAAGGAAAAAGCAAACAAAACAGAAGAGCCTTTATATTCGCAACTTTATACCACGCCACATGGAAGATCCCTGTTCTCCTCTCCCTACCTACAGCATGTTCAATCTTCCCTTTTATTCATCAGTACTCAAGTCATTCAGAGTAAAAATTTAACTTCTAAGACTCAACCAAAGTGTTCAGCTCTGCTGTAATATATGTTTTAGCAACCACTGTTATGCCTCAACAACAGATGGTTTTTCTAGCCTCTCCTATGTACTTCAGCTACTGGAGCTAGGGTCAGATTTTTAAATGCATTTAAGCACTGAATTCCTACTGAAATCAATAGCATTTAGACATCAGAATGCATTTATGAATCTTAACTTCATTTTTTTTCATCTCCTTTTGTAGAGGTTCATTTTTGTGTCAGTCTTCACCTCTTCAGAAAAAGAGCCAACTAGCACTTCTTGAACTAGGAGGATCATGTTTTTCAAAAGAAACATTTCGTAATGAAGACTGGATTTCAATTCTTGCAGTCAGTGAAGCCAAAAATTGTTTTGTCAATAATATTGATAGCTAAAGGTCTTCAGGTTCTTATTTTCAAGAGAACCTATAGATCCTATATTCAAAAGTGAATTAGGCACTTAGGAATACCTACATCACTAGCTTTCAAGAGTGTGAATTACTTTTGCCAAGCAGATTCAACTACATTTGATGAAATGACCCTTAATGACTGCCAGAAAGGTAGTACTTCACAAGACTAAAATCAAAGTCAAAGCTTAGTAGGACGATATATTGTAAGGCATTGTCTGCTTTTCAACTTCAGCTTAATAGTATATCTATTTGAAATATATAATATTTTGATCATTGCTCCCATAGGTTTTAAAATGCATATTTTTGACTGCTATAAAATAATTAATACTTTTACTTATTAATTTCAACTTGGAGATAGCTTTTATCACTATTTTCCTACTAAAAATCCCATTCCAGCCCTAAAACTTTTCCATTTCAACAAATGGTGTAAAATATTTGCCTTTTATATATTAATTATTTAGTTATTTTCCAACTACCCATTTCTTCATTCAACTTTTGTTTCTTTTTAGTATTGGTTGTCTTGTTTACGGCTCTCAAGAGACAAAGGAAGAAAGAACCCTTGATTATCTCAAAGGATGATGTTCGGGACAACATTGTCACCTACAATGATGAAGGAGGTGGGGAAGAAGACACCCAGGCTTTTGACATTGGCACACTGAGAAATCCAGAAGCGAGGGAGGAAAGTAAGATGAGAAGAGATGTTATCCCAGAAACAATATTTCAGATAAGGCGGACTGCACCTCTTTGGGAAAACATTGATGTCCAAGATTTTATTCATAGAAGGTTAAAGGAAAATGATTTAGACCCAGCTGCCCCTCCTTATGATTCACTAGCAACATATGCCTATGAAGGAAATGATTCCATAGCAAATTCACTCAGCTCCTTGGAATCACTTACTACTGAAGGCAACCAAGACTATGATTACCTCAGTGACTGGGGACCTCGGTTTAAAAAACTGGCAGATATGTATGGTGGAGAGGATAGTGATCGAGACTGAGAAAGTAATCTGTGACCTGGTCAGTGTTAGTGGAATCATGTTTATGTTACTAGATAAAGTGGCCTACTCTCTCTTACTTGGGAATAAAAAATTTACAAAAAATAGGTGTTGTCTTAGTAAGGGTTTGCTTAATCAATAAGTCAACGTGAATGAATATGAATGATTTAGATTTTTAGAAATCTATTACTCACCCTCTCTGCCTAGAAAACCTCAGATGAAATGGTTTCTGGGAATGAAAAGAAAATAAAAGGCTTTTTGTGCCTTTAACAATGATATGGAAACTCAATTGTTTTTAAATTGCTTTGCATTACCTTTCTTACTCTCTTGGACAGTGTGCACTTGCATTGTAACATAATCTCAAAAATATACTTCAGTAATATTAATACTACTGCCATATTTATTGAGTTAAAGAATGTCTGTGTGTTGATTCATCTCAATATTTTTATATATGTATATTTATATTTTTGTATTTTTATTAAATAAATTAGTATTTATAAAAACACTACTAACTCACGTAGTAGTTTGTTAATCATAAAGAATTGTCCAATCTTTCTGAACAAAGGAAACTGAGTATTGTGAAATACTTCAGTTCCGAACACATCTTCTTATATTGGATTAGTGGTTGAAATGTACTGTGCAAGAATGATATGGAGAGAGTGCTCTGTAATGGGAATGCAGTGTAGAAAAACAAAAACTATTTTAAAAAAATGATTCTAAATAAACATGCTCTGACTTGCAATGTGTATTACTATATGGCATAATAATGTAGTTTCATGGTGGAACTCACTCCTGTATGCCTTCTTATATGAACAGGTGACCAGTGAGTAGAATTAACAGATATATGTCTGAGGATTTAAGGAACTATTAAAGTGTATTCTTGTATATACGGAAGCAGTTTTATAATATACCTTATAAAGAGTTGAATAATTAAGTAAACATCAGGCTTTTGTATTTTAATCTTATTTTGGGGCTTTGAGACAATTAGATAAATGAGACATGTTACTAAGAGTTTCTTTTCTATAAAAGTGAGACAAACAATAAAAACAAAGTCCAACTAATATTTTAATAAAGGTGTTAATGTTCTATTCTTTCAAAGATGTGCATATATTTGCATATTTTCTTAAGATGTAATGGTAGTCATCAAATAATATTTGTATTTAAAATATATTCACTGAATCAGCTGTTTTGCAATGCACCTTTTTTCACATCACAGAATAAGGGAATTTAAATGGATCGCATGATCTAAGTGAGGATTGCAGGGTTTATACACCTTTGTTTAAAAACCCCAAACCTCAAACGTATAGAAAAGAACTAAATATGTCAGCAGTGGCAGGTTATATGCATTTCCATTTTTAGTGATGAATTTAGGGTAAATGGATTTCATACAGATATTCAAAATAATAATGGTTTAATTTTTTCTGTATGTTACTTAGCTATTTTTCACATTCTTTCAGAAAGAAACTTTAGATACACATTGACTGTATAATGTGGATTACTGAGGCTCTCATCTCTTACCAAAAATATAATAAAGAGGCTACAGCCAAGGCCCCTTCAGTCAGACATAAGAACACACTCCTGCCTAATATTTTCCCATTATGTTGTATTAAGTTTCAGATTATTTATCAAAAATATTTATTATTATTTATTTTATCCTTCTACCATACTCTTCTGTGAGCCCTAAGATGTCTCACTTCAAGTTTTCTCACTCTGAACTCCTTTTTGTGGGAAGCAGAATGTGTGTGTTTCTGACCTGAACAAGCACCTTAGCAACTTGCTCTGAGCTGTGTGTCTGGTCTGCAACACTACGTTGTAATCAAAAAACTCCAGTGACACAAAAAAGTCAAAATAACCTGCAATTGTATGTCAGTTATGTACATGAATGTGATGCAGTTGCAAGACGTCAGTGTATGACTTGATGGCATAAGAATGCATATTTATGTTTTTTGTCTTTTGGAGGTGAAAGTAAAAGATTTATGGAGTGTATGTTCTCAACACTGTTGTTGGCAAAGTAAACTACACAGGAATATACTAGTCTTTGAATTCAGTTTCCTTAACTTTAAGGCGCTGCCTTAAGATGGGAAAGAAGAAAAAAAAGGACTATAAAACAACCATGTCCCTGAATAGAAATGACTAGGCCTGGGGTTGTGAGGGGGAGGTGAGCTGGAGAGAAAGGGGGTGTGGTGAAACTCAAACAAAACCAAAATAGAAAGAGAATATAGGATAAACTTCCTTGACTTATAGAAGTTGTACATCAAAATTCATCCTACACAGTAGATTGGACTAAGGAGGGCTTTCAGCAATCTTGTAAATTGTCATCAGAAGTCTGAATATCATGGAGTGAAGTAAAATGATAGGAGAGAGGAAAATAAAAATACATCTGTCCTCAAGCGAGGCAGGTACAGACAAGGTATATGTCCATGGAGTTGACTAAGATTTTAAGGTATCAAGACTTGGTGCAAGACACATCAAAGGGGGCCAGTGGGATTTCAAAGCAGCTACAAATGAATGTAGAATGAAAGAAACACAGTGTGAGAAATTTTTCTTCCTTGAAGACATATAAAAATAATTTAGATGTTATATTTTCCACATAGAAATAATAATCTTTCTGCATTTGGGGGTTTGAGGGTTTTGTTTTCATTTTTTTTTTCAGTGACAGAAAAAAAAAGTGTTGTAGAATTCACCCCACAAAATGCTCTGGTAGAGACATGTCCTCAGTATCATTATGTCATGGTATCACTGCTGTACTTTGGGATGAGCAGAAAGTCCAGCAAATCAACTAAAAAAGGTACCTCCTTTGCCTTCTCTTACTCTAGGTTTTCTCATCTCATGAGTCATTGTTGCTAAAGTAAAGAGAGGGATGTCTAGTCTTTGTCTAGGCTTTCCTGTTTCCCTGTGAGACTCTCCTGTTTCCCTATTAGTTCAGTAGTTAATCTAAGAATCCTGGTTTTGTTAAAAGAATGGAAGATGTAATTTCCTAAAATCGTTAAAGATTTCAACCATTCCTGCAATGAATAAAAGTAGTTGACAGTTTATCACTTGGCATACCTAACTGGTAGTTCTTTGGGCTTGTTCATTCGAAAGGGCCAAAGAAATTATTTTTTTCTATTAAAATTGTTTTTTTTCTCGTTTTTTTTAACCAGCTCTTCTTTTACTCTTGTATTTGAAAAAACACATCACAAAGGAGAAATTTGTATTCTCATTGAAAACTATGGTGACTAGGCAAAGTGCCAGATACAGAAACATAACGGGAAATTGCATAGCATTGGCAAATCCAGAAATATACCTTTTCAGATTATAAAGGTGGCAGAAAAACTCTAGACCACCCTTTGATTAACTTCTATTTTTGATTACTAAATTCATACTGATGGAGTTATGTTCATCAATCAATAAATAAATAGGAAATTTGAGGGAGAAGAAAAGGAAATTAGATACTAAACATATATGTTTAAAAATCAACTTGAAGTACTGGTAAGTCCTCTCCTTTTAACCATCATTGGAACAATGGCTATATGATTTCTCTAAGTCCTAAAGGCTGCAGCACACCTAGATCCTGCTGCTACATTTTATTTGGATTCCCAAAGATACAGAGAAAGAAAAGGTCATAAGACATCTCTCAGGATTTGGTGGCTATTGCTGGTTTCATAGGTCCACATTTGGAGGACCTGGGTGAGATCCAGCATGAATACTCTTGTGTTGTGGAAGGAGCTAACTGACATAGAAAACGTCTTCAAGTTGTCATCACAAAATGATGAAATTATTAGCTTTCTTTGTCATTTTAAGATGAGTGACATTGATGGGTACAACTTACCAAAGGAGAAACAAAAAAAGATCAGGATTCATATGGACAGGCAAAAATATTGGTCCAATTATGGGCAGAAGTGCTGAATGACACAGTAGGATATGCCATGCCAGCTAAGCACAAGGAAGGATAGAGAGAGGTGAAAGGTCAGAACTTCTTCTAATGATTATTCTACAGATGTTCTTCCCTCCATGAGAGAACAGAGGCACAGAATTGCTGGGCATTTCATGTTTATGCATGTCTTCATCCCCTGTGAAGTCAACAATGCTTAGCAAAGTTCTGGATCCATGGAATTGCCTAAAATGTCAGACATCTCCCTGGGGAGTTCCAGGCCACAGGATCTTAGAAGAGACACAAGAGAAAGGAGAAAACTAATTTTTGTGGTGCTAATTTCACCAAGGATCTACTTTTCTGTCACTCAGATCTGTTGTGGTTCACTGCAAATGAAAAGAAGTAGTTGGAAACACTTAGAATTTACAAGACTAACTCATGATTTCTTGCAGAAAAACTAGTTGTGACTGTTAAGGGCCAAGATAAATTTAGTAACTCCTGAGGAAATACTGTTAGATTCAGTGATCATTCTGAACAGACTTAAATTGATTTTGAATGGGTTCTCTCCAGGGTTAAGAGCAAAGAAGCTGAGAAAAAGGAGTAAAAATGAACACAGAAAAATTCCAAGTGAATGCTTCAAGAAAAAGACTGAAGCCAAACATAAATCCATTCCAGCTTGATGGAGGTCTTGTAATGTTTATGTATTTTATATTTCTTTTGACTTAAACTGAATTTTGTACCACCCTCATAGAGTTACAAGCTTATTCTGGTAAATAGTTTTATCAGTGAAAAGTAATGCTGGAGATAATCTCCCACAGAAGGTTACATCTCTCAGTGAAGTCCTAAAACAGACTCCTCATTATGCCAGTTATTCTAAGTGCAACCACTACTGTACATAAAGACACTTAAAATTTTTNTTTGAACTCTACTTAAAAATCATTTCCAAATTTAGGATTTTGCATCTTTATCAAAATCTCATAGAAATGAAAATGCAGAAAAAGAGTGTTGTGAATAACAATGTGTGTTCCAAAAAAATCATGTTGATGTTATTTTTGCAGAGGAAGTGAGTGCCTTTGCTTGGAATCAGCACATTGGCTATAACTGGGCACCATGCAGCAGAGGAAATCCAGGAACACGTATTTCTTTCCTTTTACTTCCCACTCCCCCACTACCCCCCTTCAAAGCAAAGCACTCTGCAGCACCCTTCGCCTACT
>WEIV01025155.1:9874-25059 GCA_013390005.1 Calyptomena viridis | reverse complement strand
CCACTCCATCAAAATTCATTAGAATACCTTTTAGCAAATTTCAGATCACCAGAAATTCCAAAGAAGTGATAATGTCTTGTCACAACTTCAATGTCTTTTTCTTGTGCACTGTTTTAGCAGGAAATACATTTTCATAACAGTCCTGTAACTTAAAATACGAGCACATTCCTGATTTGTTCATTTTATCATGGAATTTGACACAGCTCCTGTCATAACACATATTAATATACCTTTATCAAACTTAGAATGAACTCTGTAATTTTAAAAGATTTGCTTTTAGAGTCAGTGTGCCAAGCAATTCTCCCATCACTTCTCACAGTGGAATGACAGGCTGTGCAAAGTAAGCCTGCACAAACACAGATTTTGCTTTTTGGTGAGAGTAAAATGATAGTAACATTGTTCACTTCTCATAGTTCTGTCCTTCAATTTACCTTTTGAGTTACTGGTGGACATTTAGATCAGAATAGAAACAGTTTATGATCTGTTTGAGTAGTGCAACAATATCTTTGGATCTCAAAACCTGTCCAAGATCCTTACAACCTTCCTTTTCCTACAGCAGCCAGAGGCAGAAGGACCCTCCCAGATGCTACAACACATAAGTACATATCTGGCACATACTAATGGAAGAAGTGAAAGCTATAGATTCATGGGTAAAAATGGTGAGAAAGAAATTTTTGTCACTTCAGAATTGCTCTTGTGCTGTCAGAAAGCAGGCTGCTAGTTGCTAGGGGTAACAGTAGTACTATTTACTTATTATATAATGCTTTTTATGCCTAGTTTTTAAAGCTTTTTTACAAAGAAGGTCATTGTCATTATCATCATTTTACAGGTAGGAAAAGTACTTATTTGTGCACCAGTTTCCCCAAGGACATCAAGCAGGACAGCAGCAAAGATAGAAGCAGAAAAATGCTCTTCTCTCTTCTCAGTCCACATTGCCTTGAGGACAGCTAACCATTTAGGAGACATTAATTTTGTACCTTCACTGCTTAAAACGATCAGAAATTTTGCTTTTAATTAGCTTATGCTGCCCCACAAATTTCAGACATCTGGAAGGAAGAAGACTGTCCATGTGACACCATAAGTCAAAAATCTTTTCCTAACTAAGGTGGTGTTTTGTGCAACAGGTCCAAGGTAGTTTCAAGAGGACGAGTTGCTTTCCCAGGCTTGCCATCTGCAGAAAATGCAAGAGGCATTTTCTGAATGAAAGAGGCTTTTAATTCCAGGTGCAAAGGGAAAAGGGTAGATGAAGACAAGTGCACCAAGCCTGAAAAACTGCAGGAATATGCTAAGATTTGACAAAGAAACATCTTATAATCTAAAAGTTAATCTTGCATTTAAACCAGATGACTGTGATACAGAAGGGGCAGACAGTGGAAGAATATCAGGTTGTAGTATCCAATACCAGCCAGTCTCCACTCCTTCAGAATTGATTGTACTTTGTTTCTAAGGACTCCTTCCGTGCCTTTCAATTTGGTTTCTTGATGAGACATTATCTTTTGATTGCTCAAGAAAAAAGCTAATTTTTCCCCAGCAATTCCAGGTTTTTAATTTAATGGCAAATCTCTAGGAACAGGGCAGCACTCAGCAGAGATGCAGAGAGAAAACAAGACATGAAGAGGCTTTTCAACCCCATTCCCTGTGCAAATGAAGGGCTTTGTTTCAACTAATGCTCAAATTAGGATACAGAATGGACACCAGGCAGCATGGCAACATCCAAGGGATCCAGAGTGAGAGCCAAAGAGAGTAAACTGCTTCCCCACCTGCTAACACATATGCTGCCATCTGCAACTTACTGACCAAGGGGGAAGTTTGATCTTTTCCAAAGCAATGGCATTGTGTTTTCTTAAGTGCCATGGCTGAGTGCCTTCAGTCATCCTGTACAATAGTGCCAGAATATTTGTTGTGACTGATGTTCAGCCAATCCTGCACTGTGTTACAGCCAACTTTTGCACAGCACTACCAGTAAGGGCCAGATTTCACCCACTGCATTTTTCTTCCAGTGACGTGTTGCTGTACTTACTAACATCAAATTCATTGCAAAGTACTATGAACACTATAATGTTCTAGAGGTAACAAAACCCTCATGTTAATGGACTTTCTTTTGATTTTATGAAAAGCCCTTAAAAACTAAATGAAAATGAGTTTCGAATTACATCTTTGATACAAACACATGCTTATACTAGTGATGTAATGATGTAATTTACACATGCATTTTAGTGCTATAAAGGACAGCTCTTTCAATGTTTTAAACCAGATAGTTACATGTATATGTTAAAAGCTTGATACTAAAAATATTATAAAGCAGGTTAAATAAATTTTAAAGGGTTAAATAATATTGTACATTATATATATAATTTGCAGAAAGACTATGAATAGATTTTTAAATAATCTTACATAAAGTGTGAATCTACACTGTCTTAGATAAAGTGGAGGAAAAAAAGGAGAAAGGTGATATATTTCTACCTAGAAAATAGGGACTTTTCTATAAAAAAGATTTATACACTTGCAAGAGAATGAAAGTCTGAGGAAAGAGGTAGTATCTTTTATCCAACTATATTAGCTGCTTTAATAAAGTCAGACAAGATTTTAGGCTCATGAATCACTTTTCATCAGGACTGACAAAGACTAGAAAAATTTGCAATGCCATTCTCCGATGTAAACTTTCAAAATCCAAATGTCAAATTAATTTTTAAATTGCTTATTAACGAAAGTTAATTTATAAAATTCAAATTTTAGCCAGTGGGTCACAGCAGGCAAACATTAGATTTTAAGAAAATTCCTGCCATGTTATGGTTATCCTGCCAAAGATGGTAAATATGAACTATCAGTTTGCAGCTCTGCATGGCAAAAATCAAGAGCAGGAACAATAACATTTAACTCCAAACATTCGTAGTTCCAAAGTAAGTTACATTTCTGATTTGACAAAGGTCTCATCCAAGTCTTGCTTCCCAATAATAGTCAGATGTAGAGTACATTAGCAGGCAACTCTCTCAAGTTACAACATTAACATAGAATCAGACCTGTATGATTTTTTGAATTCTTTCAGTTCCATTTAGTGATAGTATTGTTCTACATATACTGGGGAACAAAGCCACTGCAGACATGGATCAACAGAGCTGTGAAAATGAATTTTTTCAGTGGTTTCCAGCTTTGAGAAGAACATGGTAAAGCAATTATCACATTATACTTAGCAGCTAGAGATTTAAATTTCTGTTCCCCTCATAGCAAATCATTTTGGATTTGGATAGCCATCTGTCTCATTGCATCATATCTTTTCCTTGTAGAGAATGATGCCATGATGAAACTGTATAAAGTTTCTGTAATAGAGAGCATACAATGACTAAAAATGTAAATCTAGGAGCATGAAATCTGCATAATAGTTAAATCATTGAACCTGTGTAGTGTTTATCAGCAGGTCTGAACAACACTCCCATGTTCTACCAGGTTCAAGAACAAATCCAAGGGTTTTTTTTCTCTGTTATTCTCCATTGTCTTCCCTCCATCTTTTGCAATTAACCCCAGAGTTTTCACCTGCAGCTTCCAAGTATATAGGAAATTATTTACTGTTTTATAGTATCTTATGTATCCATATGCATCAGTGTAATGCTGCCCTCTGATTCTGTTTATTTTTCTGATTATTTTTCTCACTGATTAAAACTGCAAAAGCAACTGTGAACATGGTTCTGCTCTCCAGAATATTGTTGCTGTTGTTGATTTGTTACTAATTTTTTTGCTCATGCAGACCACGACTGCAGACTAAAAAAACTAATGCCCTTTTGTTCTTTCTCCTGACACGCAAAGAGATTTCTCAAACATTTCAGCTCTTTCAGATATTGGGGCGCTATTATTTTTCCTGGGAGATGTAGGACAATAATTGGACTATTTAATCTTAAATTTTTTTGTTTTTTGGTTGTGGTTTTTTTTTTTTTTCCTAAAGGACAGGCATTCTTTCCTCTGTATTATACCAAATGCTGGAAGGTAGCCTCTAGAAATGAAACATGAGTCCTTGGTTCAATACTCACCCTGCCCTGTTCTAGATCATTTTAATAGCTGCTCACAGATCTATTATCCATGAAGCTTTTAAAAATCTCTTTTATCTATTTATGCTTTAATAGTTTCTATTCCACTATTGGCTAAGCTTGCACTTGCCTTAAACCTGTTACCTGATTTTCTCAAAAAAACTATGAGATCAAGTTGTAATTTTTTTTTTGTTAAATTTTTAAGTTATTTGACTATCTTTTCATGCATAAATAAGTTTTAAATAGCTAATAAGAAAAACAACAAACAACAAACTGGAACTTAAATGGCGTTGGCAACTTACTGAAGTTTAGAGGATATAATTTCATTTGCAATTAATTAATGTAATGTTGTTTCAGTTTTGTAAAAAAACTAAATGTCCTCATTAGAGATTATAATGGGTTCTTGTGGTGCTCACCTGCCTAAAATTAACAGAAAATAGATTTTTTTACTCTTCTACAATAACCAGGTTTAAAGAAAGACAAAGATAAAAGAGGGTTATTTATGTACAAGCTTTTTACTAATTACTGTGGATCACAGATCTCAAATTACAGTTTGGGACACATCAAAACATATCATAGACGAAAGACACAGATATATCAGAATGATAGCATGAAAAGGATAGATGTGTGGGAAGATGAAAGATAATCAAAATTTGGGGGTAAAAATCAAAAATCAAACATTTTAGTCACATTTTAAAGACAAAAGTCACATAATGCAAACAGACTGATCAAGTGACAGGAAGTGAACTGTCAGAAATGTGGCTGATGACCAAGAACAGAAATTGGCTAAGCAGAAGTCTGGTTATGTGTCTGCATTATGCTACTGGCTTTAGCAGTGGGGAGAAGAAAACTATAAAAGGTTATATTTGTGAATTAGATTTGTTGATCATCAGATCAACAGTGATAACTTTCAAAATTCTTTCAGCCACCAATCCTATAATATTATATTATTTGTATTCAAAAGATGAGTAATTCTCAAACAAGACTTCCATTTTTTTTAAACTAGCTTGTTCTTATTTTAAGAACTTTGTGTAGTATCTTCAAGATAATTTCAAGTACAATTTCTCCTTCTGAGATATGAACTTACATATATTTTGTGATTGCTAGAAGGCAATATAGTGTTGGCCTAGTAAACAGTTCAACAAAAATGGGGATTCTAAATTTATTAACTGGCAGTGTACTCAAGATCACATTTACTCAGTCTCCTAGTAGAAATATTATATTCATTCTTAGTTGTGCCTCCATGCAGCATGGAAGAAGGAAGACAAGCTGTGTCCCTTTCTGCTCATACATCACCCATAACTCTGTCATTAGAACTTACAGAGTGAAAAATGAAACAGAAGTAAAAAGAGGATTTTGTGGTATTAAAAAAATTGTCAAAAGGTAAAGTTTCCTGATATCACATAGGTTAAGAATTAACCTATGGCTGATTTGTGAGCTATAGAAAGTTTAAAATAATTTAAGTAAATGAAAACAAGAAGTGTCCTTTAAATCAAGCAGTTTTACACAGTAGAATTGCACCATTCAGATTTGAGAAGACCAGAGAACAAAAGTCTAAACACCAGATGTGGTCTAGTAGACTTTTCTTCAGAAATACATGGTATTCAATTTAGAATTAGTAATAGAGATATATAGAGGGACTATAAGAAAATTCAATATCAAAACACTGATATGTGTTAAACTAGAGAATTATCTCCACAGGAAAAATGTAGATGATCATTTATTACTTACAACTTAAATTAACTAAGAGAAGAACAAACAATAATGCAGTAGAAAACTGCATGTCGTGCTAAGACATAAGGGATAGACACAGAATGAAGGAGTAATTGTTAAGAAAATATTAGTCTTATATCAGTATCATCTGCAATATTAAATAATCGTACATAGATTCCTTTTTTAATGCATGATACTGAGATGCAGGATCTGGTCATGCAGAGCTTCTCCACTGACAAACTTTTCTATGCCTGCAAAATACCCTTATCCAATTGGCTTTACAAGCCAACATTTTACTTTTTTTTGGAAGAAGAACCTCATTTCCTAGCCCTGGTACATAAGTATGGGCCCTCTGAGGCATGGAAATGTGAAACTTACAATCCTACTGCGATTTTTATGTGCGTGTTTTCAAAAAGAAATGTTTATGCTAATACAGCAAAATGCTTGAATCAGCCCAGTATGTGTCATATGTTCTCTTGCACTCCTAAGGAATATTAAAAAAATATGATGTTTCATTGGCCTTAATTTCAGCATTACACAGAAGAAACCACTAGAAAATATTAAATATTTGGATTATATTTGAAAAACATTAAACATGACATTCAATGTATCAGCTGTTAACAGCACACATTTCTTGTGCTGCTTCTCGGGATGTAATCAAAGGAAAACAAATCACCAGTATGTCAGATATGGAAATTTAAATCTCAGTAGCATAAACACATTTTGTACGCTATATTCATATATAAATATTATCATTCCCATGTGGACCTTTTCTTTATTCTTTCCCATTTTTTTGTATAATACAGAGCTGAAGCTATTTGTTGTAATGCCATTATCATATTGATATATATACAGAACAAAAGAATGTTAAAAAAAAAAAAAGAGGAAGAGTACTTCATTGTTTTCTGCAGCAAAAATCTAGCAGGCACAGAGTTCTCTGACTGGCTTCTGCTATTTCTATCCCACTTCTACTGCCACCCAGAAGGCTACCAAAAACATCACTCACAGATGAAGATGCTAACCCTTACAACAAGAAAGGATAAGCTGTCGCATTCAGAGAAATAGAGCCAGACCTCAGTGCCCTGAATCACAGTCTGTGCCACTGGGGAGGATGGTGAGAAGGGTGAAAATAAAGCAGAACCTGAAAAGCACATTTAAGAACATGGGTTATTTCATCATGTTGCTACTCACACTGAAAGCCAGGGGAAAAGTGTTCACAATTTTGTTGTTCGCTGTCCTGGTCTACTGGCAATAATTTTAGGAGGTGGGACATCTGGTGAAGTAAAACCCTCCTCCACTTCTGTTTATTTCCTTTCCCCCCTAAATTATGGATTTTAAAATTATGAGAAGTGGAAGTGGGGTGGGGGTGGGGAAAAAGTAACTATTTTACATACCACCCTCTCCCTTCTTGGCTAAACCAAGAAGAACCTGGAAAGCACTTTTTGTTTGGAAACAAAGGGGTCCTACATGCTTAGAGAATGGTTGCACCCCTTGCTTGGAGTGGAAACA
The DNA here is from genome assembly GCA_013390005.1 of Calyptomena viridis. Taxonomy (NCBI): domain Eukaryota; kingdom Metazoa; phylum Chordata; class Aves; order Passeriformes; family Eurylaimidae; genus Calyptomena; species Calyptomena viridis. The sequence continues at coordinate 17,818 of WEIV01025155.1, read as the reverse complement.
CTCTCTCAGTTAGCCATAGTGTGGGCGAATCTCTCCAAAAACTGTGCCAGCAGCTTCCTGCAAGCCTGTCCCTGGAGTGAGAGAGCAAAACCAGAAATGTTGGCCAGTTGCATTCCCCCAAATTCCCACAGTACCTTCGTTTCAGGGTTCCCCACTCCTCTGTCTCCACCTGCACACACAGCTGCCGAGGTGGATGCAGGGTGGGTGGCAGGTGGGAATTGTCTCTTGAGCTTTTTCAAAGCTGTATGAGGGTATGAAAAAATTCAACCACAAAATCATTCTTCCTTTAGCTAAACTAAAATATTCACTTATATTGGAACCTGAATATTTGAGGCCAAATCCTTGACCTTGAAGTTTATTTCAGAGTGGGGGGGCTTCATCCTTTCTAGCTTTAAATAAGGAAACTACCATTTGAGCAAAGAGAACACATCAATTTTCATTAAATTTTATTCTGCCTGGAAAAATATTCTATGAAACCAACATGTCAAATACATAGAATTAATCTAAATTATTACAATGAAGTTGTATCTATTACATATACATGTTTACTTATTCCCAGATTTTTTTCATAAGAAACTTTCAAATGTAGTTTTAATTATAATTTTCTTGCCTAAATGGATATCACCATTCCTTCTGGAACATAAACATTCTAGTTGATGACCCTACTGTATTGGTATAACAAATTGGAAACCTACTCTATGGAAAAAAAATTACAAAATTCTGTTAAAAAGCTTTTCTTCAAAAGTTTCTTATAACAAATTACAGAAAAAGTTCACTAAAGATCAATATTTTTAGTTTTTTATTGACAGGTATTACCTTTTTATAATAATTTTGATTATAATCAAGTAGATAAGGTTTCCTTGATACTATGCTTTGTTAATGTGGCCCTGCATAAGGTTCTCTGAACAAGCAAGAAGATTAGTTGAGCAGCAATACACATTTCTCAACTTAAGCCTTAATGGTACAGGATTTTTCATACTTGTTAAATGGTCATGAGGAAGACTCTAGAGCAATTATCTGTCGTAGAACACCACTGAATTACAATGTGGTTTCTACAGATACTCATATTTAAAGAAAAACAAATGCTGCATTGTGCCCTGCACGCTTACAAATCTGTCTTTGTCAAATCCATCAATTGAGCTAGTATATGACACTATGTTTAGCATATAAAGACAGGTGAAGAAGAAGGAAGAGGGAGACATTTGGAGTCACGGCCTTTGTTTTCGCGAATAACCATTACATGCAATAGAGCCCTGCTTTTCTAGGGGTGGCTGAACACTTGCCTGTCCATGGGAAGCATTGAATGAATTCCTTGTTTTGCTTTGCCTTCATCCACAGCTTCTGCTTTCCCTATTAAACTGTGTTCATCTCAACCCATGAGTTTTCCAGCTTTTATCATTCCAATTCTCTCCCCGCTCCAGAGGAGGAAGGGTGTAGTGAGTGAGTGGCTGTGTAGTGATCAGTTGACAGGTGACGATAAATCACAACACAGAAAAAACACAAACAAGACCTCAGACACCAACTTTAACCTAAATTGAATGTATTTATGTTATTTCAATAAGTTTCTGTCTTTTAAACTAGTCGCAACTCAAGGTTGTTACTTTCCCCACCCTTCTGCATTATTTCTGAAATTTCTTTTTGACACATGCTTCTTACCAGAATCCATACTGAAATCTGCGACATTGTATCTCAATACAGCTTTCCAGTAGAATGAATATTTAGATAAGCAGGCAAATTCACAAATACACTGCAGAATCCTCTGTGCCTCCTCTGTTCCTCAGAGACAGGATATGACTTTCCACTCTGCCAGCTCCCCAGCTCCATGGAGAAGGATGTAGCAGCCTGTGTGAAAATGAGGATACTAGCCAAAGACAGTGCTAGACAACACCATGCAACTTAGGCAGAAAAGAATACACATCACCAATTTACAGTGTGGTTACATCGTGGTCAGAAGTTAGAACTCTCAAAACCCAAAAAGTCCTGCCACAGTCACAGTCTTTATGTCTTCTCTAGACATATCTCTTTTCCTACCAAAAGGGTATGTTTTTGTATTTACTATATAAGCTTGATATGTCACTTCTCTTTTCCACAGGTGCTCAGGACAGATTCTGTTACCTTCTGTCTGGTACTTGGACTTAATGGTTAGAGAGGAAACATACTGGGAGAGGTGTACTAACAGAATATAAACTTCTCACTGTGCTAATGCAATAGATATTTGAAGGAACCTTTAAAAAGTTTTAAAATAAAACATGGACTAAAACTACATCTTGAAGTGTCAAATTGTCTGAAGTCTTCTTTGTTGATTTGTCCTTGTCTATAATTGGCAGAATACAAATTATCAAATTGAAAATGCTATGGAAGCCAATACAATTTCACCATTGGAAATGAACATAGAATTATTTTCAGAGTTCTCATTGAATTCTGCTCCCTATCTCTGGGATCCTCAGGTTGGTTCAAGACAAGATTTTAAACCATATACCTAGAGGAAGCCCAGCATGAGTGGCAGTAGTCATAGTCTACAAGACATAAGAACTTTCTGTTATACAGACAGGACAGTTTTTATTTTGAGTACAAAATATCAAACGGTTACCACAACTAAACATTTCTGAATTATTTAAATGAAGATAACTGAAAACACACTAAACTCTGAATGAGATATTATTTTGCAGAAAATGTATTTAAAAAGTAAATTGAAGCTTATTCTGCATTCATCTGAATTGTAAGTTTTAGTGTCTTTCCTTAAGTGGATTTTTTTTTCTCTCCAGGACAGTAAGGAAATGTCAAAGACTATTTTGTTTACTCTAGAACTGGCAATCTGAAGTGAGTGCCTTTTCCCCCTTGTTTCAAACATCAATTCTCTTCACATTTCCAATGAAAGATACATAGAAATTTTCATTGATCAAACCTTCTATTTCATATATCTGTATTAAAATGCTTGGTTTTGTCATTAGAATTTTATCAACTAATCATTTCTGGTCGCAAAATTGATATCATTTTATTTATGTATTTTTAATTTAATAGTCAAAAACAATGTCAGAAGAAATTGATATGCAAATATACATATGTCAAACGTAGGCATGCATTGAATCTTTAATAAATCATAGTTAGGATTTTGTAACAATTCAGTTATAATTATTTGTGCTACATAACTTGTTGACACTTCCAAAATTTAAAAACCAAAACAAAACAAAAAGAAAGTAGGAAGTCTGCATTGTTAAGTGAAAGCTGATACTAGATTTTGGTTTTCTGTGAAATATACCTGCATTCATCTTAGAAAAGAGCAATGTTCTTCTACATATGCTTCATGTGGAGAACTCTCTTCAAATCTTTATTCAATAGAAGTTTTGACAAATTTTACTATTAGAGAAAATTAAAATTAAATTTAATTCTCTACTGAGAAGGATAACATCATGTACACCAAGTAAAGTCTGTAGATGCAAGGATGCACCAATAATTCTCTTAGTCCCTTTTGGTTCAGTAAGAATTTTTCCAGCCTACCTGGTGATTTTGTACTGCTAGGATTTGTTCAGTCAACAACTAAAATTACTAACTGCGCTATCATAAATATTACTGCCAGAAAGTATATTCTAAAAAGCCATATGACCATTAAGTATAGCCTATCATAGCAAAACAATGCACTTAGATAAAAATTAAAATCTTCAGTGTCTTGGTTTGCAACCATCATATAAATATAGCTATGCTAAAACTAATTTTTTCCTTTTCTTTTTTTTTTTATTTTAAATTAAGTAACAGCTTTTTATTTATCTATTTTATATTATTTGCATATTCTTGCAAAAAGATGACAAGTTTTTTGTGAACCCATGTCTTAGTAATAATTCTAATGCCAACAATTATGTTTGTAACCTGGTATTCCTCTCCTTAAAACATGCAACAAACCACTCAAAATTTATTATTGTAAAACAAAATTAAGAACACACTAAATGTAGACAAGGAAACAGAATAAGACTGTACAGTCTAAGATCATGAGTTCAACCTTGTTATTTTATAAACAGAAGGTTTCTCAACACAAAGAAGTAGATCAAATTTGAAAGAAAAAAAATGGGCTAGATTCATAGGACAACCAGGATTGCTACGAAGAGAATTCAAGAAGATGGGATTATCAACAAGGCCAAATACTGAAATCAGGTTGAGAACTCTTCATTAGCAGAGAATAAGAGGACATTAACTACTCCAGGGAGAGTGGTTTCTATGGAAGCCACAGTTGAACCGTTATTGAATTTAGACAAATACATTGCCTTGGGGTAAGAAAATACTTCTAAGAGCTGTGATAAACAACAATGGATTTCATATCCCTGTAACAAAAAAAACAAACCAAAACAAAACCAAAAAGAAATGAGATCAACATTAGAGAAATTCATGGTATTATTAGACACAAAAAGTACCCCAAGCACTATGAGAAAGAGTGCGAGGATAACAGAGAGCTTACTTCCATGTTACTTTTCTTTCTTCTTGACCTTTCCTGTCTTGTCCAGAAGTAAGAGTATATGCAAGATATTGTTAACAGCTAAATTAAGTAAAAGGGGGGAAAAAAATAAAACAGGATGCAGTTATGCAAGTTCTTTGTATCTTTCTGGGAGATGTAGCTATGGAGGAAAGGTGGGGCAGAGATAAGTCACACGAAGACAGGCTATTTAATTTGTCTTTTTCAAAGACTTGTTGCAATGGGTTGACCTTGGCTGGATGCTGAGTGCCTGCACAGTCTCTTCATCCCCCCTCTCCCTTTCCCAGCCAGACAGGGGGAGGAGAATAAAATGAAACAACTCATGGGTTTGAGATCAGGCAGTTTACAAGCAAAGCGAAGCTTGCACGCGTAAAAAACAAAGTAGAAATCTAGTCCCTCCTTCCCATTTGAGACAATATCAGGCCATGTCCTGAGAAACAGGGCTTCAGCACACTTAGTTGTGTTTTTCAGCAAGCAGGCATTGGAAACAATGAATATCTCCCTGTTCCTGCTCCTTTCCTTAGGTTTGTATCTGAGCTGACATATGGTATAGAATATCCCTTTGGTCTGTCTGGGTCACCTGGCCTGCTTGTGTCCCCTCCCAAAATCTTGCTGTTGCCTGATGCTGCACTCAGAGCAGTCAAAACACTGGTGTGTTATCTACCAATACAGAGCACAGCACTGTGAGGGCTGCTATGGGGCTCAGATAGACCCAGTACACTTTTAAACTAGATTTTGTAGTTCACAGGATTTAACTGTCAGAGATTCTGATAAAAAAATCTCACATTGCTCTCTGAAGCCAGACTTTTGTGTCAGTATGAAAAAACTGAAGGTCACAAAAGGCATACACATTAAATGCCTTAATTTTTGTTACCTATTTGTGAAGCACAAGACAAAGTATAAGGAAGATAATTGCCATCTGAGCTCATAATTACAGTGAAGTTACAGAGTTTCTATATATAGTTTAATATTTACTTTTAAAAGTCTGAGAAAGTTTAGAAGTAATATGTCAAAAAATGCCTCTGGTTTCACCCTCAAGCATGTTCTTTCATGCACTAAGCAAGAGAGTAGCATTCAGGAAATTTTAGTTTATAGGCAAAGCACCATGGGAACGTTCTCAGATACTGTGAAAACTTCAATTACTTCTTACAGTTGAGGGGCACAGTTTTTATTTACTGAGATCAATTTCAATACTAAGGGTTTTTTTTTTATTATCAGTAATATTATTATTGGCTAGAAGAAAAAAAATAGTAAAAAGATGAAAGAAAACCTGCTACACTTCTGAAACCATGGATAAAAGACTTACTATGTTGTTGCTTCCTCTGTTAAGTAATGCATTAAAACAAACTAACATAAATATACACAGAAAACCAGGACCTAATTTTCTGGGCTAGTTAGTTAAGTGCCAGCAACTTTATTGATATTTTGATCAAACTATGACCAGTATTGCTGACAGCTGTATAACCAGATAATGACATGAATGTTATACTTTATTTTTTAGGTGTTTTTAATGAATTAAGATGTTCCTCTCTAAAAATAAAGGAAAAATGCAAATAGCAAACATACTTTGTTTGAATTTTCATATTTCTGTTAAGATGTATTCCACCATTATACTGAACAGAGTCAGTAAGTTCACATTTCACAAAACTTGAAATCTAAATGTTTTTAGAAACCTATGAATGTCTGGGAGCACTTTTGTCATAATCAATACACCGGTTTTTTAATATTAAGTCCTCTCATATTTTGTATGAAACTATTAATCTGGCAGAAATTTGTTTCTCCTGTTTAACCAAACTAATGATTTTGCTAAAGAGCAGTCATGAGTAACATATTTCTAAGCAGTGTGCTCTTTCTCATTATGTATAAAACTAGCAAATGCAGATTTTTTTTGGCTTTAAGTAAAAGATATTTAAAAGTGATTCTCAAGCTACTCTAAAAAAAAAAAAAGAATATAAAAACATCTGCACCAGCCTTATACATATGCTACACATAGTAAAAGTAATAAAAAAATAACAACACTATTTATACTTCAGAAGCAACTGCTGCTAATACAAAGATAACAGAGATCACTATTGTTTAATTGGAAACAGTTTATTCTATCTTCCTTAATGAAATGTAGGCAAATCTATTAATGTAAAAAAGAAAACTAATTCAGATTTCTCAGTAACATATATTTACTGAGAGAGTGGCGAGGCATTGGGACAGGTTTTCCAGAGAAGTTGTGGATGCCCCATGCCTGAAAATGTTCAAGGTCATGTTGGATGGGGTTTTGAGCTACCTGATCTAGTGGAAGGTATCCCTGATCACAGCAGAAGGACTGGAACTAAAGGATCTTAAAGGTCCCTTTCAACCATTTTCAACTCTATGAATTTTCAATGCTATGAATACAGAAATTGCTTATTAGTCTGGAAGAAAGTAAGACTCATGGAGAGCTAGAAGATGCTATAAAGAATGCCTGCAGAACTTATATTTTATTCCCTGGTGTATATTCATTACAATACAATGCTTAATTACTATTTACATAGTATCTCCCCAAAAGACCCCCTCTATCTTCCTATTTCATATACAGCATACCTGGCTTCATAAAGGAAGAGTCACTTCATATTTTCCTATACTGTTATTACTTAATGTTTACTGCACACTCTGCAGATAAAGCACTGAACACAGAGTTTTAAATTTTCTCACTCTTTACTGTATGAGACAGATCTGGCATATCCACCAGGTACTTTTATTCAAGAATTCTTCCAGAGCAGAAATGAATTCTTTAGGCTACAGTTGACAAATTATATACTATGCACATTATACACTTCTCTATCTATAGCATCCTAATTGCAGTCTACATCAGGTGTAAGAATCATCTTTCCAAGAAGGTTTGCTTAAGCACCAAAAAATACAAGAAAGAAGACACACTACTTCAGGTTGCTGCTGTGAATTGACATGACCTGACAAAGAGTTACTAGATATTCTATTTTAGTCATTCAGGGATATAAAATCAAGAGCCTTGCAAAAAACCCAAACCAAACTAACAAATGAACAAAAAACCCCAACCAACCAACCAAAAAAAACACACCAAACTTAGCATATATTAGTCATTTCCTCCCAATTTGTGAGGCATCTTGACCACAAAAGTATTAAATTCTATGATCATAACTTGCATTCTGTAATCCAAGGATTTTTTTTACTTACTAGAAACGTTATTTGAAAAAAAATACAAAAATAATTCTAAGAGAAGAGAAGAATCTGATCTTGCCTTTTTTTTTAAATAGATGCTCCACAAAAAGTGGGTTTGTTCAACTGTATTCCCTTCAAATCACTCTTTTTGTCTCAGGAAACTTAGTTGTTTGGGGTTTTTTTGGGTTTTGGGTTTGGTTGTTGTTTTGGGGGAGATTTTTGTTGTTGTTGGGTTTGTGTTTTTGTTGTTGCTGTTGTTGTTTTTCCAGCTGTGCTGAGTGATATTAAGACCTATGAATGAACCCTTTCCA
>WEIV01025151.1:0-16781 GCA_013390005.1 Calyptomena viridis | reverse complement strand
GAGGAAAGACAACTTTCTTGTGCAACAGCTCATTTAGTGACCAGGCAGGACACTGGAGGGAGTCCAAATAAGGATCTCCTTTGGAGTAGCAAACATGTGAGAGTGGAATTTACCTGGGAAATGAACCTTGTCTTCCTATTGATGATCTGTCAGGAGACCACATTCCATGAGCACAGAGACTGGACATGTCTCTGAGCACAGGGGCCTGTGGAGAACAACTGTCCCTGAAGGAGCTGGTGCTGGGAGGGGGAAGGAGTCAGCTGGGGTCCAGACACCAATGTGGGCCTGCTTAGACCCAAATGCTGCTCCTGGGCCTTGCTCAGGCAGGACACACTGTGTGTTGGGGAACTGCCTGTTGTCCTCAGGGCAGGGAAAGCTGAGACAAGCTGGGCCTTCCCTACCTGTGGGTCATGTTCTTGCTGCAGCTGCAGCCACCAAAACCTTGGCAATGAGCAGCCCACAACAGCCCACACAAAGCTTTTGAAATTCTAATGGCTCAAGCCATTGTGAGCTTAGAATTAAGTTTGTGCTCACTTATTAAAGTTGAAGCCATAGATACTGAGTTACAGAAAGCACCAATCAGAAGTTCAAAACACACAAAAATTTGCTCTGAGTCTCTTCTTCTTTCTATGCTAAAGAACAAATGGCATATGCAAAACTAATTCCAGATTTTACCTTCAATGCAAAATTCTATCTATGAGAGGTGATTATTTGTAAGGGAGAATGAGGAAGATAAACACCACCTGAAAGAAGTTTAAGAAGAGATCCTTGAGAAGAAAATTTAATTTAGAGTTATTCAGCATCCCCAGAGCACATGGGTAGCGTCCCCTTCAAGGCCACAATATCAGTGTCCCAGAGAAACTTGTCTTTTTTTAACAGGAAGGTCACTGGAGGCAAATATCAGAGGGGCTCTGGAATCCATGAAGCTGCAGGACCTCCAGCAGTCCTTTCAACAAATTCAAACTCTACTGGGAGATTTCCAGAAAGGCCAAGAATCCACACATTGTGCTGTTCAGAATGCCACAGCAGACCTGGAGAAGAAACTAGGTGAGCAGGGCCATTGCCTAGCAGACCTTCATCTCTGAAGAAAAAAGCTGCTTTACAGACAAACTGTCCTGTGAGCTCTTCGTCTACAGGTCCTCAAAGTGGATCGAGAAGGACAGTTTTCTTCCTGAGTAGCTCTTGTGTCCTGCCCACTGAAAGATTGCCATTGTATGGTCAAGGTCCCTCTTCATTCCCTCGTCTTTGAAGGGAATATGTAGTGTGAGCTCTCTATTACCTGACATGTGGTAAAGTTGTTCACCTGCACATGCTTCTGCTGTCACTCTCCCTTTTGCCACTCAATTTCCTAAAGACAAAGAACATTTTCTCCCAGACCCCATGTGTGTTGTCTGCTGAGATGGAGAGGGACAATCCCAGCCCTCCATCCTGCCCATCAAGCCTTTGCCAAGCCCTCAGGAGGGCTCACTGGGCCTGTGCTCTTTCCCCAGCTCTCCAACAGTCAATCCATCCATACCAGTTCAGAGGAAGTGGGAGAGTGTTTGTGCTCCTCTTTCCACATTTCATGTGCCCCTGAACCCTGAGAGTTGGACACTTCAGGGAGGGAAGGATCAGGTGTGTGAGAGCCTCAGATGGAGAGTGTAAGGGCTCAGGCCTCGGACAAGCCCTGCTCCCCTTGCCCTGGCTCAGGAGGGACCAGTGAGCCTGACAAGTGTCTCCAGGAACAACTTCTGCAGGAAAGTCATCTTTGGTTGCTGGCAAATGAAAGCCATCCCCTTTTTATTCCATGGACTGGCCATTCCTCTGGTCTCCCTTATCCATCTGAAAAGCAAGGAGAGACCAAGCTCATCTCACAGTAGTTTTTAGTCCTACTTGAACTTGAGAGTGAGCAAGCTGGACCCATGTTCTCTGTGTCTGGGGAACAAAAATATCACATGCCCTGATTTACAGTTTTCTCTTGAAGACTCTGATGGAATGAGAATAGAACTGGCTAAGATATGAGTGTGTGGTGGGGGAATAGGGGACCATGGGGGTGGCCTTGGGGTCACATAGGGCAGAGACTTCGTAGACTCACAGAATCAAAGAATACGGTGGTTTTAATCTTTCTGGAACACACAAGAGTAAACATAGAGTGACTTTCAGCTCATCAGAACAGACCTGGGGAACAAACTAAGTGAGCAGGACCATTCCCAGCAGGCCTTCATCTCTCTAAAGGCAAAAGCTAGTCTAATGGAAAACCATCCTGTGAGCTAGACCTTCACTCCTCGGCATGGGTGCCTTGAGCAGCTTTTATGTCCCAGGCCAGTGGAACTTCACCTTTGATGCTGAGATGGCAAGTGAAAGTGGTCAGGTGCCTCTTCTTTTCCACACCTTTGATGGAAATGAAAGTGCCTTCCTGGTCCTTTCTAATAAAAAAGGTTCCAAGCCATTACTGCTACAAGATCTGCACCCAGGGAAGGCAAATCATTGCCCCAGTGATACTGTTCTGTTTTCACAGGAACATCACTGGAGGCAAATGCCACAGGAGCCATGGAATCCATGCAGCTGGAGGATCACCAGCAGCTCTCCCAACAAACTCAAACACAGAAAACAGCTTTGCAGACCACGCTGAGGTCCAAACAAAGTAACTTTCCAATCCTGAGAGAAGACCAGGAGAATGAAAGAGGTGAGCAGGGCCATTCTCCAGCATTCCTTCATCTCTCTGAGAGCAAAAGCTGCTCCACAAACTGTCCTGTGGGCTTGTTCTGCCCAGCTCCTCAGAGGGGATGGAGAAGGACAGACATTTCTTGGCGAGTAGCATTTTTGTCCCACCCACTGCGACACCCAGTGGGTTTGTCAAGTGTCTCTGGGGTAACTGGTGAAGGAAAGTCGCCTCTGGGTCCTGGGATCACCTTCTCTAGGAAACCCATCTGCCTTTTAGTCCATGGACTGGCCATTCCTCTGGTCTCTCCCATCTGAAAAGGATGGAGAGGCTGAGCTCATGTCAAAGCAGCTTTTGGTCCTCTATGGACATCAGAAGGGAGCAAGTTGGAATCACGTGCCCCAAGTCTGGGAAACAAAAATATCACACCCCCTGAATTTCTCTTTTCTTTTGAAGATTAATGAAATGAAAAGAGAAGTGGTCAAGAAAACAATAGATGTGTATGGCAGGGAATAGGGGAGTGTGGGCATGGAATCAGCATTGCCTAGGGTAGATAGTTGGTAAACTCAGCTTTATTCCCCCAGCAAGCCTTGACAAATCCACTCATTGTCTGCATTTTTCTTTTCCCACAGACCTTTCAAAACTATGGTCCTACAAAGGTAAGCATGGGGGAGCTAATGGAGATGAGTCCTCAGAGCCTGAGTGCAGCTCTGGAAAACACACCCAACCCCCTCAGAGAGTGTTTCCAGATAGACACACTCAGGTCAAGGGTGGTTTGGTGATGCTTTTCTCTGCCTTGTGCTGCCCAAGGCCCTGCCTGTGCTTGTCAGGAGCCATCTCAGCTGTGGGGAGCAGGGACAGCCGCCTTGCACTGNTGTGCAGGCTGCCACTCTCTGCTCAGCAGCCCAAGGAAGGGACATGGTGGGAGGGGAGGGGAGAAGCTCGAGGTGCCCTGAGGCTGCCGAGTGCCCCTGAGCATGGAGGGGGGAAGGACAAAGGAGAGGGGGGTGAGGGCACAGAAGAGAAAGGCTCAGACAAGCAGAGCTTGTGTTTCTGCTCCTCATGGCCTGACTTGACCATTGTAGGCAATGTCACCCTGGATGCTGACACGGCTCATCCCAGATTGGAAATCTCTGCAGATGGGAAGAGAGTGACAGACACTGGTGTCATCAGAGCCTTGCCCAACACTGAGAAGAGATTTGATTCCCATCTGTTTGTGTTGGCAAAGGAAGGACACATATCTGGGAAACACTACTGGGAAGTGTATGTTGGGACAAGAAGTAGTTGGGCCTTGGGTATTGCCTGGGAATCTGTGACTCGCAAGGGGACACTGACTCTGTCCCCTGAGAATGGCTTCTGGGCCATAGGGTTGGCAGATGGGCGAGACTATTGGGCCTACACAGATCGTTGGACCCGTTTGAGTGTGAGTGGGAAGTTGCAACTCATTGGGATCTTCCTGGACATCCGAGCCAAGGAGATTACTTTTTACAACATCCATAATGAAGCAGCTCTGTACACTTTTAGCATTGCTGATGGCAGCCACCAGAAAGGGAAATTCCTTCCTTTCTTCTCCACAGGCCCTGCTACTGTAAACCCTGACTCTAAGCCTCTGATAATAGTGTAGTTTTTGTGATTTAATTTATGGTGAATAGTTCAAAGCAAAAACCCCTTGGAGATCATTAAGACACTACTATTTAAAATAAAAAGATCTACTTATTTGCTTCATAATATAATTCGGTTATGAAAGTGATGATATAATTGGCTATTTTCTGTGAAATGGGGATTGTGAGTTCGAGTCTCACCCCCACTATCAGTACATGTCCAAGGGTTATGGTACAACTGTATCAGTGAATTTCAAGGTGGGTACCAGTCCCACTTAGTGCTGAAACTGTATAACTGGTTCACAGGGGTGCGAAGGGTTCCAGTCCCTCAGGGTCTGAAGTTATCCACATTTATTCAGATACTGTGCTGTTCTGCACAACTACCTGCGTTGTGGAAAGGGGTTGACCCAGATGCTCTGGGTTTATGAAACATGAAGATCTTTGTTAATGTTGAGGAAATGTAAATATTTTGTGATTGTGTGTTAATGTGATTGTGTTAAGTTTTATGAAAAATCCACTCAAGTGGTGTTATCAAACTTACTCAATGAAAGAATGTACAATGCAGTTGTATGTTTGTTGTGAATTCTGAAGTGTTTGGTGGGTCCAAACTTTTTTAATTTCTGTCAGTCACTAAAGCTGACCTTGTGTTCGGAGCGTGAGCCAGGGTCGCATTTGTGCACATTGAGCCCCTCTGGAGTCAGTTTTAGTCATTGCAGGATTGTATACAGGGAGTGATTTGAATTAAAAATTAAAATTAATGAAAAGGGATGTTTGAAATACATAGATTTGTTCTTTGAACTGGGAAAATAACCAGGACTTGAGAAAGAGGACGTTGAGCTGCTGGTAGCTCCTGAGGTTCTGGCCTCGCCCCCATTCCCGGTTTGGGCGGTTTCTGCAGTGGTTGTTGGATGGTCACTGGCCCAGGGCAGCGTTTGGGGAGAGAAGGGGCAAAAACACATAAGGGCTCTGAGCCAAAAATGCTGTAAATGTCACACGTGCAGCTGAGCAAAGTGAAAAGTTGCCATTTTCCCAACCTTTAAAAATTCCAGACATGTAAACAGGAGTTAACAACTCAATTTCTGTATATGCTTGAATGCCCAATGCCTTTGTCAGGAAGAGACAATATTTGAAAACGAACAAATACAAGTATGTAATTTTTGATAGTGAGATCCTGGAAGCCCAGATTTTTATGTTGTTACAAGAACCAAACACAACAGAGGAAATCGTGGGGGAGGTGGAAGAACCTCTTATTTCCTTGGGCCTCTGGAATTCCAGGGAAATCAAAGACAGCAGAGTCAGTAAGAATACAGTTGAAACCAGACTCCAGACTGCTAAGGCAGACACAGTATCCTCTGGAATTAGAAGCTGGACAAGGGTTAGAGGAATTAATTACTAAATTCATGCAACATGGATTACTGAAGGAATGTGAATCAATATGTAATACTCCTGTCATACCCATAAAGAACCACATACTAATGAATATAGGCCAGTGCAAGACCTCCAAGCTATTCATAAAACAGTGCAGGACATACATCCCATGGGATCAAATCACTGTACACTTTTAACTACAATTAAAGATTGTGATGAGTGGTTCACGGTTTTGCATCCTAAGGATGCTTTCTTCTGCACAATCTTTGAAACTCAAAGTCAACTTTCCTTGCTTTTGCATGGAAAAGTCCCTCACTGGGCATTAAAGCCCATTGAACATGGACGATTCTCCCACAAGGGTTCAAAAATAATCCCAGTGTGTTTGGGAAGCAATTGACAAAAGAATAGGAAATATTGAAAGAGGAAATTGAAGAAATCCCAGTGCTGCAGTATGGAGATGATACACGGACTGCTACAGGAACCCAAACTGGATGCAGTGAAATGACTGTTAGTTAACCAAACCCTTTGGGACAGGCTGGTTGCAGGGTATCCAAGAAGAAGGCCCATATTGCCAGAAGGGGGGTTCTTTATCTGAGATTCCCCATTTCTAAAGGACTGCAAAGCCTTGGAATTCAAACGATGGAGATGATTTGTCAAACTCTGGAGCCAAGGTCTGTATGTGAATTAAGAACATCTTTAGGAAGAGTTGATTGGTATCAGTTTTGGATTCCTAATTGTGGACTGTTGGTAAGACCTTTCTATGAGGCCCTGAGAAACCCTGAAGAGGTTCTGCAGTGAACTCCAGAATGTCAGAGGGTTTTCAGAGACTGAAAGAGAGCTCTGATGGCAGCCCTGCATTGGGATTAGCTGACCTGACCAAACCTTTTGAACTGCTTGTTCATGAATGTTTGCACCTTGCATTGGGTGTGCTGGCTCACGGGTTGGGGCCATGGAGAAGGGCCATGGGATATTTTCCCAAAGAACTGGACAATGTAATTAAGGGATGGCCCACCTGACTCTGAGCTGTAGCAGCAACTGTCCTTTTAATACCCAAAAATTGACCATGGGCCAGAAAAGAACTGCTTATATTCCACACATGGTCATCTCTGTCTTAGAACAAAAGAGGGGTTGCTGATTACCCCCAAATCAAAGGCATAACTATCAAGTTGTCCTGTTGGAACTGGATGGTGTGAAACTGAAACAATTCCTGCCTTGAACCCAGCTCTGTTCCTTGAATAGGTGCCAGAATGCCCAGAGGCCTCACAACATGACTGCCTTCTAACCATTGAGAAGGTTTGCTCCAGCAGGGAAGATTTAACAGATGCTCCAGCAGAACATTCAGAGTGGGAATTGTTCACAGATGGGAGCAGTTTTTGGTGCAAAGAAGAGAGGAAATCTGGGTGTGCAGTAGTGACCCAAACCAAGGGAATCAAAGCTGACCTGTTACCTGTTCACACTTCTGCAAAGTCTGAGCCCAGCACTCTGCAGTGAGCCCTGGATTTGTCTGCAGGGAAGATGGGCAACATACGGACTGAATCTAGATTTGAATTTGGAGTAGTAAATGCCCATGGAGACATCTGGAAAAAAAAAGTGGGCTCCTTTCAGCACAAGGATCTCCTGCCAAATATGGAAATGTGATACAGAGATAATGATTTTCAAATATGATTTTAAATTTTTAGCAACTATGCCTTATATAATCAAAGAATCTTAAAGTCAGGTTTGTGAGATTTTGCTTGAGCTTAGTTGGAGTCATGCTTGACTTAGAGATAAATGGAGATTTAGAAGAGCTGAGCCAGGCACAGTGTTCCTTGAAAAAACTCAATACAATTTGATAGAGAATTGTTTTAGTTAGGTGTAGAATGAGTGAAGATTAACCAAAGATGGATGTTTAGATGTTAGGTAATTAAAACAATAAGATAGGGAGTCAAAGGTTAATGAAACTGGAATGTGCTTATGTCGGAGTTTGCCAACATGGAAAGGTCAGCCAAAAGTGTAGGTGATGAAGACCATGACGATGAAATAAGGAAGTCCTCAGACTCAGTTCACAGCTGAAAGAAGACACGAGATGGCAGCATTGCTCCATGAATGGGACACTAGAAGAAATTCGAGAGTACCTAGATGATGTAAAGAGAGGGGCTGAGATAATTAGGAGGAGTTGTTGAATTCTTTGTTCAAAATTGTATAGATACCCTATTTTGAAATAATCCTTTTGAGCTCCTTATGGTGAATAATTCCCAGTGGTTCCCGGCATCATTAATAAATGGAATGTTCTAACAACTCTCTGTTGTTGGGTGTGATTTCTGGATCTTTGATTTAAGATGTCATTAGACAATCACTAGAAACTGTTCAGTTGCCAACCAAAGTATATTTTGTGCATTGTAAAGCTCCTCAGTTTTGAAACACACCAACTCATATTGGAAATCGACTGGCAGATAAAACTGCTGGAGAAGTGGCAGAGAAAAGCAGCCTTGTAGTTACTCCATCAGGATGTGTGAACCTCTCAAATGTAACCCCAGAGTACCAGGCCCAAGATGAAAAGGTGGCTAAAACTTTCAAAGGCCACCTAAATTCTGAAGGATGGTGGGTAAAACCAAAAAGGAAAGTCATAGTACCTCAGGCAGTGATGAGACAAGGAGCAGAAGATAAGCACATAGAAACAGATTGGGAAAGAGAAGCTGTTATAAAGAGCTTGAAGTGTCAAGTAATTAGTGTAAAAATGACAAGAGTTATCAAAAGTGTAGCCAGTAAGTGTAAAATATGTTTACAAAACTACCCATATTCCTACATAAAGCTTTCAGGGTCTACAAAAAGAGGAAACTGTCCTGAACATTATTGGCAAGCAGGTTTTTCTAAGTTACCTCAACAAGAAGGATGTCAATAACTATTTGGTTTAGTTTTTTAGACATGTTTTCTGGAAGGCCTGGAGCTTTTCCTGGTGCACCAACAAATAAAGGTGTTGTTAGGAGTAACAACACCCCAGTTCATAATTCCATTGGGAATGTCCTCAGATAGGGGACCTAATTTCGTAGCAGAAATTGTGCAAAAATGGCCCAAAACATTCAGAGTCAAATGGGATTTACCTACTCCTAGGAGACCACAATTTAGTTGGGAGAGTAAAAGAAGGAACCAAACCTTTAAAAGGCAAATAAACAAAATCTGTCAAGACATCTCACTGAAATGGCCACAGGCTCCTCCTCTGACATTGTTAAAAAAAAGAATCCAGCCAAGCTCCAAGGGAAAGGTGAACTCACACAAAATCCTTTATGGGAGACCATATCAAACTGTAACCGTTCCTGGAGAGAGCCCTGTGACAGGTAATCATGGTTTAAGAGAATATGTAATCTCCTTGGGAAAAACACTTTCATCACAGCATAAGTTTGTTGTTTTAACCCCACCAGAAACCTTGGATGTTCAGGCACATCCTCAGCAGCCAGGACACTGGGTGTGTGTCTGGACATGGAGTGAGGAACTGCTCAAGGAGAAGTGGAAAGGTCCATTCCAAGTTCTCCTGACCACTCACAGATCTGTGAAAATGGCAGGTGGAGACTCGTGGATTCACTACACAAATCAAGGGAGCTCTGGACCCAGAAGGACCACACTGGGCAGTGTAGCAAACAGCAAACCCGCTGCAGATAAAGCTGCAGAGGAACCAGAGACTCTGAAATGAGAGATGTTAAATGGTTTGTCTTTGGTGTTTTCAGAGCAGTGTTCCCAGTATTGCAGCACTGCTATTTGTGCCCGGACTAGTCAATCATCCCAGCCAGACCTTGCAATTAATGATCCTTATGGCAAGTGTGGCTTTGAGTGCCCAAGGGATGAGTGGGTAAGAAGGGAAAAGAGGGTGATGTCTTTTTTCTAAGGACCTCTCTATACATGGCAGATGTGGAACATATACTGCCCAAGCCCTGGGATTAAAACTCACACCTGCTGATTCTGGCTTCCAAAGGTGGTGTGTGCACAGTCATTAACACCAGTTGTTGTGCCTAAGTGGACCAGACTTCAAGAATTCAGACTGAGTTAGAAGAAATTATAAAGAACACCAGAATATTTCATGAAATGCAAGACGATCAAGGGGAAGATGTGTTTGATTGGATAACATCATGGATTCCAAAATTTTCCAATTTTAGGCAACAGTCCCAGGATTCCTTTGGTTCCAAGAAGACCTGCAGTGTCACAGTGGCCACCTGAGGTTCCAAATAGTCTTAAGTTTCCCTTGATTCCTCGAAGCCTTGCAGTGCCACAATAGTCCCTCAGTTCCATGAAGTTTTTCAGTGACAAAATGGACTGTTGATTCTGTGAGGTTCTGCAGTATCTCGTTGTGCCTTTTCCTTCCATGATGTTCCGCAGTTTCATAATGGTCCCTTGATTCCATGAGGTTCAGTATTCTCACAAAGGCCCAATGATTACATTAGGTTCCACACTGTCCCAGGGTTGCTTTAATTCCCAATGATTACATTAGGTTCCACACTGTCCCAGGGTTGCTTTAATTCCATGAGGATCTGGAGTTTCATACTGTTACCTGGAGGAAACGAGTTTTCACAGTATTCTGTTGTCCCTTCGATTCCATGAGGACCCTCAGTGTAACAACGGCTCCTTGATTCCATGAGGTTCTGCTGTGTCAAAATGGCCCCTTCATTCCATGAGTGTCCACATTGTCCCAGGTTTCTTTCAGTTCCATGAAGTGTCACAATGGCCATTTGATTCCATGAATTTCTCCAGCATCAAAATGGCCTCTTGGTTCCATAAGGTTCTAAAATGTCTCAGGGTTCCTTTGGCCCTATGAGGTTCTGTAGTGCCACAAATGCCTGGTGATTACATCAGGTTCCAGAGTGTCCCAGGATTCCTTTAAATCCATGAGGCCCTGCAGTGTCACAAAGATCCCTTGACATTGTGAAATTTTGCTGTGTCAGAATAGCCAGTTCATTGCAGAAGGTTCCATAATATCACAGTAATCCTCTGGTTCCATGAATTTCTACAGAGTTCATGGGTTCCTTTGGTTCCGTGAGGCCCTGCAGTGTCAAAATGACCCCTTTATTCACCGAGGTTATGAAAAGTCTCCAGGATCCTTTAGTTCCATGAGGCCTCACAGTGCCACAATGGTCTCTTGGTTGCCTGAGGTTTTTCAGTGACAAAATGGGCTCTTGATTCCATGAGGCTCCACGGTGTCCCAAGGTCCCTTTTCCTTCCATCAAGTTCATAGTGTCACAATAACCCCTTGATTCTATGGGTTTCTACAGTCACAATTACCTGTTGATTACATCAGGTTCCACGGTGTCCCAGGATTTCTTTGATTCCATGAGGAACAGGAGTGTCATAATGTCCCCTTGATGCAATGAGTTTTCACATTGTCCCAGTGTCCCTTTCATTCCATGAGGTTCCACAGAGTCTTAAGAGCCCCTTGATTGCATGATGATCTCCAGTGTCACAAAGATCCTTCTATTCCATGAGGTTCCACAGTGTAACAATGGTCCTTTAGGCTGCATAAGGCCCTGGAGTGTAACAATGGGTCCTTATTTCTACAGTCACAATTACCTGATGATTACATCAGGTTCCACAGTGTCCTAAGATTCCTTTGGTTCCATGAGGCTTTGCAGTGTCATAGTGGCCCCTTGATGTGATGAGGTTCCACATATCCCTGGGTCCCTTTGATTCCATGAGGTTCCACAGTGTCACAATGGCTCCTTGATTCCTTGAGGCCCTGAAGTGTCACAGCGACTGCTTGATCCCATGAGTTTCTGCAGTGTCTAAATGGCCCCTTGGTTCCATGAGATTCTGAAAAGTCTCAAGGTTCCTGTGGTTCCATTGAGCTCTGCATGTCACATTGGTGTCTTGGTTCCATAAGGTTTCTTCAGTGTCAAAATGGACCCTTGATTCCATGAGGCTCTGCAGAGTCCCAGTGTGGAATGATGGATAGGGTAAAAAATTAGAGGAGAAGAATTAGAGTGTAAAAAGTGGCTGCTGCTCCCCAGATGGAACAAGGTCAACTTGACCCAAAGGTTCCCTAAACAATGATAAACACTTTTATCATTCATGGGGATGCAACATATAAGGTGGGTAGCATGAAGGTGCTGTGGCCTCCTTCCCCAAACATCCTGCAGGGAGGGGAACAGGGTGATGCTTTGAAGTTCAAAGACTGATCTGTATCTGTCCACCAAGGGAGAGAGATGCCGAGGACAACTACTCTAGTAAGTATTTGTGACTAAAGTCACTCAAGCTCCACCTAAAACCTAAAGAAATAGTATAAAAGTAACTTGGAAGTCTGGGGACTTTGAGAGGAAGACTCAACTGAAACTGCTGGGACAGTTGAGGGGCTGAGCCCGTCTTCCCCCTCCCATAGGGACACCTGTTGGGCAAGAACTGTATTCTATGTGTGTTGGATGCTACTTTAGGGCTAAAGCTTGTGGTTGCTCTATAAATATATTAGTAGATTGCTTTGTATTAGAGCTTGTGTTTGTGCTTCCTTTGAGGTGTTGGTGGATTGCTTTAAATGTATATTTGCAGACAGACACTACCACCGATGACTTAAAAACCTTCTTAACCTGTCAAAATTTGCATTAATAAAGAGTCTTATGCTGTACACTGTTAGAAGGAGTCCTTGTAAGGTGCTGACAGTTGCCACTGGCAGATAACACCTTGGGAAGGCTCTCTGAGGGGTCTCAGGCAGCCCCCCCTGAAAGGGCACTCGGATGAACCCTCTGATCTTGTGAATCTGGTTGGTGAAAGTACCCCTGACATGGGACACTGACAGACTGATCAGATGTTAAAATGTTTTGATTTCCCAGGGACAGCGACAGACAAATAAATTACCAAGGGTTGAGAGAATCTCCCCTCTTGAATGGTCAGAGAAACCCCTCCCTTTTCCTGTGGCACAGATAAAAACAGCGGCAAAAGAACAGGAGGGTAAATAAAGGGGAAATACTGTTTCTAGTGATCAAACCTCTTTTTTGAATCTAAGCTGAGTATTTCAGGAAAGACTCAGATGAAATATGTAAATCCTGGGAGAATGAAGCACTTTATTGTGGTATTTCCAAAGGGGAATATTTTTGTTTTCTTTAACACAGTCCAGTATTTCATAAAATTAAGAATTAGAGCTTCCCCTGCAGTTTTTCCTTCCTAGAAAAATGGTCAACTCTCTTGCTGCACCCAATTAAAAAAAAAATATATATATATATATCTGGAGCCACTTGTGACCACGGACAGTTTCCCCTTTAGGAATCCCGTGGCTCCATGGGGAGGAAAAGCTTGGAGGAGCAGTGAGAGCAGGGCAGAGCAGGGTGGGGGCCAAGGGGCAGCAGGGCTTTGCAGGGAGGATGCTGCCCCAGAGGGACAGGCAAACACGGCTCGTGCTCCGTGCTCGCAGTGTCCGGCAATGAAAGCGGGGGCTCTGCAGGCGCAGTGGCCGCAGTGGGGGCTGAGGCAGGGCCCCCGCTGACCACAGCCCCTCCTTGTGGGAAAGGCCCTTCCATCCACAGACAGGCAGCAGGACCAGTCCCAGGCCCTGCAAGCCACGGGCCAGGCAGCTCTGGAACTGCTGGGCAGAGCTCAGCCCACAGCAGATGCTTCCAGGAGAGGCTGCTGCTGCAGGGCCCAAACAATGCTGGGGCAGGTGGGATGTGCCAGGCTGTCTCCTGCTCACCCGGCCTTCCTCCTCCTCCTGCTGCTGCTGCTGCTGCTGCTGCTGCTGGGTGAGTTGGGGTCTGGCTTTGCCTTGGGGCTCAGCACTGGAGGGCTGCTGAGCAGGGCAGGACAGGGCCTGTGCTGGGCACAGGGGAGGACCCAGGGGACAGAGTGTGTAGAGCAGCTGTGCAGCAATGAGGGGCACAGATGCTTTTGAGAGGGCAAGAGGATGATTGCTTCTAATGATGGGAATACGCTGACACCATGAAAGGTTCATGCATCAGCCAAGTTTATTACCAACGCAGTATCTACATAGCAACATATCAACATAGCGGCCGGCCTCAAGCATGCAGTTAGATTCTACAGCCTGACCCTAAGTTAAGCTAAACTATTGCTACTATGCTTCCTACATTTCCTATGCTAACCTACCTACTTTAGCAGACAGTATGTCTGTAATCACAGACCGTACGCCTGTCCCTCTAGACAATATGTCTGTCTCTGTGAGAAGATATCTGTCTCTGTGACAAGATGTCTGTCTGCCTCTCTACACAAGCAAGCAGCTCTATAAGACACTATAATGTTTACATTAATCACCCAATGACCTGAAGGTCAGCTCTCCTTATCCAACCACAGACATCAGGCCATGTCCATGAAACACAGCCTGCTGCAGCTCCTCCACCAACCATACCCTAATCACAAAGGTGCCCTGCTACTTGCATGCCACATGCTTCCACCTGTTCCCATTAATGTCTCAGTAAAGGGGGGAATTTCCGATCCTTTTGAGGGATTTGATGAGACTTGTCAGATGCTGAAGTGCTTTAGATAGCCAGAGGCTTCCAGCTGCAATCACAAAGCCCAGCAAAAATGGGCTTAGGGAGGTGTTAAGCCAGCAGACAAAGCAGGTGCAGGATTGAGACAGATATGTGGGATTGTGCTTTTCCAGCAAAGACTCAGCAGTGGGAATGTGCACAGCGTCACAGGGCTGAGCTGGGTTGCTGCCCCTCTGACCAAACCCCTCTGTGCCCCACGGTGCAGGTGCTGGTGTGATTGCCCAGGACATCTGCAGCTCCCCAGAGGATGGTGAGTTCCTGATAAAGTCCCCCAAAGGGAATTTTGAGGGGCTGGAGTTGGAAAGGAGGAAGTTCTTTGTTCTTTAGATATGAACCCTATGAGAGGAAACTCTTCTCCTCCCAGATCCGAGTCATTTTCCAGCCCTGACAACATTAACCCTGTCCTGAGCTACCTCTGTTCCATGTCTCCTGGTGACCTCCCAGCTCCTGCTCTCTACATGAGCATGTGTGCTATACAGGATGGGGAAGAGATTTTGTTTCATTGCCCCCCAATCAGCAGTGTCCCACCACCTGAGTCTTGGTCTGCAAGGACAGGGTTGAGATGCACAACCTCAAAGCCCGGCTGGAGCAGGGGAACTACTACATGCTCTTCCCCATGACATTACTCTCCAGGTACCCTTTCAGCTCCCGTCCTCTCCATGAACACCTTTGCAGCACAAGAGGGGGAAGAAATTTTGTTTCGGTGCCTCCTTGACCATCACTCTTCTGCTACACGAATCATCTTCTGCAAGAACGGGGTGGAGGTGAAAAGCCTGAAAGCCCAACCTGGACAAAAGACCTATTTCATGCACTTGACCATGTTAAGAGGAAGCACAGGGACCTACACATGTGGATACCAGCACAAGGACCACCAGAACCAAATGAGGAACTCTGCCCTCAGTGCTCCCCAGAACCTGAGTGTCACAGGTGAGTTGTGGCACTGGGTTACAGGGAGGACAACAGGTGTTGGAGGGGATCCAACCCTGCCCCATGACATGTTCCCAGGCAGTTGGGATGCTGGGGGTCAGAGGGCAGTTCAGCACAGCCTTTGCCATGGGACACTCCTCCCGGTCTTCTCCAAAGAGAAGAGCATCCTGCTTTTCTCCTGCCCCAACATCATGAGGAGAGTGGTGGTGCCAGACCTAATCCAGAGCCACAGCTGGGCAGGGCATTCATTTATTGATCACCACAGTTGATAGATGGTGGATCAGGGGGTCCTGACATTTGCTGAGTCTGTGCAGTATGTGGGGGAGCTGCAGACTCTCTCCCTGTCTCTTTCTCCTCCCAGGCAGAGGGTCCAGCTCTCAGGCAGGGACATCCACTGACGGTGAGTGATTCCCTTCCTGCACATCCAGAATCTCTGAGCATTGAGGTGAGAGTTGTCCAGCTGCCAACCCCAGGACATGGGGAGGTTCATCAGTCAGGATCTATCTTGGCTCTAAGGACATGCCCTGTTCTCTACTTCTTGTAGTTGTTTAAGCCCATCTGGAAATTAGGCAGCACATAGCACCTCACACAACCACTTTCTCTCCCGCCACCTCTTTGGAATGGGGAGGAGAATCAGAAGGAAAACTTGTAGTTTGAGATAAGAACAGTTAAATAATTCACATCAAAGAAATATACAAAAATAATAGTACATAATGATAGTAATGTTAATACAGAATCAAAGATTCACAGAATTAACCAGGTTGGAAAAGACCTTTGAGATAATAAAATCCAACCTATTACCTAACACCATCTCATCAGCTAAAGACATCCAGTCTTTTCTTAAACACTTCCAGGGACGGTGAGCCCACCACCTCCCTTGGCAGCCTGTTACAAAGGCCAATCACTCTTTCTGTAAAGAAGCTTTTCCTGAAGTCTTTCCTAAACTGGCTCCTGACAGAGCTTAAGGCTGTGTCCTCTCCTTCTGTCACTGGTTGCCTGGGAGAAGAGACTGACCCTCACCTGGCTACACCCTCCTGTCAGGGAGTTGTGGGGAGTGACAAGGTCTCCCCTGAGCCTCCTCTTCTCCAGGCTGAACACCCCAAGCTCCCTCAGCTGCTCTCCACAGGGTCTGTGCTCCAGACCCCTCACCAGCCTTGTTGCCCTTCTCTGGACATGTTTGAGCATCTCAACATCTTTCTTAAATTGAGGGACCCAGAATTGAACACAGCACTTGAGGTGTGGCCTCACCAGTGCTGAGTAGAGGGGAAGGATGACTTCCCTGATCCTGCTGGACACACTATTCCTGATACAGGCATGAATACAAATGAACACAAATGAGAGGAACCAAACATGTATGTGAGGCAGAATACAATTTCTCAGCACTCACTGACTGATGCCAGACCTCCTTTCCAAACTAAAATTGGCCCCTTCCAGATAACTCCCCCTGTTTATATAGTGGGCACTACATTCTGTGCTGTGGAATGTCCCTTCAGTCAGTTCAGATCTCTTGTTCCAGCTCTGCTCACTCCCAGTTTCTCTGTGAACCTCCTCACTGGCAGAGCAGAAGACACACGCAAAGTCCTTTACTTAAGAAAAAAAAATAGCAACCCCAAAACATTGGGGGTTTATTATTATTATTTATATCTTATTATTTATATTATTCTTGTTCTAATCCAAAACACAACACCTTTCCAGCCACTGAAAAGAAATTACCTCTATTCCCAGTTGAAACCAGGACATCCCCTCATCCTGTTCCCTAACACCTCTTGTCCCCCCAGGGCCCCAAACCCCTGCACA
>WEIV01025150.1:18836-36117 GCA_013390005.1 Calyptomena viridis | reverse complement strand
CAATCTCAAGTACCTTTACATGATTTCATTTTAGCCAAGTCCCTATGCACTGGTTTTTGATCACACAGTGATCCAATCCATGCTGGCAATAAAGTCAAAAATTGTACTTGGAACAGCAAGGCCCTGACCCTTCTCATGTAACTTGACAAAAAGTTTGAAGAGTAAACAAAACAAAAAATCCCTAAGACTCAATTCTAGCATTAAGATTAGGTGCTATGAAATACTGACCATGACAACAGAAGCTGTTCACCAGTAATTCTCAAGTCAAGCTTCTCTCACGAACTGAAAAAAGACACTGAGGAATTATAGGGTCTTCAAAGTATGACAACCTTCTTAATATAGCAAAGTATTCATGCTATGGAATAACAGAGTACTTTCCACACTTCCATGCCTGCTCTTTCTTGTAATAAACAGTAGATTTAGATATTTTCTATATGGATCAGCCATGAACAAATCTAATTACAAAAGCAACACATTTTGTTACCTGCTTAACTGTACATCCCTGGGAAGACAGGGAGACCACACTGGCACTGCCCAGCCGCTGACTTTCCACAAGGTGTCAAATATTTCCACAAGACAAAGCTAAACTGCAATAGAGCAGAAAACTGAAGTTTTTTCCTCTATTAGCAAGTTATTCACCTTGTATTTGGCCTTAGCACACACTAATGGCAGGGAACTAAGAAGAGTTCCAATCAAGAACAGAGCAGAACAAGAACATCCCATTTTGGCGACAGCGAGTTGCTGTGTCAACAGAACTTCCCAGAAACGAGTCTTAAGGTCAGACTAAGCATTACTTTTAGGTCAGTTTAATCTCAGATGACACCAGAAAGCTTAGAATTATTCCTTGAATCCCCTTTTCCTGTGTGAGCACTCATCAGGTACCCAAGAGGGCCCAGCCTACAAAAACTCACTTGTTCTCTTCCCAATTTAACCTTCCGAATTAGATCAGTCGATCACAAGAGGAAACGCAATAAAGGCAACGAGCACAGCTGCACAATTCAGTGGCATTTTCAGATCTGTTTAGCTGGAATAGCAAATCACTTAAGGACTGTGCAGAAAATAAGCTGAAACCTCAACTTGAGGCTTTTTAAAAACATATGCTTAAATGACTGGGAAGAAGTCAGTGTGTGTCTTTTGAGTACTAGGACATGATCAAATTACTGTGTCTAAAAAAGATCAGAACCAAGGAATGGAAGAGATTCAAGATTAAGTGGTACAAAATGCCTCAACACTAGTTTCCAATTAGAACTGTTCAGTAAGTACTTAGGAAAAAAACTGCACTTACATCAAAGACACAGTATTATAACCTAGTGTTGCTCTTGCCGAAGGATCTGCTTTATCACAATCCTTGCTTGAAGTGGAGTACTAATCTGTCAATCAATTTTTTGGGGGCAAGTGAGGTGGGAGCTGAAACAAGGCATGAGGTTAGCTTCTATAGGGATTAAATTTACAGAACTCAGCTCAAGTTCCCTTTTTTATACAGTATTTATGTTATTTTTTAAAGAAGAAAACTGGAGGTATATTATTTCCATCTCAGAGAGCAATTCATAAAACCTCATTCAGTGTTTATCAC
This sequence comes from Calyptomena viridis, assembly GCA_013390005.1. Classification (NCBI taxonomy): domain Eukaryota; kingdom Metazoa; phylum Chordata; class Aves; order Passeriformes; family Eurylaimidae; genus Calyptomena; species Calyptomena viridis. The sequence continues at coordinate 34,544 of WEIV01025150.1, read as the reverse complement.
ATTAATACAACAGGCATGCAAAACGTTTTGGTGAAATGAGGCACAGCAACTCAACAGCCTCAAGCTGAGACTACTGAAATCCTCAGGCTCTCTCAGGCGGCTCTTTCATTTTACTCAAGTTCAACAGACTGTGTTTGGAACCAGAGGTCAATCTTACCCAATACCAACAGAAAACTGGCAACACTACGACAACTGTTTAAGTAACACTGTATTCCTGGATTTCTCCCATTGCATTGATACGTATCACTTCTGTAGCTCATGCAAATCTATCACTTGGAAAAGGTTCTATTAACTTCTAAATGTTACCTTTTTATTTCAGTGAAAGGACCAAACTCAGCCCTAACTTGGTCTTACATGTAAGCAGTTCTCCTATACATGACTATAACCTACTTTCTCACAAAAGCTGTAAGGGGAACATTAGTTTATAATTCTCAACTAGAAATGAAGTTGCACAAAGCTGTGGGGTTTTTTTCCAGCAACCTAAAAATCAGCAACACTGGCCACAAGAACTGCTGGAGTTGCACGGAAGGGTCAGTCTCCTATACTGTCTCAATCAAAAGTTAACTGCTGCTGAAGCAGAGGTTTTACTCTAAACATCAAGCTCAAGACAGACATATTCTCAGTCAAGTGCAATCATGGATGTTCTGCAGAAATTTTAAGTACTCTGAACCTCCATCTGCTGCTCCTAAGGATACAGATGAAGATATATCACACCCTTCTAACCAAAAGGCTTGTTTTACTCTGCTCATTCATTCCCTGCAGCTGATAGAAGGCAAAATCCATTATCCTCCTGTTGCTGAACCAACATCCATATCTAGACATAGCACGGAATAGTGGTATTCCTCGTGGAATACCTTGTGGGGAAGGCTACAGCTATCATTCATAAGACATCATCTAGAGCCCACAGAGAGGATTCACACTGCCTGTTAAAAGGCTGGCTAATGCAATACAGGACAAGGAACTCTCTAACACAAACGAGTCAAGACGACCAAGTATGCAAACCTCTACAGCACCACAACAAACAACTATCAGCAAGACTGATGTTTTCAACACAGAAAGCAACAAAACAGATTTAAAAAAGGTATTTTACTCCAGTGCAACACCAAGTTAAAGAACAGAGTTTAGCCTCAGAGTGTAACATCAACATCGCTCGAGCCCAACTCACAGAGTCATGAGTTGGAGCTCCAAAGCAGCTCTGCCCCAAAAGTCAGACGTGGCTGTTACCCACTGTTCTCATGTCACAGTGTCATTGTCACATGTTCACTCGTGTTTCTGTTCTAGTTTCGCTGACTCCACATAAGACAGTGACTGTGTCCCTGCATACTCTGCTTCCTACCATTCTGCACAGACCGTTCATATCAAGCAGCAGGAAACTAAACAAGACACTAAAGGGAGTTTAAAAAGAATATCAGGCTCATTATTCAAATGGAGTTGTGAAGGCCACTCTTAGAAAACCAACTTTATAAGGTGAAAGCTGTAAATCTAACTACTCACCAAGAATATTTACAAAGATCCGTGAACTTTAAGACTTCATCTGGAATTTCAATTTAAACCATATTAACATCAATGTCCATTTTACATGTTCTTACTTGATAATCTTAAATATATATTAACACACTGCAAGTTAAGACATTTATGTTTATCCTGATACTACGCTTTCAGATGTTTACAAAGACATGCTGAACTAATAAGTGAGGCATGCTATGAGGCAGCTGGAAGTTCTTCTGTAATGAATATTTCCATCTCTGAAATTTCCAAATCTTGCAATCCCACCTCCTTTAACAGGAAACAAGCAAGATGAGGTACTCTTTTTCCAACAAATGGGCAAGGCTCAAAAGCAGGACAGAGAGAACATCTCACTCTTAGTCCCATTCTCTCAAAAAAACAGAAGTAAGAGCAAACAAGTAGTTCAAAAATTATCCACAGAAATACATAGCATTACTCCCTAACCACCACAAAATGTTTCATATTCCCATTTAAATAATTTCAAATCCCAAAGTATCAGAGCAATAGCTATAAATATGCTACAAGAAAAGCAGATGAGATAGGAACAAGCAGTTCCTAATATAACTCAAACCTCTGATTAGAAAGTTTGTTTAAAAGTTCCGGATGATCTTAATCTTTTGAAACACAAAAGATGTGTCAATAGTTCTGACAAAGTCATTTTGTGGAAAAGGTTAAAGTACTTCTAACAAGCACATAACCAAAATGTGTAACAGACATAATGGAAGGTTAAAAGGAGCCTTGTAGTTCTGAATCTTGGTGATGCTGCCAATTAACTGCATTGTATACAGAAAAACAAGTCAAGTTATAAATACAAACCTTTCCCAGACAGGCAGAAAAAAAATGTCAAGTTCTAATGGGTCCAAATTCAAACAGCAGTCAGCAAGAACAAGTGTAAGACAGGATGTTAAGTAACTGGTTAGAGAGCAAAGACTGTTCTGAAAGCTACAGCAAGTATATGGTGATTTTCCTTCAAAAACTGAAAGTGACACTCTAGAATATGCTAATATAGAAGTAAATTGTGTCCTAGCCAACATCAGTGAGGCTCCATCTGGAGTTGTTCAGCTCAAACATCACATATCAGCCATTTAGGGAGTCTGAAAGCAATGTGTGCTCAAAGGGCTAGAAAATACGACCTACAAGAAAGGATGGAAGAACTGATTGTTATTCTCCAAGAAGGTAACCCAATAAAGGTCCTAAAGTACTTACACCGCAAAAAGAGAGTGCCTGCAATACTGAGTGTGCCTGTGAAGGTTAGGAAAGAGATAAACCAAAGCAACAACAAAACAAAAAGCCCAATCAACCAAAAAAAGATCACAAAAAACCCCCCAAAAAACCAAAACCACAAAAACACAAAGAAAAGCAACAAAGTCCACTAAAAAAAAGTAAACTTTTAATGGTACAAAGTGAATTCCTCAAATGAACATCCTGGCCAAAATTATAGACTTCCACAACCTTTAGAAAGGTCTGATATTAAGCAATTAAAAAAAATCAAACGCCCAAACTAACTTAAGCTGATCCTGCGCCAAGATACAGACAAGATCAAGGATTTTGCTGGTCTCATCACTGTAAGATTATTCACATTTTTAGTAAAGCAATAATCTGGTCTTTCTTCAAATTCTTGTTCACCAATATGACACACATGCTGATGGACTCAAATCTAAGTTCTCCTTTCAGGAACCTATTTGCAACATCCCATTCACTTGTTGTAACACTTATACCACTTGTTCTCTCAAGACCATTTGGTCAGACCTCACTACTGTGAGATTTCAGAATACATGGCTTTTTTTAATCACTAAGTTTCAGTCAGCTAGTGCCTCAGGTTTTCTGACTTCTATAAATCAAGCACACAGAACTTCTCTGGCCTTTAAGTCAGCTCCATCACCTACTACCAACTGCTTTTTATGATACAGACAACTGTATATATGACACAGAAATCGACACTTTCTGGACATCAATTTATTCTTAAGAGGTTTTAAATCTACTACACTCTTCAGAGCTAAGTCTAGGAACTCCAAAAACGGCATTACTACACTTCAAGTTCAAAGTGGATGCCAATACAACATCATGACAGAGGACACACTGCAAATCAGCACATTACCTAGTTCACACCTTGTACAGGCAGACTCCTGCAAGCAAGAGCTTCTGCAAAGTTCACAGAACTGACCGTCACACACTTGAGGCCTTATTTCCAATTAGGCAGATGTTATATATAAATATATAATGATTCATATGAAGTTTAATACTCCTCTCCACAAAGGATGCTTCCTGGGCTTCACTCAACATTCATCTACACTTCAGCTTGCTTAACTATTCCATCACTCAGTTTGATAAGGTCTTCCAAAACCCTGTGTAACTCACCTTTATTCCAATCTGCTATTATCAACAACTACCTACGTATAATTAGGGCACCTTATACTTCAGGAAATGCAATAGAGAAGATCCTACTATCCTCCAGCACCCCCTAAAACTCTAACTTGCACCATAAGAGTTCTCTCCAGAAAAAGGTCCTAGCAAGACCATGGACACTGCTAACTCAAGGTCTGGTCAGATAAATACCTTCCCACTTCCTTCCAGACTCCAGACCTCCCCACCCTGTATTTGGAAAATCAATTTGATGCTATTGAATGCTATCACAAACTGGGGATGAGGGATTGGGCACTAAATATCAAGGAAATCTGATGAGTTACTGCTCACCACTTCTGCTTAATTTCAAAATCTGTAAGTTACCAATAGCAGCAGTCTCCTGCACCTAGCCACAAACTGGGAAAAACATGGGTTTCAGATGCCACACAAGTCCAACAAACAACTTCCCATCCAAGTTATACAGTTGATGTTTCAGCACTATCACAAGAAAAACTTGTCATTACACAGACAACAGAAATAAAAACAAGGCAACTGCAATCAGAATCCAAAAATACAATACAAAGTGATCATCATAGGAGTTTTGTCTCTGCTCTTTGCTCTTTCATTATAAAGTAGCAAGTCACTTTTCTGCTACACAGCAATCAATACATTCACTGCTATCGTAACCATAAGGGTAACTACTAAGTGCATCTTGCTGGATTACCCAGAAAGCTCATGTCCATCCCACAGTTTGTTATGAACAGCAAGACATTCTTGATTTAACCACTCTGACTTCATGTCAGACTGAAGCATTCACACTCAGAATGGTCCCACACTCGGTGGTCCCAGGAACCACTATTCATCAGTACCAGCTTGTAGACAAAAAAACTTTCATGGAAAGCCTGTGATGTCTCCAAAGTGTTCAGCAGGTCATGTCCAACACAGGTATAAGCTATATCAATCATTTCCAACCAAGTCACCTAGCAATTACCACAAACACAAGTGAAATACTAGGTACAGGTTTCTTCATAACACATACATGACTTGGACACAGAAGGGAAGGGATACTGAGCAAGTTTGCAGATGACACAAAACTGGGAGGAGCTGTTGACTCCCTCGAAGGCAGGGAGGCCCCACAGAGAGACAAATCAGAGCACTGAGCACCAACCATATGAAGTTCAACAAGGGAAGTGCTGGATTCTGCACCTGGGATGGGGCAATCCTGGATGTTCGTACAGACTGGGGAATGAGAGATTGGAAAGCAGTGACACAGAAAGGGACCCTGGTCCCTTCACTGGCCCTCANCCCAGGTCACAGCACCAAACCTGACAGAGTTCAAGAAGTATTTGGATGATACTCTCAGGCACAAGGTGTGACTCTTGGGGATGGTCCTGTGCAGGACCAGGAGTTTAACTCAATGATCCTTGTGGGTCCCTTCCAACTTGGCATATACTGGGATTCTGTGATTTATCATTGGCAAAGGCAAACAACCTCTAATATTGATGTAGTGAATAATGACTTCAAGTAGGTAAGAGGCAAGAGACCTCTAGAGGCCATTTAGTCCTGCTTAAAGCAGGTCCAGTTGTATCAGACTGCTTGGAGACTCATTCAGTCAAGTTCTGAATATCACCATAGAAAAATATTCGTTCCTCAACCACTTTGGGCACCTGCTGCCTCACAGAGAAGTATTTCTTCCTTACATTGGCTTAGGATTTCCCACACTCCAGCACATCTATGAAATTCCTAACTTAACCAAGAACGAAGTTTTAAAATTGGGTAACTTAAAAAAACTCAAGTATGTACTGCCTTTCAGTTATTTTGGGGAGAACGAGGTAAATGAAAAAATACTGTTTTATTAACATCCATATCTGTAGCAGGATACTACTTTTACAAAGGAAAAATAAAGCAAAAATTCAAGTCACATGGAAATGGACATCACTCCAACTTTAAATGGAGAAAGGAACATTGCATAATGAGAGACTGCTCACTGTATTTAGGGGTGTGAGCAAATATAGTCCTTACAGAAAAGCTCAAGGACAAAGCTACTAAAAAATTCTGTACAAGCGAAAGTTCCGAAGTGCTTAAAATAAACACCAAATTATCAGTATTTTGGAGCTTTGGGGGTTTGGGTTTTTCTATGAAACTAATAAGGAAGGACCTGGAATTCTGCTAAGCATACAGCTACAGTTGTAAACATCCAGCATTCCCTGCCCCCTACCTCCTACACTGAAACTATAAAGTCATTAAAAACTGGTCAGAACACTGACGTGTGCGATGTCCTTCTAGATGAAGGAACAAGAACTTTAATCCCTAGGAAAGTCCCGATTCCCTTAAGCAGTCCATTCCTTCCCTTTTCATATGTTGTCATTCCACATACCACCTACTCTCGGAAGCACTGAGGTGTGGGGGAGGAGAAGGAAGGTTGTACTTTGCACTAAGTAGCAAAGTCAGAAAAGTCAGTAGGAAAGGTTCAGAAAGACAGCTAAACATTAACTTCACATTTTCAATTACCTGTAAAGTTTGGATGTTATCTGCCAACATCGAACAACTGTGGCCATATAGTGAAATACAAAAAATAAACATTTTGTCAGTAGCAGCAAATCTCAGCTGTCCATGAGAAGATCTGATGAGTTACCAGTCACATTACAAAGCTATGTGGATGCCTGCTGCCCCCTGCACTGCTGACACTGCTGGCTTTTTTTTTAGCTCTTAAGGCCACCCTTCACTGCAAGCTATTCCAGGAAGTTAACCCTTTTTTGTCCAGGAACTTTATCATGACGGTAAGTCTAGGGACTGCTGGTTAATAGCTCCTGCCAAACTACAATTTCAGAATGTGTCACATTGTCCCCCAGCTCTGTGCTCTAAGGGACTGGTCTTACTGGCTATTTATTGAAGCAACAGAAGAAATGCAGGCAGATCTTTACCAAATTCCATGCACAATATGAAGCTCATTTAGACTGAAAGGGACTTCTGGAGGTTATCCAATCTGATCCCCAGCTGAAAGCAGGGCCAACTTTGAAGTCAGATCAAGTTGCTCAGGGTCATACCATAGCCAGGTTCTGAATATTTTCACCGAGAGAGATCCCACAAACCTGTTTCAGTGCTTCATTCTTTGTGTGGGAGAACATACTGCTAACACATTATAAAGACTTGCCCTGTTGCAGGTTGTGTCTGCTGCCTCTTACCCTTTCCCTGTACATAGCCAAGGAGAGTCTGTCTTCATATTCCCTCTCACTGCCTAATAAACAGTCAGAGCCAGCAAGTAGGATCCTCCACTTCAGACATTTCTCGAAGCTGAACAAACCCACTTCTCAAGCCCTCTTCATACATCATGTGCTGCTGACTCCCTATTTTAGTGGCCTTTCACAGGCACCTCTGCACCTTCCTTGTGTTTGGGAGCACAAAACTGTCCACAATACTTCTGATGTTGTCTCACAAGCTTCAAATAGTAGAGAATAATTGCTTTTTTTAACTGGCTGACCATGCCCAGTGTGCTCTTGAGATTTTGCACACAAAAGCACATAGTGACCCACGAGGGCCCTTATGTTCTTTCCTGTAAAGGTACTTTTCACCAGCTGGCACCACCTCTATGCCTCTGCACACAGGGTCACTCTGCCCCAGAGACACTTGGCATTTGCTTTTGAATTCTGACAGTTCTTTCTCCAACCTGCAGCCATCCCACGCAATTAGCCCCAGCCTCCAATAGATCAATTGATCCTCATAGTCTGGCAGCACCCACAAATTTGCTCTAAGCACATTAGTGACCTGGAAGAGGTGTTGGAATGCAGACAAACTGCCCCTGCACTGATGCCACCATTAAGTCTCCAGGTGAACTTCACACAGCTGATCAGAACCTTCCAAGTTCAGCAGTACACACAATTTGTCACCCATATAATAATCCACTTCTCAAACCACATCTCACCAACTTGACTACAGGAACATTTGAGAAAATATTAAAAGCCTCTCAAGGTAAGTAACACTCACTGTTCTTCCTTTGTCCACAGTCTTGTCCTACATACTTAGAGCAAAAAATTCAGGACCTCTTTTCACAGCAGTCTCAAGTTGTGGAGGCACCACTATTACTACTTTTCCTCAACTTCACTTCAGTTTTCACCTCATTTGTAGCCACACCAATTTATCAAATCTAAGCCATGCCTCTTGAGTTTCAAATAACACAGTTGTAGACTAGCTCTGGAAATTCACCATGAAAAGAACATTCACTAACAGTTCCATCCACAGCCCTTGCATCTTTCTATAAGGTAGAACACTCTGCAGAACCTTCCAAAGATATTACATGAAGCTTACACAAAAGTGTTTCTCAACTACAGATTACATCTCATTAGTCATAAAGTAATGTAAATTATTAAATGTTCATGTGAAAACACTCATGCATCACCTGTGGTAATTAATCTGATTATAGTAAAAAGCCTTGCTATTTTACAGCCATTGAACTTATCAGTTGTTTTATACAGAGAATCATAGAATGGTTTGCCTTGGAAGGGACCTTAAAGTTTGTCTTGTTCCAGTCTCCTGCCACACAAGCTGTGTGCAGAAGCCTGAATTACCTCTGATATCACAAACAGCTCAAACACGGCTACACAGAACTGAGTGTGCTTCTTCCTATATAGGATATCCTGGATAAATTGGTATATTACACTTGCTACTTACCACAGGTAGACTAGTTTACACTACCTTGGCTACCAATAACACACTGAAACCAACAACAGGATTTAAATTTCCTAAGGAGTGATTAATGGTATGGTCACAACAATAACAAACATTCCCATGTTTGGTATCTTTAGAACTACAGCACCTCTAAGTGTTGAAGTACCTTAATGAAGTTATAACAACATTACTTCTGTTATGCTAACCTTTTGAAGTCAAAAGTGCATTGAAGTGTTGAAAACACAGAAATAGCATCACTGGTGAAGGGCTGAGAAATGGGATTTTATAATGCAATTATCAATCTTTACAAACATATTCAAAAATGGTATTAAGCTTAACAGCTCTTGACTTTGCTTCTCCAACCTCAAGTAATCATTTTTAGCAGAACTAAGCAGTTTTTTTGTTCTGGCAAGGGCCAACAGATTATGGTGGAGATATTAAAGGAATTTGGGGAAAAAAAATATCCCAAGTTAATCAAAGTCAGAAGTCTTGCTCCCTCAGTTACCCTGGTATTATGAAGAAGTTACTTGCATTTGATGCAATTTAACTTATGCTTGTCTAAAGTGACTATTAAACTATGTACACCAAAAAGAAATGAAGTAAAGCTAGTTACCCAGCCTGAACATGATCTCAAACTTTTTCATATTCTTTCTCCAGTGTCCACTCATCCAATACACTGTTTTTAAGTGTGCTTGTCCCAGCAATAACTAGTTCTCAGCTTAACTACTTGCAGCATGGGTGGTATTTCAAGTAAAAAAGGCAACAAAAATGGTCAAAGCCCACAGAAAACAGGATTAAGAAAAATTTAAGTCTAACACTAATCTGTAATCTTCTAACTCAAGGGCTAATGAAAATCACAAATGCAAAAGTAACTGATAAATTCCTCAAGCTAGCTCAGTTGTTTTTTCCTCTGTACACACATCACTGTGGAGCCCTATTTGACTAGTCTTTACTCACCTTCAGCAGAAGATGGCCATTTCAATGATTCCAAATTTTGCACAGGCACATTTTGCACATGCTAAGTATTTAAAACAGTCACTTTAAGGAAAATATTCTGCTCTGTACAAACTAATCCCAGGACTCGTTTAAAAACTATCACATTACACCAGCCTTGACTAATACAAAAGGAGAAAACAATAGACATAAAAACAATAGACATAAAAAGTTATCTTAAATGCTAGATAATGAAAATCTGATATAGATAGAGAGGTTGGGGAGAAATTGGCAAGAGCCATCTATTGCTGCAGATAATTCTAGTGCACCAGTCAACTCAAGACAGGCTACACTACTCTTCATGCCGAGAATAAGAAAACACGCTATTCTAAAGTATCACAAAATTAAAAAAATATTGAGCAGAAGAATGCAGTAGTGAGAGAAGAGTTGAGTCTGAACACTTGTTACTACTTTTCACTACCTGAAATCAAAGTGACCTTCTTAATAATATGCTAAACTTTACCTACCTTAACTTTCCCCCATACTTGGAAAGACCAAGGTAAAACGACTGAGGGCAGAGACAGAAGTTTTGGGACTTGGAAAGGTTTTTTTATTCTTCCTGCTAATTCTCTTCCATTGCTAACACATGGACAGAAAGACCAATTTTTGAGTTCACATTTGAAACAGTCCCAAGTCTAAAAGTTAATTACCTGAAAAGAATGAGGAGAAAAACAACTCCCGAAGCACTCATGTACTGCATAATACAGAAAAACTTAGTTTGGTGTTTTTACCATGACTTGGAAGTCGTGCTGTGCCTTGAAGCTCCTCATCAGGAGCCTGTGTACCAAGCTGTGTAATAAGCTGGGCCAGGGGTTGCTTTTCCAGAGCCAATGTAAATATTTTCCACAAGCCCCCTCAACAGTCTTACTAATATATACCTACGCCTCATGCTAACCCACTATCTTACACCCTCAGTGTCATTCCACATCCAGGGGAGTAAGACAAGCTTTCACCAAACACCTTTTTCATCTCTCCCCATTTTATAGATGGAGACACAAGAATTACTTTCCCTGACAAGGTCTTCACTGCACATTTCACTCTTTACTTGCTTATTATATATTTTCTTGCATTTTTAGGTACATCGAGATATTCCCAACTTTAGTTTCTTAGCTCTTCTTATGACTTCTTCCCACACTAGCATGATCCTCTTTTCTAGGCAATCCATCTGTTTTCTAACTGGGAATAAAGAACAACGTTAATGACTCCTTTACCTCTAACAAGAAAGCTTGATCAATCCATCTCATGACTAATCAAGTAATTCATCATCTTCACCCTCTCAATAAGAGCACATTACTGCATTTCAGACAGTTAGGATCCGAGGTACTGAATACAACTGCCCTTGAAGTAAGTACTTCTCAAAAACCTTGTTTTAGACAGGCTAGCTCTGCCAAAAAATTCCACAGATATACAGAACCATAGGATGGTTTTGGTAAGAAGGTAACTTTAATCATCATACACACGTTCTCCTCTTCAAACAACAATAAAACCAAACGACACATGGCATAACAAATTAATAATAATTAAATAATTGTACCTACACCTATTCTTCACTAAGAAAATCTGGCTACACAGCTCATATCCAACTATCAGGTTCCTTAGAAAATTCCTCACAGGAACTTCTACATTACTATCCACACACCAACCAGTACAGCAGTCACCATAGGAAAAGAATAAAGAAGTCCAGCTAATCCCGATTCAATAGAACACATTCAGTCAAAGCTGGGAACAGTAAGTCCAAGTACAAACACCAAGTGCTAGAGCAACACGATCTGTCATCACACAGCCCACCCTTAAGAGGAAAGGTCCCAGGCTCCAGAGCAAGCAGACAACAGACAATCTCAGCACTCTCACTTCTCTGCACACTGATGTCACCAGTCTGTAGCCGTATCTTCCCATAAAGAAGCTTGTTTGCACAAACTTGCTTCCCCCACAGAACAGCAGGTCAGGACACCTCCACGGCAGCAGTCTGGTGTAACACCAGATGGAAAGTCATACTCTTTAAAGTTTATTGCTCTTCAGCAGACAACCACATCAACACTAAAAAACAACAACATTCACTAACGTCACTGCAAGTAGCTGGCGCTTAGCAAGGTTATCTTCTAACAGTCCATATAACAGGTTTTCTATTCCCCTTACCGTTCTTTCATTCGCTGCTGATTTTGTTTCTAGAAATTGAGATTTAGATTGCTCATTATAAAGCTTCTTACTTATTTTTCCTTTGAGCTTCACAAATGCTCCCCTCATTAGCCCGACACACTGGTGACTGAAGCAACACACCCCCAATTGCTTTTCCCCTTTTCACATCAGATGCCACTTACATCTGTGATTTTGCATACCTTAAAAGCTCTACTACCAGCACCTGAAGGGTAATCAGCTGGTACAGGTGCTCTGTAAAGGCAACATATTTTTGCTGCTTCTGTTACAGAACAGCCCTTTGTTCCTCAATATCATCCTGGCAGCAATACCTACATAAAAGGGATGTGAAAGAAACCAACATAGATTTGACCATATTTCTAAGCAGAATACTTGACTCTAATTTCACAAGAAATAAATCCTGCTAGAACCACTTCTGTTCAGTATCAAACAATATTCATATTGCATGACATAAAATTATTTAAAAAGGCAAGACAAACACATTGTTTAAATCAAGTAACTGTTCAACCTTTAAGTAGCACAACTGGATAAAAAACCACCACAATCCTTTTATGATACTCCAAGTGCCCAGATGTGAACTCACATAACATTGTCCTTCATTTCCATATATATGGGAGTTCTTGCACAGCAGAAGCATCACAGTGTAACAGTTCTCTTGAACATGACAGACCTACTACAAAGAAATAGAGCTAAGAACTGTTCCAAAACAGCACACCTCATATTCTAATATTAGAGTTATCCTGAAGTACAGCCTGGACAAACTTCTGGCAGCTTTTTTTTTTTTCCTTATATCCAACATTCGAAATTCGAACTCTCCTATTTGAAGTTGCTCTGTTTCTTCAGACAGCAGTTTTGTACACTGCCCAACCCACCACACAGTTCAACACCACTTCATCCCTTCTAACTTCTCCCATATCTTCTATAGTTTTCCTGTATCTTCTCTCACTATTGTGAGAGAAGTCACATATTGACTCACCTGACATCTTTTTACAAGTGCACTTCTCTGCATACGATTTTCAAAAAAATTAATGCATATTCAGACATGAATTTCTAAACTATTATCATTGATTTTGATATACAATCACAAACAAAATCTATTCTGTTGTCTTTCTGAACAGGCTACCAGACTTTCCCATTTCCAAGGCAGTAACCTGGTTTGCTTAACCACTTATTTTTGCCATGATTAAACCTGAAAAATCAGTAAAAAAGTTAATAGTCAAAGAGATGGTTCTGGTCAATAGTTACTTGGGAATTCTCTCTTTTTTTTTCCTTATTGTACATTTTACTATTCACATCTTTATAAATCGAACCCTTCCAGCTCCACTACCAGTCTAGAGTTCTGGACTCCAGGCTGCTTTAAGAAAACAAATTCAGGGGAAACTTAAAAAAAAAAAAAAAAAACAACCCAAAAACACGTGCTGTGCCCCACCCCACCCCCTTTTCCTAGACTTACTGAGAAACTTAACCAACAATTCAAATTGAACAAAAAATAATTATTTCTTCAATGAAATCCCTAAAAAATGCATCTTGAACATCTTTCCTTTCTATTCACCTCACTTTAGCATTTTTAGAATTCACACATTCCAAAAAAGCTTTGCAAAAAACTTTTTACTGTGTGCAAACTAACAAGGCACCGAAATTATGAGGAATTTGTTACTTAGTGGCACACAGGTCCTCATTTACAGCACAGCTGAAAGGCATTTGTCACAATGTAAAGTAAGTTATTTTATAGATTTAAGGTTATGATGATGTTTCTTATGGATGCCATACACCTCCCCTAGTTCAAAACTATACTAATTTGATCATACAAGTTTAGTACCTACTTCATAGAATCATGCACTGTTTGACTGAGAAGTGGAATTACTTGTACATGTAACCCGAACCCAATAGTCCTGCTTTCCTAAAAAGAGAAGTATTTACTAAACCAGGTGCATTTTTATTCAAAAATCCAGAAGCTCCTGTTATTTCAGATTTCCGACACATTTTCTTTGTTCCCCCCCTCCAGTTTTTTGGTGCGAGTGTTCAGGGTCTTTTGGCAATATTTCTCTGAGGAATTACAGATCAAAAAAATTATCATTTTTAACTGTCAGTCAAAATGATTGTATAAAAATTGGTTTGATTATTGTAGTGACACTATTCTAGTAGGGTTTGTAATTTCATGGTACCATTTTCAAATCTTCCTGTAGTGAGCATTATCAGAATTGGCTGAGCAGCAGGAAAGGGGACAAAGTCATCAGCAGTTTTGGATTCCATCAACACAATCATGCTCAAAACTTATTTAATAGCACTCTTAAAAGCCAGTCATAACATTAGCTTTACTTCATACTCATGTGCTACAGTTACAGTGATAGTAAAAACAATTGTGGGAAATTTCAAATGGGAAACTGCCCCCCTAAAACTCAACATCTTGACAAAAACACCATCTTCCCCCACTGCTTACCCCACGGTCCAAAAGTCACCAGTAGTTTTTTAAGTTTCCGCTTTCATCCAGAGATTATACTTCAAAACTTTGTGCTTGAAGAACAGTATTATTTCAACACAACACAGCCGCTTCTGGCAGATGTTCTGAAGTGTTATCAGTCAAGTTCACATACGCCAAAAAGAATCCGGGAAGACTGACATCCGAATTACACTCATCAAGACTAAAACGGTAAGTCACTGCATGACAGGAGGCACAGACACTGTTAACTTCGTTGTTACTATTACCTTCACATTTAGATATAAAAATAGCTTGTCAAGGTTATACCAAGTCTGCAGCTTCACCTTTTTAATTGCAAAAGAGCAGAAATAACCCCGAACAAAGAGAGAGGAGAAAAGTGCTAGTGCAAAAAGCTTGCCAACCCTATGAAAACAGTCTTCATGCCCTCAAGTTTTGAAATGTGATGCCTTCTCAATATTTACAAAGTTAGTTACAATCGTCTTTTTTGAAAGCTACATCATTGCCAGAGGGGGGAGACTATTACATGCACGAGCACAATTCCTACAGCAGCAGCGCCTCAAACTCCCTCCCTGAAAAAGCATTTCTCAGATACTACACAACCGCTTTATGGTGGCATGGCTTGCAAGTTCCCGGGTATTTTTATCACATGAACCTCCAGAGACTACCTTCCCTAACTTGTTCCTCCTTCATTAAAGAGGGAAGGGACACAGTGTCTCCTATAATAAAATATCCTTGCCAACTATTCATTACTGCATTGGGAATACAACGGCAGGATGACGGGTTTCGGTTTCCTCTCGCCCAAGTCCACTTAAATCCCCTCTCCTCTTCCACTGCCGTAAAAAAAAAAAAAAAAACCAACAAAAATCAAAAAAACCCACACTATGAACATTACACTGCATGCAGCGCTAAACAGAAATAAATAAATAAATTCCTTCCCAGTTTCCAACTGCTTTGCCGCTTGTTTGCTTCCCACAGGAAGATGCACGGGAAGGGAGGGGGGTCAGTGATGGCATTTTTTCCCCCGGGCGGTCACGCAGCGCGGTGCCCCCGGCAGCAGCTGCTCAGGATGCGGGCGATGCGGAGCGCACAGACCCACCTCGAGCAGCGACCTCCCACCGAAACCAGCACGGGTTTCACCCTCGCCAGCCGGGAACAACGGCAGGAGCCAACGGCGCCAGAAGCAAAGCGCGTGCCATTCCTCCCCGCAAGAGCACCCGCAGAACGCCGAGACCCTTCTGTCCTTCCCACAGGCACGGAAAAGGGAAGGAAGGGGGGGGAAGCACCCGCGAATTCCCGCAAATAAGCGGAATCCCGCCGTTCGGGACGGCAATTACGGCGGATAACCTGCCACCGGCCGGGGGAAGCCCCAGCCCCGCCGGCGGCGGATAAACTTCCCCTACTGCCCCGCCCGGGCCGCGGCCACCAGGGCCCGACCGCCAGGGAAACTCGGCCTCCCGGGACACCCGCTCTCCCGGCGGCGGCCGTAGCGGGGGCTCCTGGGGAGAAGCGTCCGTGGGTCTCCCCGGGGCGCTCCGGCTCCGACCCCACCTCGCATCCCTCCCTCCTCCGCGATCCCGGCCACGTCCCGCCCGGTTCCCCCCGCGCGG
>WEIV01025150.1:6627-17969 GCA_013390005.1 Calyptomena viridis | reverse complement strand
TCAGCGGCCAGAGGCCGGGCAGGGACACCCGCTCCCGCCGCTGCTCCCGGCGGGGCTCGTGCATCCCGGCGGCACGCGGGGAGCGGGTACGAGGCGCTGCGGACCCATCCCGAGCACGCAACAGATGGCGGCACCCAGGGCGGGCGCGGGCAGAGCTGAGGGGTCTGAAGCCGTGTGGGAGCAGAGTGAGCCCTGTGCAGAAATCCCCGAGGAATACCAAACACGGCTCTGTGCAGAGGGGCCTGCGGGGCGCCGGGGGCAGCAGACAGGGTGTCTGTCACGCTAATTCCTGCGGGGATGCTTGGCTGTGGCAGAGCTCATGGCTGTGCTCCGGCAAGGGCTGTGATCGGCGGGGGCAGAGCTGCTCCGCGGGCAGCGAGGATGCCCCAGCCACGGGAGGAGACCGGTGCTGTGAGTAGGATCAGGGCAGAGTGACCACTCGAGAGGTGAAGAGGGAATTCGTGCCTTTGCCCAAGGTCCCAGGAGTCCAGCTAAGGGTTGTCTCAGAATTACAGCGGTCTGTAACCAGGTCACAAAATTTAAGGTGACTTTTCTAAGAAACGCGGTTTCTTTGCTGCACCTCAACACCGATTGTCAGTTTCGTGGGTACAATGGATGGATGGATGGATGTATCCCCAAATTAAATTTTCAACAGGAAAAAACCAGAAGCTTGAAAGAATTGGCTTGAGAGTCTTCTTTCTTCACAATCTAAGTGAGCTTTTTAGTTTCAGATACACTATCCTTGCAAAACCTCAAGGAAAATATTGGATATTTTCCTTGGATATTTTCCTCAGTACCAGTACCTGGTACTGAGACACCTACTGGGAACACCAGGTTCCAGTAGATAAGCCCCATATTTTTCACAAAAGAGTGTCATATTTGATGATTCCCTTCCACGGTGGGCATGAAGAGCAGTTTCTCTCAAAGCTACGCATGGCTAAGTTTATCAAATGCTCACAATAGTATGTTCATCCAGTCTTCAGCCACACTGAATGTTTGCCAATTAACTGGCCTCATTAATTTGTAACCGTGAAACAAAATGGAATTCAAGCGAAGAGTTACTACAGGCAAACTGCTGGCCGTGATGGATGTTGGACAATCGTCAACATTTTGCTCTGAAAACCAACATAACTGAGACGACTCTTAAAGCTTTGTGAAATCAGTGTAATTTCATAAGTCTAATCCTCAGTGCAAAACTGTTCTCATGCCAACTTTCTCTGCAATAGGGATTCCTCGGGTGTTGCAGGGTGCTGGGGTGCAGGATGCTGTCCAAAGTTTACAGACAGGTTTGTTCAGCAGTTTGCTTAAAAGAGGTTTTCTCGCTCTGCTGGTACTTTTGAAGCCTGGTCCTTTACTCTGTTGTTAGACTCTGCCGTTTTGATTCCATGGTAACCAATATATTCCCCCATGCCAATAAACCTGGATAAATATAATGCTGAATTAATCATTAGAGCCCCATTTTTATTTATGATAAGAGCCTTTTTACATGGGAAAACTGATGATCATAATTATAGCAGAATAATTTATACTGGTATGGCTTTGCTGATGTAACTTTCCAGGTAGATGTTTTAATTGGGTGTAATTATTCCATTTCCCTGTATAGATGAGTCCTATATAGATAAATCCCATTTTATAGTTAACAGCTGAAGCAAATTACATTTCATAATTACATTTACACCAAGTTTAAGGCACTCTTAGGATGGGTAGGAAATATAATGGGGCCATAGTGTAATTTAGAGTGCAACCTTAAAATCCTATTTGTGACAACTATAATCAAATTGCCATCTGCTATAATATTTTTATTCCTTCTCATTCCAAAACAACAAAAGGCATTAAGCTTGTTTAAAATAAAATGTTTTGAAGGTCTAGCGCCAAAATATGTACATCGATTCATGCAGGCTAAGGAAGCAAATGCAATTTGTCATATTTAAACAGAACTGTGCCCAGTCTGTAGGTAACATCTTCCAGTGCCAGATTCAGCACTGTTGTAATCAGGCATCCTGGGGACTTTGTGATACAAAAAAAGGAAATTTGACTTCATGATATCAAGGCTAAATTTGGCTCCCCGATGCTTAGAACACTCCTGAAGGCATGATGCTCCAAACAATTAATCTTACATAATATAGAATAAATGCGTATAGGACACACTAGCTCAGTTCTTGTACATTTGTTGTTACTGGCATATTTTTTCCATAAAAAGATGGTTTTCCACTTTTGGCAGCAGTCCTGTTCAAAAGCATCTTTGAGCTGTAGAAATACAAAAGACTGTACTTTATTTCCACCCCCTATTAAAACCTCTTTCTGGCCATTGTCCACCCACCTGCCCTTCCCCCTCATGAAAAAAACTCTCTTACTCTTAGTTTAGACCAGGGAGTTTGGCAAGTGTTTCCTTCTCCCTTCTTCAACCCTTTTGGTAGTTTGAAAACAAAGTCCTGAAGCCGTGTGAAATTAACTTATATGCATAACATTTGAAGTGACGGCACAAATTCCCGCTGGAATGAAGGGCTATTCACTCCAGTGGGAATCGTCAAATAGATTTGTCGCAGAACAATGTGCTTTTCTGAAAACTCTCGCTTCCATTCCAATGGATGGGATGGGGCCTCCCTGGCGATGGTTGCACACCACCACCCGTTATGACCCTTCAAAATAAAACCACATCAAACCAATCCCAAACAAAACCTGCCTTTTTTTTTTTTTTTTTCACGTTTCCAGTTGGATGAGATATTTAGATTTGATAACAAGTGGTTGTGCTTCTTGTTGTTCCTCCAGCTGAGTCAGAATAACTGTGTCTCTAGGTGTGCCTCAGCAAAACTGCTGCCAGAGTGACTGTTTTCTGTGCTGTATGAAGAAAGGTGCCTGTCCAATTTCTTGTCTAGAAAGCCATGGAAAAGCACATCCGTAGGCTAGGCAGCAGGCATGATTGACAGCAGTTCCAGCAAGACCAAAGGATGTGGGCTGCATATTTATGTGCGTGTGTCTCCTGACCCAGCGGTGGACTCGATGCTCTGCTCATCCATGGGTGTGCTTGGGAAGGGTTGAGACAAAACTCTGCAACATACAATTTGGCTTATCACTGGTGAAGAATGTTTTTAGTAGTGTTGCATACATTTAGAATTTTTTTGGGGAAGGAAGCTCTATAACGCCAGAAATAACTAAGATTAGGAATATATTGTAAAGTTTGATTACTGTTATGTTTCCCTCTTTGCATACAGTATAATGCAAAATGATCTGAGTTGTCATCTCATAAAAAATCTATCATAATATTTTGATATAAATCATAAACAAGTTTAGCCAAGAATAACATACATACAGTTGCATGGTATATGATATTTTTAAAATCTATTTGCCCATCTTATTAAAGATGACATA
The DNA here is from genome assembly GCA_013390005.1 of Calyptomena viridis. Lineage (NCBI taxonomy): Eukaryota > Metazoa > Chordata > Aves > Passeriformes > Eurylaimidae > Calyptomena > Calyptomena viridis. The sequence goes on along the minus strand of WEIV01025150.1, from coordinate 14,600 downwards.
CTTAAACTTCGTTTCAATCAAAGACCCCTTAAGGAGAAATCTGAGTGTCTGACTCCTTCATTGCAAAGTACCATTAGAAAACTGGTTACTTTGCTCACAGAGTGGCCCTACTCTCACAGATTTGTGCAAGAACTGTTATATGTCTCAGAAAAGTCCTGAAGCTCATGTGTTTTTTTCGCAAAAGAGTAGTGCAGTTACTGACAATAATCACTCTCCAGCATTGTTTCATACCCATGGTCAGGAGTACACAGCATCCTGTCTGCAGTGGAACTGAGATTCTCTTTGTCTCAGCCAAGAGATTGAAAACTCACAACCAACTAAGTGAATTCCTCATGCATTTCTGACAGAAAAAAAAATAGGTGAGGAAATGGTAGACTTTCCTGTTACATCTCACTGGTTGCCACTTACCTCACTGACAAAGAGAACAGAAAACTTAAGGATTCCCCTCAGAAGCATATTTGCAAGACAACGCTTCCTCTATTTTCTTCCTGTACTGCTCCCCTTTACTGTATGCTCTTGCTCTCCTTCTGTATGCCTTTCTTCTTGCCTTTCTCTCTTCCTCTATTTATGTGTATCTATATTGAAGTGTGATCTTTTACACTAATAGATACAAAACACCCTTGATTCCTGTGTGTCTGTATGGACAGATGCACAATTTGCATATTTTGTTCTAAAACTGCAACATTTATTTCGAAGCATTAGATTCCTAAGATGAACAGAAAGAAAGAGCAGGAAGGTGAGGAAAAGTGAAGGGAAGAGGTAGAGAAGAGAGGAAAAAGAGGGAACGAGTGAGTGAGGGCTGGTATTGTGACACTTTAAAAGCAAGGGTGCTGTTAGAAAGAGGGGATGGAACCCAAATGACTGTATCCTGGTCTACAGCTGGGAGTAGCAGGGGCAGGAGAGGGAGGATGCTAAGTTGTGTCACTCACCCTGGGACTGCTCCTTAGCCAAAACTATTAGGCGGAAGCTCAGGGTGTTGCCAGTCTGCTTGAGTGCCAGCTGGACATCCCTATCCTGCAGTCCCACTTCCCCTCTCTTGGCACTGGTCTATCCAGTGGCCAAACAGATGCCTTTAGGCACACCTCCACAGTCTGGCTGACTTCCCTGCACAAGAGAGAGATGCTGACCTGCTGCTTCATCCAGCCTGTTGAAGGAGGGATAATTATCCAAGATGGTCCTGGTCCAGCTCTGTAAGGGCATTCTAGCTGTCCTCATATATGTTTCTCTCACAGCTAAAGAAAACCAAAATAATTCTTATTTTCTACAGCATCAAAAACAAGAAAGATGACTTAAAAAAAAAGTTATAGCCCAATGAGGTCACAATTTTACAGTGCATACCTACATTTTGCAATGATATTTTAATTGTGCCAATTCACTGACATGATCCCAGCCTCAGCAGGAGGTTAGTTCCTGATTCAAGGAAAAGGAAAAGGGAGTTTTAACATTCATTTTAATGTGAACCTTTATTCATTTTTAGTATCTGCGCTGTTACACTAGCTTCACTTAATTACGGGAGAAGAGGCAGGTTTAGAATTCCCTGGAGGAACTTGTTCTTTTTTCTTCTCAGACTTACTCTCTTCATCTTCTCAACTGCTCCTCCCTTAGTCTTTTCATTTTCCTGGAGATTGCTTATTCTCATCATTAGAAATGAGCACATCTTGGTGAGATTTTTACTACTGTAAATGGTGTAAACTTATTACACTGTTTTTCTTCTTTTCCCCCATCTTTTCCTCTGTGGATCGATGGTTGAATGCAGCAGGTTTTCCATGGTATGATGAGTGGAGTACATGAACCCAGAGGTTGGATATGGAATACATGAAAGATGCATCAATGTAAAGTCACAAGGTAACTGCAGTAACATGTTGTATTCCTGCTGCTTACATCCAGGTTTGCAACTGAAACTGTTTTAACTTCTGTGAATTCAAAACCAACATAAGACTGAAACATACCATGGTTCACTAAGAAAAAGTCACCTTGTTAAACCTGCAGGTTTCTGCTGTATGAAGCCTGTGTACATTGCCATTTCTATCATGCTATTTTTGAATAGCTATAAAAACTAGTGTTGGCCTGAAACTAAAATTTCAGTCTCTGAATGACTTTTGAGCACATTTTAGCTCACTTACAGATCAAATATTTCAAAACTTTGTGTGGCAAAGAGGAACGCATATTAATTTTCAACAGCTATTTTTACACTTTTATGTATGTAATTGAATTCAGAATTTCCCCTTCTACTTTCAGCCTGAAAAGGGTAGCCCAGAATGCACCTACATGCCTTTTGATCCTTTGAGAAAAAAATTGTAAACTGAAGGAATATTATTAAACTTTAAAAACAAGTCTCTGTGCACAAAGAATGTTTCATTCCTATGCAGTTTTTTAATAGATAGTGTTAGAAGTACACAGAAAACCTCTAAAGCTCTGCTTTAACCTGAGGTCTGTTCTAGGGTGTGTCTTTACACCAAGAGAAGTAACACTGGTACACATGGAAAGCATCACTGAGGCTGAAGTCTTCTACATAAATATCTTGCACCACTTCAATTATTCCCATACACAAGAGAAAGCTGCATTTATAAAGAAGCAAAAAGCCTTATTCTTGTAAGGAAAAAGAGGACCTTTATTGATAATAACTACACCTAAATTGCAATTATGTAACTGTTTTACCTAAAAATCACCTCTTGATCAAAATTGTTATATAACAAGGATAAAATCTGTGTAGATTAAGGACATACAATAGTGGATTTTTTAATTTGGTCGTCCAATGAAAAATATAATTTCAATTGTGCCAGAAAAATTGCTTAATTTTTTGGCTTTTATACACATTTCTGACCCCTTCAAATTAGGTCAGTTTCTAAACAAAAGCATCATTTAAATGTGAAGTATCAGTGTTTCATTTCAGAAATATTTACTGTTTCCTTTTTTCAGTCTCCTCCAGAATGAGACATTCTGCAGTTTTCTGGAAACTGTCCCAAATTCACAAATGTTTTCAGATTCTGCAAAAATGAGGTTTGGATCTGTAATATTCTAGTTGAAGGGGGTGGGGGGAGAGAGGGTGGAGTGAGGGCAGATCTATAGCTCATTTACGAGTTCACAGTGCCTGAGAATTTTTTCCTTTTAATTTATAGTAATCCACTCAGAAAGGATTGAGCAATCCAAATCAAGCTCTGTAACAGAAATACAAAAGTCCTCTTTTCGACTTACATGAAATAAATCAGTTTAAAGGAATACTTTTTGTGAAGTGCACAATACTGAAATACCTGATGTTCTTCTAATGTCATCCTTTAGCAGACACAATTGAGGAATACAGGCTTGACTAGTAAAAGACACACGTGTGTAACTTTAAATATGAGAAGGACCCAATTAAAAGAAAGAAAACTTGCTCTAAGTGGCATGTAGATGTAAATACCTTGAGGAACACAGGCTGTAAAACATATTTCTCCTGCCCACAAACTCACACCTGCTACTACCTCATAAAATTAGTTGCATCCTCAATACTATCCTTCAACAGCAAGTTTCAAGGCCTGATTATATATTTAATTATCTACTTTTTGTCAGTTCATTTACATCCAGGCACATTCAGCAGCATGTCACATGGGATCAATTCTTCAACAGTGATTTTATTATAGTGTCTATATAACATTACTTTGGTATATCCACCCTGTTCCCACCCCTGAGCATATGGTGTCTCTTTTTTTAATACATCTGAATTAGAGAAAAGTACCAGCATTAAATCTGAATCTCTCAGCTTTTGGCACTTGCCAATCTTAGAGTTGTTTGCAAATGTTTTTGGTATCAATTTCTCTTCTGTACCACAAGTGTTTTGTTAACATCTGTCCTGCAGCAGATGATCATTTTTATTTACTGATTTATGCATGTATCTGTATTTTGGTGTGAAAACGCAGTCATAACTCTTGGGCTTTAATCTGTGGAAAGAGTGGAGCAGAATGAAATGCAGTCAGTCACGCTTTGCACTTGAAAGGAACAACGCTATTATTTCTTTGTTTTCTGCTGTAATCCTAGGTATAAAAGGCAGAATGGCAAAAATAAATCGAGGTCTTTGTTGCAATTCTCTCTCTCTCAGCCAGAGCACTGCTTTCTCTCACGTACGTCATCTATTAAATGTTGTTTAAAGATTTTTTTTTGCATCAGCTGCTATCCTGTTTCACTTTTTTTCCCACTTTTTACTTTATCCTGTTTAGCTTTTTACAGCTAAGGTCTCTAAACAGTTTGATGAGCATGAAGAAGGATGCCAGCCTGACAAATCCCATTTCTCAGATTTTTCTCCCAAAGTTACTCAGTCGTGAAACACCATGACAGTGGCTGTATTCACTTTTGGGACACTGAGACCTGTCAGCCCTGTTATCATAAAATCATAGAATCATGGAAAGGTTTGGGTTGTAAAATATGTTACAGATCACCTAGTTCCAATCCCCTACCATGAGCAGAGACACCAAAAGTGACAAATCTGAGAAAACCTGTTGTCTCATGGCTTTGCAGGGCTTGGAGGGTCATGGATGGTTTTTTTTCTTTTTTGTTTTCCTGTTAGTCTCTTTATTTCTTACCTGTTTGTGGTTATATGAACACAAAAACTTGTTAATATTTATAATTTGGTTGTGTAAATGACTTTATGAGGTTCAGGGAGGGTAGCTCCAGTTCATGAACTGTGTTTTCAGAGGTGACTCCATGTTCTCACTACAGAGTACTGCCATTAGCCTTGAATGGGCTGAATATTTGACTTATCCATATCAAACTCAAATTGCCATATTATGCTATTCCTAGAGGTCTGACTCTTTTAAACATTTCAGGAATGGATGGTTTTTCAGGAGCTGTATAATGGTGCAATGCTTTTATTAGCACAGGATTTAAATAAACTGCATAAATAGTTGTTGTTATATTAGTAACATAGTGATTCTAACAGATCTTATTGGGTGTTCAAGCATAAATGCCAACATAAAAAATAACCCCCGAAAACACGTAAAAAATTCAGTAAAAAACCAAGCACATATTCGCCAGGAAAGAAAATTTTCACTTTTTGATAGCACAAAATGTAAAACCAATTGTAATCAAATTTTCCAAGAATCCTTGTCTGACACTGATCTAAAATACTCAGGCTAAACTCTGACTGACATTTTTAGCTGCAATGTTTATTGCTTGTGTCACTTCAGTTTGTAATAAGAAGCCTGCATCAAGCTCTCAGAAAGGCAAATTAATAAAAGAGCTTCTCCAAAATCAGAATTACTTGTATTATGATTGATAATATTCTTATTAATAACCTTAGAAATTAGATTCTTAGACTCATACTACACCAGTTTCGAAGGGACATTGAAGGATCGAAGGATCATCTGGTCCAATCTTTCCTGGCAAAAGCACAATCTAGAAAAGATTGTCCTGTCCTGTTGAATCCTGAAAGTGTCTAATGTTAGGGAAACCACCACTTCCATAGGAAGATTATTCTAACAGCTGATTGTTCGCATTGTGAAACAATTTTCTCTTGTATCTAATCAGAATGCCTCCAGGAGAAACTTGTACCCATAAGGAGCCTTTGAGAAAGGAAACCGACTTATGTGAGACCATAATAAACAATTTCACTTGTAAAGGTATGAACCCTGTGTAAGAACTGAGGTGTTGGCAATCTGGTGACAAAGGTGATTTTGGTGCTGTCTCTGCCTGTTCAGTCAATAAACAGAAGACATTGCACTCTCTCTCATATGTGTTGAAAATAGTATAAATTGTGTCCTTTGCAACTCCTTTCCAGGAAGAAAAAACACTATAGTCCTTAATTTTCGTGTATAATGAACTAAGTTTCATGCCATTAAGTATTTATATGTCCCTGACCAGTAGTACATAAGTATGTCTTTTAAGAGTTAAGGGCACAGAGGTAGAAGACAGACAGTAATTTATGGTTTTCTAGTTATAGGTTACCAGAGGAACATTTCTTGGGTTGTAAGAAAAATGGAATTACGGTTGCAACCCAGTCATCGTTCTCTTATGTTGCATTTATCTATCTGTATGTGGATATAGTTATCTAAATAAATATATTAGATGCAACTTGTTTCTGAGTAACCTGACCCTGCAAAGACTTACACATATGCTTTATTTTATATGACTGATATGATCAAAACACTGACACTGGCACATGTAGAGTTCAGTCTGTGTGTGAACGTTAGGAATATAGAAGCCCTGATCTGACTTGATTACAGTGGGTTGGAAAATTACACTGAAGCTACTTTTTATAATCAGAAAATATAGGTGAATTTAAATTAGACTTTCTTACAAGAGAGTATACACCATTTTCAAAAAGGCTGGAATTTCTGGTGCACATGAGAATTTCCAAGACCAAAAGCTACCTGAAACATGTAAAACCTTATTTCCTGAATCATGTTTATTACATTAAATGTCTTCAGTAGACAGAGAAGATGGAATGGGCCCTGATAAAGAAAGAAATCACCTAAGTATTGACACAGGGATATATGTATATGGGAGACTCAAATGCAGACTCGAAGTCAAGCAGGAGAGTCAAGCAGAGTCTCAGCCTGGGAGATGAAGGAATGTTTCACATGAGGTGCTAGAAGGTTTGCTTTTAGATACAGCTGTAGACTACTCAAAACTGTTGAGTGTAGACAGCTTGGAAAATGCCTACTGGATTGCTTTCATGAAACAGAAATACTGTTTCTTATTTGGTTGTTATGACTGTGTCTATTGTTCCTGCTCCATTTTATAGTGAATATTTTTTACATCCTTTATTGTTATAACAGCAGGAATAGGTAATTTTTTTTTCCAATTACTGTAAAAGTCGCTGAAACTACAGTTTTAAAGTGACCAAAATTGTTCACACCGATGACTGTAATTTGGCAAATAATTACAACTGAAAAAATATGGAAGCGGTATAAAAAGATCTGTAATGTTTCATTTCAAAAACACCAACTGGTTATTTTGACATCTCTTAATTAATCATTTTGGGTTTTTTTTCTTTCAAACAACCCTTTTTACTGGCAAGTGGTCTACATTTTTTAAAGACAAAATAATTAGAGGCACATTTTGAGAACAAAATGCAGAATTTCAATGAAAAATACAGAGGAAAAAGTCCATTTCTACTTCAATGTAGCAGAAGAATTTTTCCTTAATTTTTATTGCAATTATTTAACTAAAAAGAACCATAATTTGCTCTGCTGTATTAGTAATGGCTGTAGGTGTCAATAACTGACTGAAAGCATATCAATTTATATTCAATTACATTTTGGAAGAAAAAAAACACCTCATAAATTTGTGACAATGCAATTAATTTGGTTTTTCAATGTTCACAGGTAACACAATGTAATAAAGGTGGCTATACCATATGTCAATGAATGACTAGCCTAACTAGGTCCTTAGAACTGAATTATCTTGGAGAAACAAAAGAGGCCAAGACTCCAAAGAGGTCTGCCTTAATTCAAACTCTCGTCTGAAAGATGTACAGGGTATGATGAGGCCATTTTCTACCAAAAAACTGTCATGGTAAGAACCTCATCAAGAGCCCACAGAGTTCATTGAAAAACTGGCTTAAGGCCATCCTGTGTAAAAAGATATAAGGGAAGGCATGGGCTTGCTTTATTTCCTGAAGTCTTAGAGATCTGCTGAAGAAGTAGAATGGGACAGCTACAGGAGCAGAAAGCTTGTTGCACTCAGAAGAGGATATCTGGAAGACGTGTTTGGAACACACCAGAGCTCCACTTCAGAGCTTTGGCATGGAAGTGAAACACACATGGCTCATAAAATGGGCAGAGAAGAGTTAAGATACGTGGCACAATTCCAGGGTGTACAAGTGTTAACTATTAAGGAAGCTGTGCTGATGCAAAAGAAATAAAGGATTTGGACCATGTTCTTTCACTTATTCTTTTCTGAACTGATGTAAAGCTGATCTAGTGAAACCCCACCAAGCATCTGTCAGTAGTTCCTGGCTGAAGCACAGAAATCCTCAGTACAAAACTGTCCTAATGAAG
>WEIV01025147.1:2197-30702 GCA_013390005.1 Calyptomena viridis | reverse complement strand
TGTGGAAAGCCCATTCTTTCTCAAAACAGGTTTATTTCCCAGTATTCCCGCGTGACTCTCTGAACACTTCTCGAATGAGGATTGTTTGCTGGTTGGGTTGAAGGTTGTTATCATCAGTTGTTGACTTATGGTAGATCCATCTGAAAGGTGTTGGTGGGCCTCAAAATCACCTTCAACAGACCAGATGAAGCCCTGGTTGAAACAGGTGCAGGTCTACTTACTTCTGGGAAGCTGTGCCCAATTACATGAAGGCTGATTTGTTTTTAACACTCTGTAATGATTGCTGTGCTCCCTTCCCATTCAAGCCTCAAACAAGTAAAATAATTTTAGATAGTTTTTTAAGCCCATTCCTACTGAGCAAAGATTGAAGCACACATGTTATTTTTCAGTCTGTTTTAAACCCACAAACACAGCAGTCTGTGGGCTGAGATCTGCATCTATCTGACAGAAGCTTTCCACCCTTTGTTTCTTCACATTTCCAAATCTTTGCTATCAACATACCACCCTTGAAACATCTTTCCAGTCCTGCTCATTGCACTGCATTTTAGTCGTAGTATAAGCAAATGGTGACCTGACCTCTGAAGAACATAAACCACCGATGTGGTCAAAGATTACTAGAGCTTAGCCTATTAAGATTGTGTCTTTCCAAGATTTCATATCTCCCTGAAATGCCATCCTCTTTCTTTGTTTCCATCCATCATAACACATACACCCTTGAGATACCCTTATAACTTGTTATCACCAAAAAGCCACGATCAAGGAAGGAGATAGTTTGCCATTCATTAGTGATTCAACATCAGTGGAATAGTTACCATCACGTAAAACTATCCCTCCAGAACTTTCTGCTGTGTCCCTATTTGCACATCCCGTAGGTCTCTCCTTCATCTAACAGGATCTACCTTACAGGTAGACGAATTAGACACTATGTGGCATGTCAATGCATTTATTAGTGTGGAACTAAGTCAGACACATGTTTATTCTTCACCCAGTTCTGAAAGATACATTCTCCAGGTGTTGTCACCCATAACAAATACATAATGGCAGAGAGCAATCTATATTAACATTTGAGCTAATACAAACATGCACTGTTTAAGCAATTCACCTGAGGTTGAGTGCCTCACTGTTGTGACTTTTGTTTAAGGTTGTAATCCTGTGTGATGACATTCTGTTGTGCAGAAGTAGTACGTTAGCACCACGCTTGGCAATGTCACGATGATGAGGAAACCATAGACTCAGGAAGCAAGANACTGTTTTCAATAAAATACTTACCAATTTTAACTGCGCTTGGAAGAATTGGAGTGTGGGAGCTTATATTGTAGTTCTTGGGAACACACACACGTCCATTTAACGATGGATTATTCCATATGTTCATGTGTGATTAGTTATCAGAGTTGCACAAAACTAGTGCATTGTTTCTGGTTGGGAAAGGCTATCTACACCAACATGCCCAAATCACAATATTTGGACCAGTTTCACAAACCACAAATGACATGTTTCTACAAAATTTATGAAAATGGCAATTTGAATTCCCCCAACCCCAAACCATCTTTCAATAAGAATTAACATTTCTTCTGAAGCTAAAAAATTACACTGACAAAATATGTACCAGAATGGAACAAAATAATAAAATATTAAAAGGCTTAAATTACAATTTTTGTCTTTCTTGGTAAACATCTTCCACATCTCCAGAAACAAACATTATTCACGGTTTAACCCAAACTTCTGATTACACTGCAGAACTCGAGAACTGCCATGTGAATTTAAAGACAAATACTGTCCAGATAGCACATACCAGCTGCCAGTTACTGCGTAGTAGGATATTCCCTCACCTTCTGTTTTAGTTTTATGAAAGATTGTTTTCTTTTAAAATGGCAGGTCCCCTCCATTCCTTCTCCTCTGCTCACAGTGAGACATGTCATCTGATACTAATTTGTACTTGCTTTGTGTTTTGACTTAATTTGATTAATAACTATATCCTTTAATGGCAGTGTGACTTAACAATATGCTATTATGTTGGTGCACTGCACTCCGGCATCCAGGAACAATTCGTCTGCATCACAGCAATGTTTTGAAACTAATTCAAAGAGGCATTATTCTGTACCTCTTTACCACAGGGTAGAGGTCTGCTCTTCTACTGGAATTGCCAGCTTAGAGCTGGAGGCCAAATCTGTGTTGAATTTATCCAAAGACTTTTCTTAGCACTCACATTCCAGCCTGAATTATCTATAGAATTGTTTTATCCCTCTTTTTCACCCTTGTATTATTGATTGTGTTTTGTGTCTTTTTTTTTTCCTTGTGACTTTTTTCTTTAGGTTCCCTTATGGATTCATATTTTAGATATTTTAAAGAGTTTAATAGTATGAGACTTCAAGCAATGACAAAAATGTACCAGCATTGTAAGACTCTAGTGCAGAGCTTAAAAACACACTCCCCCCCAAGAAAAAATCCTGTGAAAGAGAGAGGAAAGAGAGAAAGAAACAAGCAACCAAGAAAGAATTTATCACATCCAAAATTACAAGTATAACTGAACTTTATTGTGTCTTAAGAGATAACACATGTTTTCTGTTGTATAGGATGAAACTAGTAAATAAGGTTTAACATGCCTGCAGGGACACAGGGAAATCCAGTGAATTCCCAGCAGCTCTCAGGAGAAGGTGTAATTGCACATGACCAAATGTATATTATCATCATCAACACTACAGAATCTCACAGGAGAAAAAAAAAGATTGAGCCAAAGCCTAATCTATGGCAGTGGTAGGTACTTGTTTATGTTGTTGTAAAGGCTCCATTCCTTAATGAGAATAGTTGGGGGGGGGAGGGGAAAGGGAGAACTTTCTTGAAAGATTTCAGGCCTAAGGGAATGGGACTACTCAAAACAAAGAAGCCAGCATTTGGGAGAAAGAGAAGCAGAGTCAGGACAGAAAAGAGATGTATCAGAAATGAATTTCCCTATTGCTGACCTACAGTCAGTAACTGCTGTTCAGAATTCTTGTTTTGTAAAATAAAGATTTAAAGTAGCACCCATGGTACCACAAAGCAAACTTGTCTGAGTATTGAGGCAATTAAACATTTGTTAAAAATTAAAAAAAAAAAAATAAAAGGTAACTGCCCTTACAGTGGAAATAATAGCAGTAAAGTTTATACATGATGGTTTCCTTTGTATCAGACCAATGCTTGCCACATGCCAAAACATAAACCAGATTGTATAATATGTAGGTTTTCCATAATTTCCTCAGATTAGGTTTTTATTAATGCCTGTCAACAGCAAATGACAGGCATGTGTTGCATTAACAGCTGCTCTAAGCCATGCCAGTACTTACTTCTCTGCAAATCTCAAGCCTGGAGGAAGCTTAAAAGCCCATTGATTGAAGAGGAATCAACCCCATTTGCATTAAATTTCTGAGGTTTTTACCTTCTCTTTTTATTTAACCAACTATTAGTTGCTTTTACATTTTCACTAGTTATAGTCAATAATTACAGGGTTATTAACAATCACCAGGAATAAACAGATCTGATTATCTTCTCCAACATGTTCCAGCCATTTATTTTTAAACTTTCTGAATTAAATCTTGAGAAATTATTTTCTTTTCTCTTTCTCTGTGTGACTAGTAGAAAACATTCCCTATTCCTAGGCCTCCACCCTCTCTCTACCCATCTCGTTCATGAAATTCTGTAAAATACATTTATAGTAAAGCAAAAAGACAGAAAGAAAATACATTCCATATCAGTAATTTATATGAGCTAGACCTGAGAGATATGTGTTGTCCAGTTCTAAAGTCTACACAAACACATAGTTTATAGTTTGGGAAAAAACACAAAGCTTTTAATGTTTCAATTTCTTGAACAACAGGAGAAATCATGATTTACAGACCCTTAAAAGGAAATCATGACTAAAATTTTTAAATGGGAAGTGACTTGTAAAACACTAGTTTTACAATTGGTGAATTAATTGTTGAGAATTGTTCTCCCTATTTGTTAACATTCTCAGCATAAAATAAGAATGCTCTAAAAGTTTGCAAAATTCGTACATTAAAAATGGTGGGGTTTTTTACATCATCAGATAACCACTCCAGTCTCTAAAACTTAAGCATCTATCAGACCAAAACGAATTAATCTAAAACAAATACTAGGAAGAATATCTGGGGTTAGAAGAACATCGGGAACATTGATAACATGGTATTCAGGGAATTTATTAGCAAGGTCTACAGCTGTTGGCCTGCTATTCAGCTGAGCTGTATATTGCTCATATACATTTCATGGCAGGAGCATTTCATTTTGATGAGTGGAAAGTCCATGAGAGTTTGGCCCAGACTGCACAGATGTAAAACAGAACTCCTCTGTGTTGGGCTGCATATTTCTGGATTCATCTTAATTAATGTTGCTGACACAAATCCAAGTTTTCAGTGAATGTTCATCAACCTCAGATAAATTTCATCCAAGGACAAAAACAAAATTAAGGCAAACATATATGGGACAGCTTTAGGAAAGACCCATTGTTTGTGCATGTGCCATTCTTCATCAGAGAGAATATACATAATAAAAGGAAGATTTTTTTTTCCATTCTGGTTAAATCAAAGTCAATATTCGACTGGCTTCAGTATGGGTAGGAATTGGGTTTCTGTGACTTTAAGTTTTGAGGGTAATTTTCTTTCAATACTTTCTCTGTCTCCTTGACACTCCTTTTAATTCCTGTATGTTCTCTGTGTTGCTGTGGCTGTGGAGCTGACCAGGCATTTCTCCCTCAGTTCTGCCCATCCCAGGTGCTTGGTACTCACTCCAGCACAGCTCCTATGGGCAAAGGAGCAGACCACATATGTTTAAAACATGGGTTAAGACGCAAATCAAATTGATCCCTATATATATTAATGTTCACAAATTCAGGGAGATGGTACCACCACCATCAACAAAGAAATCTCAGTGTGCAGAAATGTCATCTCCCTTCTTTGCTCAAGGCAAAATTTTTGAACATACAACAGGCAATAATTGATGGGATGGGAAATTTCCTAAAAGATCACTTTTGCCTGTTTTACTTTGTGTATAATGTCAGCCATTTTATTGTCACTGAAAAATTAATCAGGCTGCCCAAGTGAGCCTCCATTTTGCTTCCTGTACAACCAAGGGCTACGTATTTTTTATTGTACTCCACAACCCACATGGAGGGGAGAGAACTTTCCTAAAGAAAAACTGGCAGCTCACTTGGAAAAACACTGAGTAAATAGATAGGATGTGCATGTTGCCTGAAGGTTAGCAAAGTCAGGCTCCTGAATTAATGGCAGATGCACATTCCAGCCACAAAGTCCCGCTCTGACAGCTCCACTCTGACTTCCATCCCAATTAAAATGACCAAGCTGTTTCAACACCCAACATCCATCCTTTCGGCTCTCCTGAAGCAAAGAGAACCTATCTCTTAATCCAGACCCAGCCATACTTTAGAGATATGCCCTGGTGATGAGCTGGGCATTCTTTTTATCCCAAAATGGGAACCATCCACTAGACTAGCACTGGAGGAATCCAGTTCTGGAATATTAGGATTTTGGTGTAAGATATTAAGACCTTTGTGTTGCCAGGTGCAATGTCAGTGATTGTTACTGCCAGTGGAAGACTATTGGGCCATTATTAAGACATAGTGACCTGCATTTCAAACAAACCCAACTAATCAGTGGCTAAGATTTTGCACCAGCTGTTTAATAATAGTTTGTCTAATAAAATATTCATATTATCATATATTTTCCATCTTAGAGGATGATCAGAGTGTCATTTTAATATTTTTCCCCCTACTAAAATAAAATTTTAATTAAGGCTAAAGATATATTGCCTACGGAAAGCTAAACTGTTTAAAATTATTAACTGCTTGAATACTTGTTGCTATACTACAAGCTGCCATAAAAGAAAAGAAATTAAGTACATGGGGGATTAACGCAATTTTGAAAGCTGCGTTCCCCTCCCTCCTCCTTTTAGATACGCCTAACTGAGCCATAACTATTTTTCTCCACTCAGCCAGACTCCAGCTTTGTGGCTTTTTTAATAACCTGGCTTTTCAAGCTTGTGCCCCCGAGAGCCTTTTCATTTCTGCCGCACTACCTACAAGCAAATTTCTTCCAGTTGCTCAACAGCCTAATGCCTCCCTTTCTTCGTTGTTGAAGCATTTCATTGCAGTTTCATTGACGGGGAGGTGTTCTGTTACAGTGGAATCAATAGCTCAGGGCTTCCCAGCACACCGATTAGCTTGTCAGTCAGAGCCTGGGGGAGGTAGTGTAAATCCCAGAATACCAGGGGCCACCAGTTTGAAAAGTAAGGAATGCAAGGAGCCCGCATGGGTTTTTCTACCACCTGTTGCTCTGCAACATGTGCAAAGTGTATTAACTTCTTTGCTGCTACATGCCTTAAAGGTCAACTGTGATAGAAGCTTTAAGCTTTTGGAATATTTTAATTCATTACAGGAATCAACTTTTACTGATTTGCAACAAAGAGAGCCTTACAAAAGGCGTGTTTTTTCGGTGGTTGGGCTTTTTGTTGGGGTTTTTCGGTAGGTTTGCGTTTGGCAACATGTTGGTTCCTCTTTCAGGTTTTTTTTTTTTTCTTTTCTCTTTTAAATCAGTCCTTCATCTGCTTCTTTATTATGCAGGAATAGAAAACAGTTTCTATAGCAAATGTGGTTCCTTCCTCTGCCCTCCCTTTCACCACAAAAATAGTATCAGTTTAGAGGATCCAGACTGTAACAAGGGGGATATTTCTTCTTTCACCACTTTAGATTTGAGGAGGATGGAATTATGAAATATGGAGTTGGAAAATTTCTGCTGTACATATGCTCCTAGTGCAGAATGCCTGAGCAGTGGTGGCTGTGCTCCTACCATTCTGCCATCCTGGGGGACAGCAGAGCAGGGCCAGCTCCTGCCAGCCCTTTTAGGGACTTCCAATGTTGACCAGGAAGTACTAGAGAAGCTCAAAATTGCACATTAAATGGGCCACCAAGCCACCTGAATCTTACTCCCCTTCACCTATCTGGGATGCTCCTGTTGGGTAGAATCATGTCCTAATGACTAGCCAAGGTAATACAGAGGTATATTGTCAGCATTTGTGGTCTGAAGTGGTGAGTAAGTAATGTGTCTCTGGATCAGCCTCTAGGTCATTAAACTCTGTCTCTAAGAAGTGCTCAAATTCTAAGAAAATATATGTAACCAAAACTCCTCCAAAGACAGCCATTAAAAACAGAGGCTTAGGCCCTGTGAGCCAGCCTAAGGAAACCTTATTACAGACATTTATTATCCAAAAATCACGTCACACATGACCACAGAAGGAAATTCTATGCTTAGAGCATGAAAGTCTGTGCTTTAGAAAGGTTTTGCTGTCACCACATTTGGGTTTGCTCACAAAACCTCTACAAACTCACCACAAACCACAAAGTAAACCTGCATAGTGTAAATTGTGCTTATTAACATAATTCCACAAAATTAACTCAATAGAGCTTTTTTTATTAATTTTGTTTTAAAAGAATGGCACTGGGATTTTCCAACTAATAGCATAAACAAGAGCTGGGAACTCTGGTCTGGCCAAGTGGATTCCAAAGTTTGCATTGAAAATATTCATCTTTTCAATAGAGATTAATCTTAGATTCATGTCTTTCCAAATATGAGGAATAAAAAAGTTTATGTTAATTTAAAGACTCATAGTGAAATGCCCTCTGCTTTAGAGAGGAAAAGGAATCCGAGCTGTTCTTCTAACTTTTCCCCTTTCACCAGCAAGTGTAAACCTGTTTTAATAGTAAAATATAAATATGCACTTTGAACTTTTAAGTGTGTTTCTCCAAAAATTTAGTTGCTTAAGCAGCACACCAAAAAGATGTAACCAAACTTTTTGTGATAACGAAGACCACATATCTTTTCAATCACCCAGTAATTAATAAAGCTGGGAGTGTCCATAACAGATCTCTTTTTTTCTCTCTCTCTCTTCCCCTCTACCCACTACTAGTAGTGCTGTTAATTCAGCAAAATTAGTAGTCTTGTGTTGTCAGAACAAATCACTCCCACTCAGTTATGAATGTGGTTACTCAGCAAGACTGAATGTTGAGAATTTAGGGGATGTTTTTTCTCTCTGTTTCCATCTTTCACTTCTTTTCCTCCCCCTGCATGCATTGTAGTTGTGAACATCTGATACGGGTAAAATTGCACTGGGTGATTACTTAAATTCAACCTTTTACTGCAGAAAAATACCCGGTGTCTTCACACTTCACCAAAAACCCTCCTCATGTTGAATCAAAGCACTTGCAATAAAAGCGTGCTATCATATATCATTTCCCCCATTTGAACCAGTAATTAATTATTTCTTTACCTTGCACCTTATAGACAGTTACCTCAGGCATCTGAAGACAGGTCTGCTACTTGTAACCACTTGAAGCTTCTGTCATCAGAAGGGGATTACTCTGTATTACTTATTACACACACGCGCAGGTACACACACACATTATATTCCAAGGAGGAATGTGAGACCGCCCAGCCACGAGCCATCAACGCCACGCTGGGCCTGGGGAGCAGCAAACCCACAGGCAATGCAGGACCCATCCAGCACAGCATGCCCTGAAGTTTGCACTGACCAACAGATTTGCCAGGCGGAGATCACATTTCAGTGCAATTAAAGGTCACTTTTTAACTGTGGGCTGCAAAAGATGTGTACGTTCACTTTCATAATGTTAATGCCTAAGGTTTAATAAAAGTGAATAGACCAGTAAACGCTTTCACAGACTGTTTGGGAACACATATCCAAACTAGGGAAAATGAAAAGAAAAAAAAGAAAGAGGTCATTCATAGGTAAAGTGGTATTGCCTTTCAGACATATTATTTTTGCAAATTATCACTATTTATAAAACTCATGAATGAATTCATGAACAAAAGCCATAAAATATTCATGAGCTTTCTATAGGCTAAGTTTTGGCTAAACATGAAAATACACGTGAAGAATATATACACACAAACAAAAACATGTATACAAAAAGGTATAAATGTCATCCACATCCAACTGAGAAACCTGCTAGATGGACCCACAAACAGGCATATTTTTTGATGGTAAATTCGAATAGACTCTAAGGGCGTGATGTCCAAATGATTATGTATGTGGGCATCCAAACACATTTTTAATATAAAACAGTTCTGCACATCAAATTGTTTATTAACAGGGTAATAACCTGTCTTGTACTCATTCTCTCTGCCCCTACACCTCTAGTTCTCTCTGCACTGTGCACTGAAAACTTGTCTCTGTTAATTGGTGCTGCATAAGCTAGGTTATACATTTAATATCCAAATCAACACCTACAGCCATCATGACTTCATGTGTTTGGATTCTGTCCTAACTGGCAGTAAAAGCTGTCATTAGGAGCAGGAAACAGTATGAAAGACCTTTCACGGCCTCTTTCAGCATGCAATGTCATCTGTTACCATGGGTTGTATAGTACTGATGGCTATAAATGCCACTATGAATGATGCAATCTCCTATGTGATGATGAACTTGAAAAAAACCTTTGTTGAATTTGTGCTTAAGGTGCTCATATTCCGGTTATTCATGAGCATCCAAAATGTTGATCACCAGCCGGGTGTTTCAGCAACCCCAGCGGCATTGCCACAAAACTCACGCACAGCTCTTCCTGTAAAAGATGGCACAAATAAACTCACTTTATACATTCCGGGAGAGTTATTTGTCAGGCATGTCAGCTGTGTCTCATTTCCCTAAATTTCGTAACCTTTCCTAGTGGAAAGGTTTAGAAATAAAATTTGCAGTTTCCCTTTCCTATTTTTTCTTTAATGACAGCACTTCTCTCTGCAGCTCTCCTGCAATCATTTTGTTCAGATTTTTCTATAAATACGTTTTGGATGCCCAATTGCTCCTATACGTAAACTAGCTTATCCATCAGGGATAAAGCAATTTGTTTCCCAAATTGTAGGTGTGAGGCAAAGAATTGGGTGAACCCCAAAGTAAGGAATGTGGAAGGCCAGCCAGTTCTCTGGGTGGTTCAAAGGGACGTTGTGGGCAAGTCCCTGTCACTGACTGCCAATAGCTCTCCATCACAAGCAGCTGCAGCCTTTCCTGCTGCATCCACAGGCCTCTCTCAGGAAGCAGCTGCCAATCATGCTGTATTGTGCAGTGATTTTGTGCTGTGACCAAATATCCCCACCACAGGCTGTGATGAGCCCATCACTCCTACTTTTTCCTGTAAATTAATGGAACCTGAACCTCAGTCTCCAAAGGCAATGAAGCCAGGTTTTAATCCACAAGAAACTAGACTTCAAGTGTTGAATTTGCTTTGTTGAGAATCAGATTTTGCAACTCGAGAGTGGTTAGTTGATCTTGGTCCTCCAGCCTGGATGAGGGGCTTTCATGGGGCTTTCCATGAGGGACCAAAGTCGTCTGTGGTTGTGATCTTCATTATATCTCTGGGGTTTCTTTCTGGAGGAGAGCTGTAAATTTAATTGCCTGAAACATTTTGAAGTAAAAACTAGAAAACAGTAACTAAAAATACTAAAAATGAGTCAGAAATGTAGACAAAGCCAACAAAGCCTAACTGTTGCAGAGGACACAAAGAGCATTTAGCTAACAGAAACACTGAACAAAGTATAAATTCAGGCACTTTGCTCTACCTGACATGCAACATCATAAAGTTAAGGACCGTAAGTGGTTATAGTCTGTAATGTCCAGAGTCAAATCAGGCTTTCTGCACTGACTTTGGAACTTCCCAGTCCTATTAAATGTTAGTTGGAAAAAATGGTTTATAGAAGAGTCTAATACTGTAATAAATATAGAACTTTCTAATCTCATTTTACTTTGTGCACATCATGGGATATAAGTAAATAGGAACCTGCACTAATGCAATTTCTAAATATCCTTTATTTTTTTCCTAACAGGAATGGCTGACAGTACGTAAAAATTTATTAATATTAACCATATATATGAGAGTAATAATTTGAAATAACAGAGAAAGAAAATTGGGACGTATGGAAAAAAAACCTAGAAAAGGGATAAGGTGGGAAAAATTAGATGTAAAGTGGCAAGCTGCATGAGACAGGTGCACTATATTACTCAATGCTAAAGAAAACATTAAAAAAATGAAGAAGCGAGTGGGCTACTGAGATGCAAGTGGCCATTCCCATGACCCACTGAGCCCAGTACATGCAGATAGACCTGGAGAGGACTTGGAAGCTAAGGTATCATATTGCACTCATGGCACCCAGGACTTCACCCATGCCGGCAGTTTGGAATAGTGGCTGTGATTTCAATCCCTCTGAAGTTAAATGGGAACGTTTCAACACCGCAGAAAGTCTAGGCAGGCCCATCTTCACCTGTCCCTATGTGCTAAAGATAACAGCACAGTGTTTAGAGTCTGTTTGCTGTTTAAGATATAATTTCTCTAATTGCCTACCCTCAGAAATATCCTATTATCTTAATTTCTTAATCAAATAAGAGAAGATGCTCACCACTTTTGTTTGTCTTTCTCCTTGTATGAGGAGATCATGAAAAAGGCAAGTTCACAGAAATTTCTTAAACATAATTGAATATGCTTGCCCAGAAAGACAAGAAATTTCCCTGTCAAAATCTGGGGCTACACAGAGAAAAGTTATAAAAGATTAAGGGACAGGGGGTTTTCAGGTCTAGAACCAGAGCCTTGTAACAAGGATAGCCCCTTTTGTCCTCATCTCTTTTAACTTTCTTTTTCCCTCGTAACAGTTGCCCAGTGGTTATGAAGAGCTTCGGTCCTGCATTTCAACTAAGGGGCCCTTCTTTATTCTCTCAGAAGAGGGCTGTCTCAAGAGCACCATGCTAAAGTGCTAAGTTATCATCAGGCTGGGGCTTTCGTGCAACTGTTTGTGTGTGTGTGAAACAAGCTCTCAACATGTTAGTAAGAAGCCTTTAACCCAGATTACGCCACCTCTCTTTCTATAGTGTTCTTTTAGGGCAGAGTGTGAAAGGTCACCCTCTCAGGCTGGATAGCAGCACTCAACCAATTACAGTGCACCAGTGTTTCCACAAAAGAGAGTTTCGAGCCCACAGCTACAAAAGATTTTACGTGTCTGATTTTCAAAAACACAATTACAAAAGGAGGAGGCTCGCTTATGTCTATTTTCAGGCCCTGAATGATTTTTTTGTTTTAAAAAAAAAAATCAATTCTGCTTCTCCAAAGAGGTCTCAAAAATGCAGTCAGCCCAGCACCTATGCTATTTAAAAAGCAAAACCTCTAATCCCTCAGGTTCAAGTAGGTGTGATTCAGGAGTCCTGGAGCTGTGAAAATAATAGCATGGGTTATCTGAGTATATGATTAGTCTGGCTTTATGAAAACAATATTTGCAGCAAGTGATATAATGGCTTTGAACTACACCATGAATTTGCCTCTTACTCCTGACACATTGAAAATTGTGTATTTCATTTGCACAGATACATTTTCAGACCTAATACACCAACTAAAGTTTTGTCATTATCCTAAATGTAAGTTCTTCAAAAGTCTGCATGAGAATAAGCCAGAAACCAATGTCCTTCCAGAGTGGAGTAACACTGCAGTCAATGCAATGACATCCAAGTTGCACATTGAGTATATCTATAGGGAGCTCACTGTAACTGTGGTTAGAGTAATCCTTCCCTGAGCATTAACCATCTTAGAAGTCCTAAGGCAGACAGTTCTCCATTTAATCTGGAGACTCAGTGCTTTCCTTTACTCTGTGTAGCTAAAGGTCTCTCATTAGTTAAGGGGAAAAAAATCTCAAACGCTTTTAAATTGTCTGGATGAGTATTCAAAAGAAGAGGATTTAGGCCATCAGCTCTTCCTAGTTAGTTCTCAGGGAACACTCCATGCTTTCAGCCTAATTGTTAAAAAACATTATAATGAATATTTCAAAGCTATCTATGAATGCTGAGTACCTGCTGCAATCAAACAAAATAGGTAACCTTGAAAATGGCAACCTGGAAGTCTTGTTATTTCTAGTATGTCCATTAGTGCCTGTATTTGGAAATTTTTGTCTTTATCCCTAAGAAAGAAGTATATTCTCTAGTTTCTTTCTTCTGGGCCCCTGAAAACCCATTAAAAGTGCAGACACCCTGTGTCTTTTGTAGAGAAAGGAGCAAACTAGAAGAATTGAAAAAAGCATGACATTATAATCAGCAGTCAAATATTCCTGGGTTCACAAGCTGTAGATGAATTGCTACAATAATATTTATTTGAAAAATTAGGACAGGAAGGGAAAGGTTTATTGTAGGTCATGTAGGAGACCTACAAAGTCAGAGAAAAAAAATAAAGACTGTTACTGTTTATGTCAGGGTAGAAAACAAAGTCCATGGGATTCTCATGAAGCTCTGTGGAGATAAGACCCGCCAATGCTACAAACTCCTCAGGTGACTCTGAGAAAACTGGTTAAAATTCCTGTACCTTGTTGGATGCATCTGCAAAATGATTACTAATGTAATTCTCAAATGTGTTGTGAGGTTTACTTGCCAAGTTTTGAGGATTCTTGAAAGAGAAGAGCCAAGTGAAGTTTCACACCATCTCACAGAAGATATATGCAAGATTTAATACGAGCCTATCTACGTGCTCCTATATGGATTCTCTAAAAGATAAAATATAACAGTACTTGCTGCACATTTCCAGCAATGGTCCCATGTCTTTTTCTCCTCTTCCTCCATTCAACGAACTGTTAAAAGGCCAAGAAGAACTGTTGTGCAGATGATATGAAACTAAAGAACTTGTGGTAGGTGTTACACATTTTGGTACCATCTGTGCTATCTAATCCCAGCCAAAACAGTCTCCTGTTCCTATCTAACTCTGAATCTCACTGGGAAAAGGGGGGAGTAGTGTGACTGGCTCAAACTCTCCTGTGTAGGAGTATTATTATCAGTGTTTGCAAATTTTTCCCCTCTTTATAACTACCATAACTCTTCTTTTAAACCCCTCATCTGGCTGCTGGCCTACTACTCAGCTTTCTACAGAAAAATGGCTCATGTTGGTTGGTTCTTTTCTAATGTGTTGGAGGGAATCTTCACCCAAGAGAAATCCACCAATTTTCAGAAAAAGTTCTCATTTTATTTTCCTATTTTCTTACATTTTGCCTTCCTCTGGGTCAGGAACACAGGCAACATCCTGATGACACATTTTGTAGCACAACTCAGCACAAGAATTTCCTGGAAATTGTTCAAGATTGAAACCACTTGTGGTAGATATTTCCAGACACTGGTGCCATTACAGCTTCTCATAAGACCTGAAATTAGTTTGGGATCTGTTTTGTTCTTTATTTTGCTTTCAGATTCAATCCATGCTCTGATCTGATCTCAGGGAGCTTCCTCTTCCCTAAAAGTTTATGGGAAAACCTGTTTGTGCAAGGGCTTCACACATGTACACACATTAGTCATCCTATATGTGACATACACACCATGTTGTCATCACTGTCAAACATAATAAAAGTAAGGCTAAAACACTTAGACACATATTGATCTGCTTCTGTACCTCCTGTAGTATCCTTGGTGTAAAAATGTCTTTCCACAGAGCTCTAATGTGGGCAACAGCACGATTCCTGGAACTGTTTCCTTTGAAAACACTGGAAGAAGCCTCTGATCCCAAACTAACCCTTTGTTCTGCTATTTTGCTGTTCTCATATAGTCCTTGGGAACCTGTGGCCTTCACCAGAAACACAAAGGAGACTCTGATTAAGCTCTCCATGACTGTTCACAAGGCCAATTTGTCTTGAAGATAATTTTCTATGGGAGAAATATTTGAAAGGACCATGCTAATAGGGAAAAGAAAGTGATAGAATTAAAAAACTAAAAATCCACTCAGTCATGTAGCCCATCTCCTGCCCAGTGTGGAATGATGCTGTATGCCTCATTTTGTAGTGCTGTGGCACCTCCTACCAATGGAGTTTCCACAAAGTTCCTTCATGGATAGACAAGAAATAACCCTCTCTCTCAGAACTCTACTTTTTAGGTTGTCAATATGTATTTCCATTTTAGTCCGACACACCTGTTTATACTGAAAGCCTGGGCAAAATATCCTGTGCAATTCCATTCATCTGCTGATTTATAAAAAAAAAAAAAAGCTACTGAAAGACAGGAACTCTTGCAAATTACATAAACTTGATTACTGCAATTGTCAAACAAAAAAAGTTTGCCTTGTAATGAAGCAACAGATGTAGCACCGTAGTCTGTCATTGTGCTTCTGAGCAACACTTTTTTGTATTTTATTGCCCTTGGAAGCTACATCTGCAAACTCAACTTTTTCACAAATAATGAGTCCTTTGGAAACAGATGAATATACAGCAACAGTACCAAAATACTAACTTCCAGTGTCAGCTTACTAGTTCCTTACCTTCAGCCAATTCTCTTCCCTATGGTGGTTTTTTTCTCATCTCTGCACTTCCCACATTACCTGGAGCAGATTAATGCATGCTCTGTTTAATCTTATTAAATCAAAATCCACTCAACTATCTTATAGTTAAGTACAAAATCTTAGCTTCAGAACATTGGTTTTGCCCAGGGATATGGAAGAGATAGAAGTGCTTATTCAAGGAGAGATTGGTCTCGTTGAGACATATGGTCAACCTGCTAATAAGTTTGTACAATGCCACATTTTACAGTCCAACTTCAGGGGAAAAGTTGAAGCTTTTTATTCTTTTTCTTGTTTTTGTTTTTTCAAAAGTAATCACCCACTTTGCAGGAACAGAGGTATTTATTTACCTTTGACTTTTTTTCTCTCTTTTGTGAGTCACAAGAAATATCTTGTTTTTCATCATATCTATCTTCTCAAAAACAAGGTGAAAAAGACCTAAACCGCTAATCAAAGATTTAAAAAAATTATCTCTTTTGGTTGATTCATCAGTAATCCAGTGTATAATAAAAGCGGATCAGGTACCTTTAACAAAATGGTATTTCTAAATTACCCCTGGGTAATTCAGAATGGTAGGTATTTTAATCTCTACAATCCCTAGTATGTATCTATTTATTTTCACTGGCTTTTGGCACCCAGTTGGCAAAAATCCAGTCCCCACAGCAAGGGAACTATCACAAACAATAGGAACTTCAGAGAGGAACAGAGACAGTGAAAGAATGATCAAATTTTTTTTTTTTTTTTTTTAAATTTGGTTTCTGATGGCATCTAGCTGACATGGACACACACCTGCAAATACACACACCAAGTAATACGAGGCAAGAAAAAGCAAGGGAAGAGGAAGAGGGAGTGAAACTGGAACACATTACATGTGGAGAAATCCCAATAGACCCACTACATTTTATTCAAGTTTTCTTGTTTTCCCAAGCCTCTCTAACTGGCGCTACTCCACTGCAGAGAAGAGAAGAAAAGCTGAATGAGAGCAGCACTGCCCTGACTCCAACACACACTCTGTGTATTTAGAAGTCACTTTGCCACCCTTTTGCCAACCACAGTATGTATGGGTCTGTGGAAGTGAAAGAGTTTGTAAGTTTTCAACATCAGAGACATCACTGACTGTATTTATTAGCTTGTTTACAAATCTCAACAAATCATTCAAGATTTTATATTGTGGTCATAAAACTTTCCAAGCCCTCAAAACTTCAAAAATAGTTGTTCAAGTAGTTGAGGACACCAAACCAGTAGGATTTGTAGACAAATTGGGGGAGTAACATTAAATACAAATTACCTTGGTTGATTGGAGAAATGGTCTTAAATAAACCAAGTGATTCTAGAGGGGCCAACATAAAGTGTCACTTCCTATAGGAAAGCCAGGGAGCATTTCTGTGGAAGATCATCTAGGAGATACCGTTAGTGACAGATTAAAATTGAATGAACCATGTCAGGATGTTGGAGGGGGAAAAAAGGAAAATGTCCCACTGGAATGATGTGCAATCTGTAGAGTATTTGATGCTTCCCAGCCTCAGATACCAGCTGGAGGACTGGGATCTGCATTTGGTACTGCAATGCAAGAAAGGTTTGCACCAAATACAAAAGGTCCACTTTCCACCAGCATGAAAATATTGAGGATCTAGATTTGCTCAGTCTAAATAAGAGAAGGAAAGGAACGGCAGGAGCCTTCAAACTTATAAAGCTACAAATAAAGGTGAGAGGAATCAACTATTTTACATGTCCACTTAGACTAATAAGATTTAGGGAAATTGAATATAGTTGAGTGCAAGAATAGACCACTTAGGAACCTGTGCTTTTTTTCCTCATAATCTTAGAATCTGGATGAAAAGTGGGGCAAATTTTCCATAGGGCAGCAAATTGCACAGGGAGAGCCACCCTGCCAGGTTTCATCCCCTCCCTCCAGAGATGGAAGCACTAAATCCTTTCACGTAATCTAATAATGTAATTCATGAACAGAACAACAAGTTGTTCTGTAACATGCACAGATAATTTCACTCTAAAGAATCTTTAAGAGGAAAAAAGTGTTAATTTCCATGCCAGAAGTGCAAAATTTCGACCAAAGTATTTGAAGTTCGGGTAAATTAGAACAGAAAACTGATAAAAGATCCTGCTGAAGGTTAGTTCCGTGCAGTAATTAGAAGGACTAATATAACATAAGACTGGAGAGAACTTCCAAGGTGAGTTAGCCCAGCTCTCCATTATGCATCTACATTGTGTAATCCCATTTATAAATGCATTGAACTCCAAGTTAAAACTAGTTTCATTATTTGACTTAACTGCACCTATTAGAAGGCTTTTCAAGACTGTCAGTCCTCCACTGACTAGAAATCTTCTAATTTCCAATTTAGATTTATTCACCATCAGTTTATCCCATTTGTTTGTGTGCCAGTACTGTTTACTAATTTAAATAACTCTTTTTTCTCACTTCTTTACTACTCTGATGCATTTATAAGGAGAATCATACCCCATATTCAGCAATACTTGTCCTGCCAATGATATTTAGCTCATATGGTCTTTGATGTCTGCTTTCTACCTCAAGAAGCAAATAATGCCTAAATTTACGTGTGCACCCACTGCAAACTGAATACAAAGTGAAAAACCTAGAGAAAAAAACTTTTATATAGGCAAGTTATTTCAGAACTGACCCCTGCAGACCATTTTTCTGAAGGTTTAAGTATTGGTCATTGCTCCTGGCTGAGTTTCATGGGATCTTCCCATATTTCTGTTCCTACAACAGTGCTGACACTTTGTGATGGCAGAAGTGCTTTTAGTTCTGGCTGTTAAAGAAACAAAAGGTGAGTTCTTTAGCAAACAGTTTCTGGAAGCAGGAAAAGAACATCAGGAGCTTATCATAGACCTCATTAAAAGCAGTTCTGCTCTGCAAGACTATGGAGAGAGAAATCTGTATGAGAGAAAACAAACAGGAGGGAGTAAAGGGGTACAAGGCATTGCTCAGAGCTCCCAGCTCTATCACTGTGTGGTCCAGTCAGGAGAGATGCTCCCGCACTCTGTTACAGATAACAGGGACTCTTTATAGCACAGATGAGAACAATCCTTGAAACACAAAAAAGAAAGAGTTCAAAGAGACTGAATTTCTTGGAGTACCGAATCCAAACTCCAGCTAAGAGCAAAAGAAGGGCCTGGGGAATCTGAGGACTTTGCAATGATATTTTAATTAGACGAGTCTTATCTGTACAACAAATGTGTCAGCTCTCTGCAAAACTTTGCTTTTTGTTCCTCACTTAAAACTCTATCACTTTCCCCAGCACTTGAATAGCCTTTGTCCTAGTAACAGGCAAGATGCCTATGATCCAGACAACATCCATGCACTAAAACCTGAAGAACTCACCTCTAAATGTGCAGCATTTTTTGCATAAAACTAGAAAATGTTCTAGCAGTTGGCCACTGAATACGGAGATTCTTTCCAAAAATGCTTAGGCAAAACTGTATTTAGCACATGTATTTATAGCATATTATTTTACATATTTGGTACCTATCTGTCTGGACTTTCTTTCAAAAAATATCTTATCAATATTAGTCTAAATAAAGTCTCTCAGATTACTTCCCATCATTTTTATTTCATTATCCAACTGAGTGCTCTTGTTTATATATTTAAAATGTTTGTTTAAAATTATTAAGATTTCTCTGTAAAGTTTCCAGCGAAAAATTAGAAAACTCTTAGCTCCCCTTTCTCATAGCACAAGAACAATGGGAGAAGCAGTAAGATTAGCAATCTTAATTTTTATTCACATAGTTTGGTTACCATCAAACGTCCAACACTGTTTTAAAAAATCACATAGGGATGGCCAATCTCCAAGGATACATGGGAAGAGTGAAGGACTTGCAGGTTTTACATAGTCTGTATATTGAGGTCTTCAGGAGGTTTTCAATCATAGTCATAGAATTGTGGAGTGGTTTAGGTTGGAAGGGACCTCAAAGACCATCTAGTTTCAAACCCCCTGTCATGGGCAGGGACATCTTCCATGGGCCTTGGACACTTCCAGGGATGGGGCATCCACAGCTTCTCTGGACAACCTGTGCCAGGGCCTCACCACCCTCACAGGGAAGAATTTCTTCCTAGTATCTGACCTAACCTTGCCCTCTGTCAGTTTGAAGCCATTCCTCCTTTTCCTGTCACCACATGACCCTGTAAAAACTCCCTCCCCAGCTTTCTTGTAGCCCCTTTAGATACTAGAAGGCCTCAACAAGGTCATGCCAGAGCTTTCTCTTTTCCATGCTGAACAATCCTGATTCTCTCAGCCTTTCAACCTGTCAGTTAGTTACTATTTAGCTGTAGACACTTAATTCCAATGCATAAAATTCAGATTTCTTTAACCAGCATTGGATTGACTTAATTTTTAACACACCATGATGAGGAACGTCAGCCTTAACCTCTAAAGTTATCAAAAGTGGCAGAATCAGCTGCCTAGGAAACATCTTAGTTGAACCCGTATGACAAATCATGCTTTAGAAGCAAGAAGTTTAAATACTTTTGGCAAAAGAATGTTTTATTTTCCAGATTATCATTTGGAAAAGGCAGGGGGAGATAGCCATTAAGATGGAGAGGGAGATAATTCTCAAGTTGGAGAGGGAAATTACTCCCAGGTTTGCCCATCTTTTCTTGAAAGCGAAGAGGGGATCAGGATCAGAAACTCTTCTTCTGTCCACAGACAAATAAGAAAATCCAGGAAGATCAGATCAATTTTGACTAAGCAAGAGAACTACTGGGGGAAAAGCAGAAGGAAAGTAGCAGATCCAGGGTAGACAAGAACAATACGCTACACACAAGGTTAAGAGAGAAAAAAACTCTAGCTCATAAGTAATAGCTTCCTATTCCTGGCTGTCCCGTGCATCTGGAGGTGGGAGCAGTCCCAGAACCTCTCTGCCCTGCACAGACTGACACACTTTTACAGGACAAGGCATTAAAGGCCGCCAGCGAGTGGGAAAGGCAGGCGGCACAGCCCGGGTACCCACCCTTTTTGGAGCCCAGGTGAAAGCCGCCTGCCAAGGTCAGGCATTCAGTCACCAGGTGGTGTATTTAATTTAAAAGGAGTGTTAACCTTGTTTACACAAAATAACACCAATATGCAGAGAAGCAGTAAATCCATTGTCGTTAAACAGCGGGGAGGCCGGGCTGTGCTGGCAGCCTGCCCGCCGTGAACTCGGCTGGCACCCGCCGGCATCGCCGGCCACCGGAGCCCAGGCCTGGGGATGCTTGGCAGCCTCGGCAGAAAACGCTCTGCGGTATGCCCTCCCTACCCTCCAGTTGACTCTTTACATTCTTGTCAAATATATTTAGAACAAGAGGTGTCCACTTGAAGGGAAACATTTGTTAATCACTTAAATGCAGGAGTCTGGCAGCGCTCCAAGTTTACATTTATAAATATGTAGTATCTGTTTCCAGCTAAACAAGGAACTCCTGACCCCCCTCGCCTGCAATCCAGCAAATATATATGCATATACAGGAGGGGAACTTGCGAGGGGTTGCGGGAGGAACTGGAACTGATGAACAGAACCAGCGGCTGAGGCAGGAACGGTCCAACCTCCCTCCCCGCAGTCAATTTGTTCTCTGCCTTTGTCTGCGAGTGATGTAGATAACAGCGCAGAAAGAGGATGATGTATCTTTAAGTAATGAACAGATTAAAGTTAAATTCCTGTTGACCGAGACAGTTGTGTTGACATTCCTGTTGTTTACAGGCAGCTGTCTCTACTAATGACACTTTGATAACTGGAGTGAGGCTGCTGTTGGGCAGGGGGATGGGGGCAGGCAGAGTCAGCCGGGTTAAAGAATGCTCTGTTTAAAACCCGGTCATCCAATTAAACATTAAAGCTGGATCAGAGATCGTCGGCAGCGGTGCTATTCGGGAACGGGAAAATTCTGGGCTTCTTTTTTAACTTATGCTCAGATTATGTGGTTTAGAGGTCAGCCTGCCCCAGTTTGCTAGAGGATGCGGAAGATTCCAAGAGTACTTAAAATAAGCCAGAAAGCAGTAAACTCTGTCAAGCCATCCGTGCACTGCCATGACATGGGCAGGCACACACAGCGTTGCCGGCGGCTGCTTGGGACCGGGGTCACGCAGAGGTCCTGTGGGGCAGCCTCCCTCTCCCACGGCTTTTCAAACAGCCAGAGAGAAAAGATCTGCAAGAATCCCACCGCGGCAGCACTATTCCTGTGATCTTCTGCTTTTCTGAAATAAGTTGTTTTACAGGGCACTCGCTGCTGCTGGAGCTTTGCTTACTGCTTGCTCTTAAATTAATATGTTTACCATTAACAGCTCCCCTGTCTGAGAGCTTCTCACCAGCAAGGGCTGCACTGAAATCCTGGAGCCTGTTCCTGAAGTCCTTGCTCAGGTCAAATTCCCAAGGAGAACCCATAAAGCCCAAGATCTACCAGGTGATAAACTTTAGACGTGTAAATAGTCTACCAGATATCCTCCTCTGGTGAAAATTAAACAGATGCTTAAGCACTCTCCCAAATCAATGACCAGTGAAGATAGCGCAGCCCATCACCCCGGGTCACATCAGCCCCACTGCCTTTGTATCAGCAAAGTTTGGTCCTACTCAGTCCTAGAAAGTAGCTTCTCAGCTGCTGAATGCACCTGACATTATGTTACTGCCTCGAAGTTTCCAGCACTCCAGAGATCCGCTTAAAATGCAGATGCTTCTTTGTTAATGAAGCCTAAATTTAAGGCCTTTAAAACAATGTGATAATGCCTCTTTAATTCTAAATCAAATGCCACATGCTCATTAACTATAAGCAATCATAGAAATAAATGGATTTATTTTTGAATTTATGAAGTCACTTTAATGGACTTCAAACTCCAAATAAAAGTACTGAATAGGCAGCATTTCCTGCCATCACTAAAAACATCAATGCTGCTGTAGTAGAAGCACATTTCATTCAGCAAGAACGTTTACAGTAAACACAAGTTAATTTAAATGAGTATCAATTAGAGGGAATGTACCTTGCTAAGAAATCTTGGCTCCTTTTATTGATCCAGACAATTAGAAACTGAATCTTTCTAAAGTGAAGAGCATCAATTGGTTTGACATTTTTAACTCAAACCTGTCATTTGGAGTGGGAGGTGTGTAGCTGTGTTCCACTCACATTTTGAAATATTTGGTAGATGGAAAGACATACATATTTCAGCTAAACTCTCAACATGCATGCAAAATAAAACCCCTAATTTTTAACAGCACAGAAAATCACCACTGATTTCCAGAAATAAAAGTGTGACTTTAAAAAGTGTCATCTGCACACATGTCTGACTTCATCTTAATCCACCACAAACAGCAGGGTAGGGGCCATCCCCAATCAGGTCATACCCAACTGCAGCTTTACCAGAGGAGCAGGATTACATCTGCCCAATTTCCAGTGGGAGAGTCTCCAAGTAAAACTTGGAGCTGCTACAAGAAGTCACACTGGGGGTGAGGCACTAGCTCTGTCCTCCCCTGAGACTCCGTGTTGTACCAGTGCCTCTGTGTTTCTGATAAGATTCCAGACCCAAGCTCTGACTTATGGTCACTTAAAGATACTATAGCACTTTCCACTCGCAGGAACAAGAGTGTCAGAACCAGGGCCTTGGCTGCAGTCCAGCCTGGTAATTACTTTTTGCATTTCTAAACATTGCCGGTGTAGAGGCGGGCAGAGGTTATTTTCTACTATTGAGTAACACCAAGTCACAAAGCCCGGCCAGAAGAGCTGCCTTCATTTCACTGGGAGTGGGAGAGATCTCTGTGCTCTCTAAAGTGTTTTGGGATCCTTCAGGATGAAAGGTTCATTAACAATTGGAAGTTAATATTAGCATAATAATCAGTCATAGCTCTTCTTGTAAAACCTACTCAAGAGATCCCACGCTGCAGGTTCCCATTCTCCAGCACAAATTTATACGTGTTTCCCAACCTGCAACGAGCAAGAATTTTCCATTTGAATGATTTTCCAATAGGAAATGCGGGGGGAGAAAAAAATTAACTGAGCTCCAATTAACTGTTTCTCCATTTGGTTATTGGAAGGCCAGGATTAATTTTTTATTTCTTTGGTCTGCAAATGCACATATCAATTTTCTGAGATTATTGAAAGGTAAATTCTGTATTGTCAAAGCCTTTTAGGAATAAAATTCAAGAAATATCATTTTATTATGAGAAAGGAGATTTAATAGGAATACGTACACTCTTGGAAAGAATCAATGTCTTTAACATGGAAAAAATGTAAAAATAAAATATATTTTCTAGATTAAATGTTTCACTATTTCTTTTCCAAATAACATTTTTCTTTTGAAATTCAATTCTATTCAGAAAATACTAAATAATGCAAATGCTCAGAGAGCCACATAGTTTCAGGTCAAGGTAAATCTTTTGCATTGAATCGAAACAAAAATTTCCACTTGTCAAGGACTAAACAAATCCATCCGCCAGTGATTCTAATATATAAAGTTGATGATAGTTGCATTATTTGCTATTATTTTCATCCCATGCTCTCATCAGGACCAGACATACAATTTCCATGGCAATATATGTGATTTTCACTTTTATTTTTGCATGAACCAAATTAATACTCACTATATTGAAATGAACTGGTCTTTCATCAAAGATACTTTTATCGGTTGAAATCTGTTAAATGAGACATTTGGAGGGGAGCATAAGAGTTTGAGGAAGAAAATAAGTTATTTTTCTTTGCAAGAAGCTCCAGTGGAAGAAACTCATATAAATACACTCTTCTACTGCTGGGCCTGTCACTCTGCCTGAAGAGGTACTGTCAGTAACATCATCAGTCTCTTTAATAAGTACTTTTTTTTCGAGTGAGAGAAATATAAAGCTCAGCCTTTCAGGAAAAAAAAACCCTGCAGATAATCCACAGGGTGGATTTTTAATCCTGTGTTCTTGTTTTCATTTGCTTAGGTTGTTGGGTTTTTTATGTCTTGGAAACTTAGACATCAAAAGCAAGTCAGAATAGCTGGACGCTGAACTAATTAATTAGCTTTGGTCTAAATTGCAAAAATCTAGACAACAAATTTCTTTCACTCTGAAACCAAAGACAACATTGAAAAACATGAGTGGCCAAGTGAAATAAAGCAGACAGAATATTAGCCTTCAAATTCAAATTCTAGCACTGAAGGAAAAAGTAATTTTCAATTTTTTTATCAGGGTGAGATTCTACAGCGGTGGAGGCAAAGAACTTTAATTTCAAAACACATCTGGAATAGGAAAACCAGCAAATTTTGTAAATATTGTGCAAGTATTTTCTCAAGTTCCATAATGCACTGCTAAAACATTGGTAAAAAAAAAAAATTATTTTACTTAATTCAATCATTCAACAATTAGTCACGAGTTTGACATTCACTTTTGCTGATCATTTAGATTTCAGATGCTGAGGAGGAACCACATGACAGCAATTTCATCTTAATTCAACTGTCAACCTTCTTACTGAACCTTGTACATTAGTTGGGGTGTTAGTTAGATTTATTGTGCTACAAGACAGACTTTTCACTCGAGAAAATGGTGCCTTGATTAGTACTGAATGTGCATCATGAGAGATTCCTTGGATTACAAAATAATGACCAGCTTCTAACCAGCACTCCTGTGTCTTTTACCTTTATAACACTATCAACCAACTCAGTTGACACAAATTACCTCATTTTGCCTCTGACGCATCATTTTATTTCCATTTACCACTGACTTAAGCACACATAATTACTAACTTAGGTCACAAACAAATGTGATGGACAAGTTTCACACTGAGCAAAATGTTTTATTACATGGCATTACTATCCACCTAAGTTAATTAATTAAAATTAACATAAGCTGTTGGCTAATTGCAGCCCAGGAGAAATTCTACTGCACCCGATGGTATAACATTGGAAAATTATCACAATATTTTAGATCTTGACAAGTTCCAGTGAAAAGCTGAACATTATTAGAAGCAGGTTATCACGGTAAATAGACCTATGCTGACTTTCAGCATGGAAAATAGATGCCTTCAGCTTTGCAGTTCATGCAGAAGCAGCAGCTGCAGCAATGCTGTTTTGAACATTTCTGTGTTTACAGTGCAATACAAATATTCTCTAAATAAAGCATATTTTTTCCAGCAGTCTTCTGACTAAAGCTGCATGAAATAAAACCTTCCTGATGGCAAAGGTCAAAGAAATTATATTAATGCCAAAAAAAAAAAAAAAATATTGAACTCCTTTGTGAGCAAGTAAAGAAGGGGAAAACCAATCAGTGTATTTTATGCACATGACTACAAGGCCCAGGGGAGATTGGTTGTTACATTGCCTAAACAACAAGTGGCAGCCCCATAAAGGTATTTAGGAACCTAATTCTTACTGTGGTGCCTGCCTGCCATTTAAGTTAATGGAAATTTACATCCTTAAGTCCTCCCATGTCCTGCTTTCATGTGCCTCCTTGGTGCTGGTGGTGATTACAAAAAATTAAGGGGTTTTTCCTTTTACTTAAAGTTTGTTTACAAGAACTAATTAAAGAGACAGATCCATCTGTGGCAGTTTGAACACCCCAAACTGAACATGCCAATGAGAATCTCCACGATCACCAGGAGGTACAATGTCTTATTCTAACATGTAAGCTCCCACTCCATGGCTGGACGTGAGACACCACAGAAGATAGACAGAGAAGGAAAGACTGTATTTTGAGAATGCCCTTTCCCAGGCAGTCTGAGAAGCCTCCCCTCACACTATGGAGCTGGTCCAGACAGGCATAGTGAGAATGTACAGATAGTGTGGGGGCTGTAATGAGACAGTGAGTGCAAGCATAGCAATTATACCTTTACCTCCTGAGTAGGTGATTGTGGCATTTCTCTCTCCTGCAGTCACATTGAGCTGGCCTGGCCAGCCCCAAACTCACAACTGCAAAGGACAGTTTTATTACCAACAGAAAATCTCAGAATAATTTCATTTAGAAAAGGTCTCTGGAGTTGTACGGCTCCAATTCTTTCACTCCAGACTGGTCCAGCTTCCAGGTTAGATCCAAAACCCCAAGTTGCAGTCCCTTCCTGGAGCTCCTGCCCAGGTATGTGCAATATGTAGCCACAGGGTTTATTAAGTTACCAAGGCCATTTGCCTGACGCAGCTTCTGTTTAAGAAAGGCACTACATTCCTGCTCTGTTAATACAATCTTTTAGTTATCTGCTATCAAATGTATAATAACTCTGGCTGTTTATATAGCTGCTTAAATCTAGCACATTAATTTCAATTAAACTGAAAAATTCAGAGGAAGGGGAGACTGTGAGGTTACCAAGTTTATGGGAATATATTAATCATTGACCTGGGCAATATGTAATGCAGTTTGTTCTCATGTCCAGTTCACACTTACTGACTGCCACTGGCTGCCTGATTGTCTATTCCTATTTACCCCAGAATCACACTAAACTAAGCAAACTACTGTCCCTTTGGATTTCTTTGTAGGCAAACAGAACCCAGTATTGATATGCCTTTCTGTATTTTTATTTGCTGTTTTACAACCTTATAAAAGTCTGCTTTTCTACCTATTACTGCTTTATAAATGAGTTAATGCTAAGAGAAATCAGAATGCATTACCTATATCATCTGTATTGCCTCCTGGTGTTTTGGTATTCCTGGGATGATTTCACTTCCTAATGAACCTCCAAGCCTGTGACAGGTGAGCCATCTAAGAAATATATCTAGGTTTGGTCTCCTAGGCCCTTGGTAGGCTGTAACTTGTGGCAGCACTGAAGCACAGCAACACTTTGGAAGGTAACCATCAATTCATTCTGTTCACAGATCTGTTCCCTGACTTGTGTCCCTTCCCTCTTTCTCCTTTTATTTGGCAAATCCCAAATTTTACACATTTCGTCAAGTCATT
Source organism: Calyptomena viridis (assembly GCA_013390005.1). Taxonomy (NCBI): domain Eukaryota; kingdom Metazoa; phylum Chordata; class Aves; order Passeriformes; family Eurylaimidae; genus Calyptomena; species Calyptomena viridis. The sequence goes on along the minus strand of WEIV01025147.1, from coordinate 3,509 downwards.
ATTTCAGGGCAGTGCTAAACAAACGGCAAAAGTTTGGCTTCCACGAACCCCACATCTCTAGGACTGACAGTTCCCAAGTTTTCCCTTAACCTGGCATCACTCCTGCAGGCTGACACAAGAGCTCCCACGTCAGATCTCCACCCTGACCATGGGAACAGGGACAAAGTCAGCTGCTTCCTGGAACAGGTGAAATAATTAGGCCTTGTGACAGCAAAACCGGGAGCAGTTCATCAGTGTGATGAACAACAGAGAGATATTTTTTTAGTCACAGTGGAAGCAGGCATCCTTATTGCTCTTTTCTCACTATAATTTGACGGAAATGACTGATAGTTAGACATCCATGGCCCAGATATTTTCTTCCAATTTTACTGTGTGGCAGAGGATTAAATTCACATTAGTCCTGTTTTGTCCAGAAGTGAAAAATGTCGGGACAGTCATATAATTGTTTCCTAAGTTAGCTATGAACTGACCCTAAAAATGTCCTGTGCAATGAGGGTTCCTGGGCCAGTGGAGCAGGGTAGGGAGGTGTGTCAGACCATACTGTCTCTAATGTTTGGGCTGGTAGATGCAGAGATCTGTTGATCAAATGTATTGCTGAATTTTTCACTTAATACTGAAGATTTACACCAAATCTATTGGCTCTGTTCCATCACCTGGGTCCTGTGAGCAACCACTGAAACCCCTTAGATTAACCTGCTGCCATGAGCTCAGGTGCAACATGAGGATGTAAAGGTGCACATGAAATGAGAAGCAGAGTGTCTTGTCTAATATATATCTAATTTTTATTTGTATTTGATTTGGCAAATCTCAAAGAAAGCTAAGGATGAAGATAGATAGATAGATAGACAGATAGATAGATAGATAGATAGATAGATAGATAGATAGATAGATAGATAGATAGATAGATAGATAGACAAACCCCACCCTGTTTAATTATTTTATTCACAACAGAAAATCTTAAATATTTTATTCTAAGGGTTGATGTATCATGATATTTCTGTTCTGCTCTCTCTGACTATTAACAAAAGTAATCCTGCATGTTGTTAGTTATATGAGTAAAGAGGGTAAAGAGAGTAAGAGAAAGTAATATTCTTTGTCTTTCTAACAAAGACTTTAGTCCTGCAATGTTGGGTCAAAGGGTTGCACACTGACCTGCAAAGGAAAAAAATCTCCCATAAAACTAAATGTCTTTCAGAGTTACAATTATTTGCAATTATCTAATTCAGCATAAAAGGCAAACATGATGTCACAGGGTCTTTGATACTATAAAAGGCTCTTTTTGTGAAAGGCCTTTGATCCCTTCTAATCCACA
>WEIV01025144.1:17880-36731 GCA_013390005.1 Calyptomena viridis | reverse complement strand
AACATAAACAAAAAAGCTTTTCATTCCACAGGCTGTGAGAAACAGCTGTGATTAACATATCTTCTGCAGCTCCCATCATGTTCATACAGCATTCCAGGGAAAAACAAAAAAAATCTTAATGCTTGAGCTCACGTAGAAAACAAGGTCCTTTGAGCGGACCAAATGAGCTTGGTAATAACTGAGGAAAGCTGTGTCTCTTTGGAGTGCAAGAAGCAACAATGGAGAGTGCAAAGATGGGAGAAAGAATATTACCAGTTTTAGTAGTGCTTTTGTTCCCTTATCATCTGAGTTCCAGTTTTGAGTTTGCACCTCTTTCTCTGTTGTATAGACATGTGTTTGGTGGGGGGCATATGTGGTGGACTTTTTTCATCTTTACATCATTACAGCATATTTTTATTTTGCTGTAATGTATTTTTTGCCAGCTATCAGCTTGATGCATCAACTGGTAAAGGCCAAGTGTGAACTTGCTTGCCAACAGAGCTTATGTATTTCTGTCAATTTTTGTCTGCTGAAAACACTGCTTCCTGCGAGAGCCAGCAATAGCAAGAACAGAAGCCAAGAATCAGTGGTCATATCTTTCTCTCCAAATTGTTTCATGTGGCACATTTAGAACCTAGAGGGGAGGCAGATTATGTATCCTTGTTTATAAAAGATATGGAGATTTATTTAAATTATTTTACTTTTCTTTCTGATTATTTGAAGGTTTATAAACAGAAAACAAATTTCATTGTTACGACTTGATGATGGTTAAAAAATCACAATTGGAAAATACTGAAATACATGTTTTTCTTTGGCTCACAGTAAACCACTGAGATTAGACTTAAAGCTTTGAAATGTCATTTTTGCAAAGTTAGTAAGTATTCTCATTTAATTAGTGTAGAGTAGACTGAGGTATGTCCTACCTAAATGTAAAATTATAAGATGAAATTCTGAATTTGAATGAAGCATTGTTTGAAAATGTACGCTCCTGCAAAAAGACATTTCTAAATCCACAGAAGCATTTGCACAGACTTCTGTGAATCAGGAGTTCTGTATCTGGTGTTCTCAAGAAGTCATTTTGTGTCATACTACAACACCTGTTATAGATATGTTTCTTCTTAGACAAAAATGTCTTCTAAGTGTGAGATGAAGAATAAATATATGCTATTTAATACTAGNATTTATAACGTCACAAACAATGACATAAATGCAAAAAATATAACCTACCTTACTTTTCTATTATTTATCTGCTCAGAAATTATTTATTTTTAAAAGAAATTAAAAATTAAAATGAAACTGTACATTATTCTTTTGAGGTGAACAGGTTAGAACCACAGGAAAAAAACCTTCATGTTCCAGACCTACCCAATACTACAATGACTATAATTGTTAAAATCTCATTTCTTTCTTTTTTTGTGTTGTATAATTTTCTTAAAATAATTGTGCAATTAGATCACTATGTATTTTCAGCTGTGTTGTGGTCTCTGTCAGGTTTCACTGGTTGCAAGAAAATTTGCTTTTTTGTGTTGGCAGTAAGACAAGAATCTCTTGAATATAGTTGCTCAGTGACAGCTCAGCTTTTCTTTTTTTCTTCTACTACAACTCTACAGCTGTTGATCAATTTATAAAGGTATGAGATATGCATACTGATACATATCACTTTATAATGAAATAATTGCTATAAAGTCACTTTGACCCACTCCTTGCATAATGAGAAAATAAAGTCTTTGTAATGAAAACACATATGTTATTATGATACATAATACTGTAATGCAGGAATGAGAAAATAAAATAAAAAACAACTCCCAATACAATGTTCTTTCGTATTTCTTATGAAAGAATGTTCTTTCGTATTTGCAAGTGCAAATATTTGCCATATATGAGAATTCATAGTTTCATCTGAATTCTTGGCCTTCTAATATTGAGAGAAAATACTTTGGGGCAAAGAGGTAGGATCAGGTGGCTCCCAAGAAGGAATTAAAATTTTTTATGCTGTACTCTGTGCATGCAAACAAGGGAAATTCTGATATGGCCTGTCGAGGTTTTTATGGGAGCAGGGTGGAGCAGCTCAGACCCAGTCTGAGAAGGGACAAGCATCTCCTTTAAGTGCTACCCAGCATCTGAGGTTGCTCTCAAGATTCCAAGAGCTCTCTTTGAGTTCTCTTTCAGTGCAATGATGAACCAGCATGGTTCAAGGTAAGCTGCTAGATCAAAATGGATTAAAAGCACTCCTTTGCTAGTTGATTGTAATTACTACCTTCCAGCTGATAAATACTAACTGTGTGTAAGTTTTCAATTAATTTCATGAGAACATCAAGCAGGTTAGCTCAAACCCCTTGAAATCACTGTTACTGTTCACTGTTCAGAGTATATGTATTATGTTCAATACAACTTAAAGAAAAGGTAAGGTATTAGCAGAAGATAGTTGATTTGATATTTTGATTTTGAAGCAGATTGTTATAAAAATTGCCCAAAAAGTATAAAATATGGATGGGTTCATCTTCCTTTTTTATCTGAGACGGCTTACACCAAAGCTTAAGATTCTCATGAGAGTGTCTTGATCCCAGTGAAATAAGTAGTGCTGGATGAGGCTGTTTTCTGTCCCACCTGTTTGAACTGTGCTACTGAACAGTCAGGACTATAGGTTTCTTGGGACTTAGAATGTGCTCATGTAAGCTATGCTTCGTAGTGCACTTGAGATTCTCCTTTGAGAGTTTTTGTCCTCCTCCCAGTTTTATCTGTTTTACCTAATAGCAATTTAATGCAAACACATAATTGAGACTCTAAATGTAATTTATACTTTATATATATAATATATAATTTAGGGTGATCAGCTGAGATTTTCACAGTCAAGTTTTATACCTCTGCATGATAAACCAAGCTACAGTCTAGTGCTTTCCCCTGGGCCCAATTAATCTTGGTTTCCTTTTTAGCAAGTGGACAACTCCAACAAGAGAGGTGCATATAAGTTGTTTGTATTGGTCCTCTCATGGGAAGTAGGAGATGCAGGTTCAAATCTCTTGGGCAGGAAAGAAAATTAAACCTAGAAATCCATTACATCCTACACACACTTGAACTGCCAAACAACTATACAAAGGTCAAAACCATCACTAACACTGTCCTTCTTAAAGAAATTGTGCAGAAATTTCCTGGCTTCATGATCCTGCTAATGGTAACATATGAGTTTAGAACTAAGATAATTAGCCAAGTCAGAGCTACTGCTACTGGCAAACCTTAATACTTAGCTTAGCAAGGGTTTTCAGCATTTTTATTTTATTAAAAATATTCCATACAAGACCTGTACTTGGCTAACTTTTATGTTTAAAACTACTGTCAATAAAAATAAATTATGAAATGATGAAATGAAATGATCAATTAACCATTCGCTGATTTTAAATCAATGTAATTTATCCCACTTCAGAAAGCTTAGCTATCTATGTCTATGATAACGTTCCTTAACACGTACACTATGATGCATATGGACGTGTAAGTTCTAAGAAAACTATGCAGTAAGAAAAAAAAGGTCATCTTCTCAGTCCCAATGGAAAATACTGCAAGATCTAATGTTGAATATTTACATGTAAATCAAAATTTGAAAACTTTTCAAAAGTTCATAATTATATTTTTAATAATGAGTTTACATTAAAAATATTATAGACAAAAAAATCGTGGCACTGTGTGGGCTGTACATTTTTCTAATAGGGAAAGCACTTTTGTAACATTACTATCTAGAGGCCTACATCTGAGATTAGATGGATGGGAGACAATAATCAACAGTGTTTGCTTGTTTAGGAGTTTAAAACAGCATATATATAATTGACAGATACAGAAGAGCTAAGACATGAGTTATTAGCAGAAGCAGAGTACATGCAAATGCCATGATTTTCATAAAGAAGAGTTTAATAAAAATGTTTTGACTGTCACTGCTTTAAAAACAAACAAAAACTATGCTAAACATTTGAAGAAAAAGATTTTTAGATAAATTAACTTTCCAACTAATACATATTATTACATTCTAATTTCTTTTGCCAACTGTTTAGCAGCATGCTGCTTATTGCTTATCATAAATAACAATGTTTTTCTAATAGCTTTTTAATGAGTAATAAATAATTGCTCCATTACTACAAAGTGCTCTAATTTGTTCTACTCTTGCACTCATTCTTCTCCTGATTGCTATGCAGATATAAAGAAAAAGTGATATTTGTACTGTTTTTAAAAATGTAAGCAATTCTGAAATAACCATATAACAGATACTTGCTGACCGGGCATGAAGATGATACAAGTTCTTTTTCCATCTTTATTACCTTCTTTTATGAAACTACTTTTTTTTTGCATTGAATTTAGATTTTGTTTGTCACATTCATTTTGATAGAAATTAAACAAATGGAGGTTGAAATACCTACTTATTAGGTCAATTCTCAATGGATGCCTCACTTGAATAAAAACTTACCATTCCATGATAATTGATAAGTGTATGGAGAGAAATTGTGGATCAAAATCCATAAAATTTTAAAATCTACATAGTAGTTAAAAAGTCTGGACAAAGAAATCCAAGCTAAAATTACTTTTATCACAATAAAAACCACATTAAATATGCTGTGTTTATTTTTATTTTCCCCTCTTCATTGTGCCTCCCTCCTATTTTCAACCAGTCCTCACTCAGGAATAGAACCCATTAATTTTACATTTTATTCATAATTCCACTAATTCTTCCTCCAGTGCATGAACCCATCCAGAAAGACTTCACATCCTTTAACTGCAGCTGAGATATTGGCTGAGAGAAAGCTGAGAAAAAGTGGAATAAATACTTCAGGATTTCAATTCGTGAATGGGATTTTCTTCCTAAAGCAGAGGAGAATCTGGGTGCGTATTTTACATGAGACTAAATTTGGGATTTCAGTTGTCTTAACTGGTACACAGTTTCTGATTAAGTTCTACGCAAAGATAAGACTCTTTCTTCTGGGATTGTATTACAAGGTAGACTTAAGATATAGAATTCTCTTCAATTTTAAGCTCTAAAAAATCAAACAAGAGGCATATTTGTGCTGCGGTTGTATTAGTCCTGTCTTGTTAAATTGGTAGCTGTCCTCACTGGTACAGGATAATGACATGCAAAATTTTGTGTGTATTCTTGTTTTCTGATGAGATAACGTGTCTCCTATGGGGCTTCATTTTCAAGTATTTCTATGCCTATAGAATTCTGTATCTAGATAAATTCTCCTTGTGACACCAAATGCCAATTTAGAAATAAATGTATGCCTGTAGATTTCCCCCTGTCCTGCCTCGCTCCTTCTTCAGCCCAGGCATTACTTCGGCCTCGGGCACTGGTAGGAGGAGGCTTCTTCAGGGCTTGCCGAGGGGTGAGTGTGCCCCTGCACTACCCGGGGGAATAGACTGAGGGAAACAGAGGACGAGGAAATGCTGGCAGCTCTCCATGGTTATATATAATATAAGTTTATTCACTCCAGAGGCAACAGGCCTCATGGAGGGTCCAAGCTTATGAGGGATAACCAGGGAAGAGCCCTTCCCATTTCCAGCCTATGATTCTTATAGGGGGCTCCAGCCAATGGGAAGGGAGGAGAAGGGAAGGGGACAAACCATCTGGGGTGAGAGGTGGGGGACATAACAGAACATACCAAGTAACATAACAATAAGATACAGACAGAAAAATATGCTAATTACACATTACTACATATGTTTATGATGAGAATTCTCTTTTTGTTTGGAGAACTTATGTGGCTTTTTTTATTTTATTCTGCTCATTTGTGTGGATTTTTTTGGTTGTTGTGTAAAATAATATACTATTTTCCTTTTTTCTCTAATAGAACACCCTGAGTCTCACCCTAAATTATATTGTAGAAATCTAATCTGTTTCTTATACTGACTGAAATATTATTCTCTATATTGACAAAAGTCTGTATATATAAAACTTGTCTCTGAGATGCATAACCATTTTGACAGATTTACTAAATGAAGGCCTGAGTTCTGCTGGTTATTTTTATCTTGTTTTATCTAAACAAAACTGTGGTCCAGTGGAGGGCCACCAAGATGACTAAGGAACTGGACTATCTCTCTTATGAGGGGAGACTGTGGGAGCTGGACCTGTTTAAGTCTAGAGAAGACTGAGAGGGGAATCTCATTAATGCATGTAAATATCTTAAAAAGGATGGTGCTGACTCCTTTCAGTGGTACCCAGTGACAGGATGAGGAGCAATGGCCATAAACTAAAACACAAGAAGTTCCACCTCAATACGAGGGACAATGGAAGAGAGTGGTGTAGAGTGAAAAAGTGGCAGTGTGGTGTGGAGACTCTTGTTGGAAGAACTAAATTGGGAACTACCATTCCTAAACTACGAGAAATGTATTGTTATATTCCTATTGTGTTTCACTAACTCTACACTATATTTTTAAATGAGCTTTCATGCATCCAGTTTCTGTGGTTTGAAAATCTCAGTGATGGAAATACTGACAAAAAATATATGACATATATATCTATAGGTGATATATGTACAGGTGATATATGCTTTATTTCAAAACATGTTGCTATGTGAAGAGAAATGATCTGTGCTTAAAATATCCGCTGGAATAAGGAGATCTATAAATTTGATAGACATGAAAAATGGTGATGGTTTAACCATTACTGGNTGCTTTAAAAACAAACAAAAACTATGCTAAACATTTGAAGAAAAAGATTTTTAGATAAATTAACTTTCCAACTAATACATATTATTACATTCTAATTTCTTTTGCCAACTGTTTAGCAGCATGCTGCTTATTGCTTATCATAAATAACAATGTTTTTCTAATAGCTTTTTAATGAGTAATAAATAATTGCTCCATTACTACAAAGTGCTCTAATTTGTTCTACTCTTGCACTCATTCTTCTCCTGATTGCTATGCAGATATAAAGAAAAAGTGATATTTGTACTGTTTTTAAAAATGTAAGCAATTCTGAAATAACCATATAACAGATACTTGCTGACCGGGCATGAAGATGATACAAGTTCTTTTTCCATCTTTATTACCTTCTTTTATGAAACTACTTTTTTTTTGCATTGAATTTAGATTTTGTTTGTCACATTCATTTTGATAGAAATTAAACAAATGGAGGTTGAAATACCTACTTATTAGGTCAATTCTCAATGGATGCCTCACTTGAATAAAAACTTACCATTCCATGATAATTGATAAGTGTATGGAGAGAAATTGTGGATCAAAATCCATAAAATTTTAAAATCTACATAGTAGTTAAAAAGTCTGGACAAAGAAATCCAAGCTAAAATTACTTTTATCACAATAAAAACCACATTAAATATGCTGTGTTTATTTTTATTTTCCCCTCTTCATTGTGCCTCCCTCCTATTTTCAACCAGTCCTCACTCAGGAATAGAACCCATTAATTTTACATTTTATTCATAATTCCACTAATTCTTCCTCCAGTGCATGAACCCATCCAGAAAGACTTCACATCCTTTAACTGCAGCTGAGATATTGGCTGAGAGAAAGCTGAGAAAAAGTGGAATAAATACTTCAGGATTTCAATTCGTGAATGGGATTTTCTTCCTAAAGCAGAGGAGAATCTGGGTGCGTATTTTACATGAGACTAAATTTGGGATTTCAGTTGTCTTAACTGGTACACAGTTTCTGATTAAGTTCTACGCAAAGATAAGACTCTTTCTTCTGGGATTGTATTACAAGGTAGACTTAAGATATAGAATTCTCTTCAATTTTAAGCTCTAAAAAATCAAACAAGAGGCATATTTGTGCTGCGGTTGTATTAGTCCTGTCTTGTTAAATTGGTAGCTGTCCTCACTGGTACAGGATAATGACATGCAAAATTTTGTGTGTATTCTTGTTTTCTGATGAGATAACGTGTCTCCTATGGGGCTTCATTTTCAAGTATTTCTATGCCTATAGAATTCTGTATCTAGATAAATTCTCCTTGTGACACCAAATGCCAATTTAGAAATAAATGTATGCCTGTAGATTTCCCCCTGTCCTGCCTCGCTCCTTCTTCAGCCCAGGCATTACTTCGGCCTCGGGCACTGGTAGGAGGAGGCTTCTTCAGGGCTTGCCGAGGGGTGAGTGTGCCCCTGCACTACCCGGGGGGATAGACTGAGGGAAACAGAGGACGAGGAAATGCTGGCAGCTCTCCATGGTTATATATAATATAAGTTTATTCACTCCAGAGGCAACAGGCCTCATGGAGGGTCCAAGCTTATGAGGGATAACCAGGGAAGAGCCCTTCCCATTTCCAGCCTATGATTCTTATAGGGGGCTCCAGCCAATGGGAAGGGAGGAGAAGGGAAGGGGACAAACCATCTGGGGTGAGAGGTGGGGGACATAACAGAACATACCAAGTAACATAACAATAAGATACAGACAGAAAAATATGCTAATTACACATTACTACATATGTTTATGATGAGAATTCTCTTTTTGTTTGGAGAACTTATGTGGCTTTTTTTATTTTATTCTGCTCATTTGTGTGGATTTTTTTGGTTGTTGTGTAAAATAATATACTATTTTCCTTTTTTCTCTAATAGAACACCCTGATTCTCACCCTAAATTATATTGTAGAAATCTAATCTGTTTCTTATACTGACTGAAATATTATTCTCTATATTGACAAAAGTCTGTATATATAAAACTTGTCTCTGAGATGCATAACCATTTTGACAGATTTACTAAATGAAGGCCTGAGTTCTGCTGGTTATTTTTATCTTGTTTTATCTAAACAAAACTGTGGTCCAGTGGAGGGCCACCAAGATGACTAAGGAACTGGACTATCTCTCTTATGAGGGGAGACTGTGGGAGCTGGACCTGTTTAAGTCTAGAGAAGACTGAGAGGGGAATCTCATTAATGCATGTAAATATCTTAAAAAGGATGGTGCTGACTCCTTTCAGTGGTACCCAGTGACAGGATGAGGAGCAATGGCCATAAACTAAAACACAAGAAGTTCCACCTCAATACGAGGGACAATGGAAGAGAGTGGTGTAGAGTGAAAAAGTGGCAGTGTGGTGTGGAGACTCTTGTTGGAAGAACTAAATTGGGAACTACCATTCCTAAACTACGAGAAATGTATTGTTATATTCCTATTGTGTTTCACTAACTCTACACTATATTTTTAAATGAGCTTTCATGCATCCAGTTTCTGTGGTTTGAAAATCTCAGTGATGGAAATACTGACAAAAAATATATGACATATATATCTATAGGTGATATATGTACAGGTGATATATGCTTTATTTCAAAACATGTTGCTATGTGAAGAGAAATGATCTGTGCTTAAAATATCCGCTGGAATAAGGAGATCTATAAATTTGATAGACATGAAAAATGGTGATGGTTTAACCATTACTGGCTTGTAGAGAATATTTTGGAAGAAACAGGGTATTCGGTGCTCATTGCGTCCTGCATGCACAATCCAGTCTTTCAATATGATGGCAAGGACAGTGTGTCCTTGAGCCTGAAAAAATAAGGAGGTTTGAAGGACGTAAACAAGAAGGGGGGATGTAGAGCTGGGTGTGCTGACCGTGAGATGGGTGGGGAAAGACAGTGGGCTTACACGTGACTGCTATGAGGTAACTAATCAGTTACGGGGAAGGGGGGCATGAACAAAGGGTATTATCCTATCAAAATGCTGTTTAAGTCGCATGGACATGTCTGATGCTTATAAAAATGCTGAGCTATGTAGCAATAAACAAACATTGACCATACCTCTATGAGGATTCGTCTCTGATTCCGAAGCAGCTTCTCTTCACTGGCTATTTGTGTTTAAGTACATCCTGTCGCATATTTTTCAGGGAAAACTGTTCATCATATAGCATAAAATGATGCAGCTCAAGAAAAATAAAGCAACCCTTAATACTCTAAAAATACTTAGTGATCAAAAAACTATTTTCTACATATTTTCTTATCATGATTCTTATTATTGTTCTAACAGACGCTTTACAAGACTGTTACTCTAGAACATGCAATTGAAATTCTCTATGCACACTTAGCATTCCTTTTTGACTGCATAGGTACTGTCACAGATGAACAAAATGCCAGACTGCAGTGCAGAGAAAAAGCAGAAAAAGCAATATGGAGCCAAGTATTTAGACATATAAAGTTCAGGATATTTACTGAATTAACACACTCTTTTTAGTGTCTCTAACCATAAAATACATAACACCTGGAGGGGAAAAGAACACGAATAAATTTACCCTGGTATCAAGAAGTGTTTCTTAATTTATTTAAATTTTCACACAATCTTGTTTTCAATTATTTAATTAGATCATTGGTGTCAATGAGTAAAATATGAGAAACCAAGGCATTACTATGTCATTATCAAATTAATTTAGATGTTTAACGATAAATATTCAATTATATTACATTTTCACTTCCCCCATTCCCATTTAAACTTGTCTCTAAGAGTAAATAAACTTTATTGGTATCTCCCTTCTGAGACTATTCTGCAAATATAATTTCCACAATATAGACTGAAATTAGATCATCCAAATGCTCCACTGAGTTGAGATAATATGACTTATGGTAGTTCCTTTTAATATAAAATATCTTGTTTAATATTAAAATTTTATTATTAGTAAAATGTAGCACACAAACAGAACAGTGGCTGCAATTCCTGATTCTTCTATCTGAAAGCGTATAATCTCATCACTTGACATTTAGAATTCAGACTATCTTTTTTCAGGCATTCCAAAAAGGACCATCTCTTTAACACAGATACCATACATTCTACATGCATCATCATGATTACTAAAAAAAAGCCCCATTAAAATTCCAGGCATGAAACCATCAGTTCAAACCTACCTAATTAGAATATTCTCATTAAAATAATTAATCCCTCTCCTGAAGGCCTAATCCATTGATCTGTATTACTTCTATGCTAAGCCTTGAACTAATGCCATTTCCAAGACCTGTCAATAATAAAGGACCAATAAATAAATGATGATTAAAGAGGTTTCTAGTTCTGCATGTAATGTTATTAGCAGAAGGTGTTTGTATTAATAATATTCTATTGTGATTGGATCTTTTATGCCCATAATCTACTCTATCAAACCAATGGTTCTTGACATATCTGTTTTATCTGATGCACAGAAGCTCGAGAGCATGTCTTAATGTGGATATCTCTCATTTTCTTTTTCTTCCTCCCCTTTCTGCACAAACAAAATCCCACTAGCCTGAAAGAGAAAGTGTCAGTAGAAAATGTCAGACTGAACAATTAATATCTGGGAACTGAAAACTACAGCTAGTTTTAGGCAAATTTAATTAAAGACAGAGCTTGCCCTTCAGCATTTGTGTACTGTGGGCTGAGCCACCATCTGTGGAAGGCTACACTTCAACTCATTGTATATATATTAAATCAAATAATAATGATTGAAACAGCCGTAATATTGGGAGTGAGTGGTGGGTGGGTTTCTCTCTCCCTCTCCAGAAGTACATAAAAGTGGTCCAAAAAAAAGAATGTTCAACCCTGCTCAGCTCTGCTCATTTTTTTTTATTACATATGAACATTAGAGAATGCTCATCTGAGCAGGCTTAACACACTTCTAACAGCATACTTATAAATCTCTTTATCTAAACTTCAACACAAATTTCAGTGAAACACTATTATGATTTTTAAGCCTTAACCCTGGGAGTCTGGTATTTTGTGTCTGTTGTTTTTCTGCAGACTTGCATTCTGGCTTGTGCCCACCCTTTTGAACAAAATATTTAGAAACTTCATCTATATTCCCCAAATCCAAGGGTAAAAAACTCCCTGTGGAATTAAAAAAAAACAAACTTACAGACTTGAATCATCAACCTGGAAAATATTCTATGTCTCCACATGTTAACGTTCAAAAAGGGAGAAGAGTAAATTAATTTTTTCCTGTATTTTTCCAGGATATTACAGAACACTATAATTTATTAAGAAAGGAAAACATGCTTTTACCTTTCTTAATAAATGGCTCATTGGCCAGTCCATTTTTTCTTATTATCAGTATATCTGAAGCAGATGGGGTTTTTCCAACATAAAATTATTTGAAAAAGGAATGCTTTTATGCTACGAAATACACTCCTTCCTTAAATTCAATATAGTAGTATGGAAAAAAATAATTTCTCTCAGTAAGAGCAGCCAGTATAATAAGACTCCACTAGAATAAAGCAACAATCATGGAATTTGTCTTTAAAATCTTGTGACAGGTTGACCCTGACTTGGTGCCAAGTACCCGGACAGTCTCTCGCCCCTTACCAATAAGATGACAAAATCGTGGGTGTTAAGATCAGGCAGTTTAATACAAGCAAAGAAAAGATTTGCGCGCGCAAGAAGCAAAGAGAAGGCAGATCTAATCTCTACTTCCCATTCAACGAAGGTCAGGTCGCGTCCTGAGAAGCAGGGCCCTACGCGTTGGTTGTCCCTTCAGCAGGCAGCCATCAGAGAACAACCCCGTGCCCCCACCCCTGCTGTTCTTTTATATCTGAGTTGACGTCATATGGTCTGGAATATCCCTTTGGTCAGTCTGGGTCACCTGACCTGCTCGTGTCCCCTCTGCCTCTCCCTCACAGCAGTCAAAACAGTGGAGTGTTATCTTCTAGCACTGCTAAAGCTGCTGAGNTACTTATAAATCTCTTTATCTAAACTTCAACACAAATTTCAGTGAAACACTATTATGATTTTTAAGCCTTAACCCTGGGAGTCTGGTATTTTGTGTCTGTTGTTTTTCTGCAGACTTGCATTCTGGCTTGTGCCCACCCTTTTGAACAAAATATTTAGAAACTTCATCTATATTCCCCAAATCCAAGGGTAAAAAACTCCCTGTGGAATTAAAAAAAAACAAACTTACAGACTTGAATCATCAACCTGGAAAATATTCTATGTCTCCACATGTTAACGTTCAAAAAGGGAGAAGAGTAAATTAATTTTTTCCTGTATTTTTCCAGGATATTACAGAACACTATAATTTATTAAGAAAGGAAAACATGCTTTTACCTTTCTTAATAAATGGCTCATTGGCCAGTCCATTTTTTCTTATTATCAGTATATCTGAAGCAGATGGGGTTTTTCCAACATAAAATTATTTGAAAAAGGAATGCTTTTATGCTACGAAATACACTCCTTCCTTAAATTCAATATAGTAGTATGGAAAAAAATAATTTCTCTCAGTAAGAGCAGCCAGTATAATAAGACTCCACTAGAATAAAGCAACAATCATGGAATTTGTCTTTAAAATCTTGTGACAGGTTGACCCTGACTTGGTGCCAAGTACCCGGACAGTCTCTCGCCCCTTACCAATAAGATGACAAAATCGTGGGTGTTAAGATCAGGCAGTTTAATACAAGCAAAGAAAAGATTTGCGCGCGCAAGAAGCAAAGAGAAGGCAGATCTAATCTCTACTTCCCATTCAACGAAGGTCAGGTCGCGTCCTGAGAAGCAGGGCCCTACGCGTTGGTTGTCCCTTCAGCAGGCAGCCATCAGAGAACAACCCCGTGCCCCCACCCCTGCTGTTCTTTTATATCTGAGTTGACGTCATATGGTCTGGAATATCCCTTTGGTCAGTCTGGGTCACCTGACCTGCTCGTGTCCCCTCTGCCTCTCCCTCACAGCAGTCAAAACAGTGGAGTGTTATCTTCTAGCACTGCTAAAGCTGCTGAGGCTCGGATAGACCCAGTACAAATCTAAAATCTAAATAATAATTCTGTTGATTGAAAAAGAACACTACTACCTCCTGTGCACATATTAGCTAGAGAACGTAACATCCAGAAAATCTAGTGTATCTTTCCCACACACGATTAGAAATGCACAATAGAGGAAAAACAGCAGAATGAAAACAATTCAGGTCAGTAAGAGATTGATAAAGAAAACGTGGGAAAATATTAACTGAGATTTCATACAAAAAATTCCACCAAAAGCAAGTAATTTTTATCTTTAATTCTGAACCTACTATTCTAGTTCTTGTTAATGATATGAATATAATCACACAAGTTTGTCTTGCAAAATTATGCAGAAGATTCCATGTAAATGTGTAAGAGAATTTCAACAGAGAAATTTGGATTCTGTTCACTTTTCTTTCCAGAGGCAAAGAATTATCAGTGTTTAACACATAATAGCAGATGAAACAAATTTCTTCACCTTTATTGAATTCTACTTTTTAATTACTTCACTCTTTATTGTTTTTTGTGTTGGAATAGTAGGAAAACACCCTGACTTCTTTTGAAATTAATGCAAATTGCAGACTGTGCAGAGGGACTGTGATGCTGGTGATATCTGGGTAATTAGTGAATGATGATCTTAAATTTAGAGTCCAGTGCATTATATGTTTCTGGCTGGAAGTGAACAAAACAATCTCATCTTTTGGTTCTGTAATGAAGTATTAACAAGCCTCTGAAAAGTTGAGGAGCTGCAACTTCAATAAATGTGTTTAATACCTGTATTCTTCTTTCAATATTTGTAGCTATAAAATTTAGAAGAAAAATAAAAGTTACAGATAACGGTTACCTTAGACACCTTGTCATGGTCAGTCACTTGTCCCCTTATATCCCAGAATGAGTGTTATGGTACCAATATTTAATAAGAGGCATCTTTAGAAATTCCTTTCCTTTCATTTTAATGCACAGTTTGCCAGTAGCCTTGCAGAAAGAAGAAATCAAAATATCTTACATAAGAGCAAACTTAGGAACAGAAAAATAAAATATACCACATAGGAATATGTGTAGGACATCATTAAAGTCAAAGCTGAAGGAAACTTAGAACTATGATTCAAAATTTCAATAGATTTGAGTGGGAAAAGCACAAATACATCATATAAATATTTTCTAGAAAAGTAATATATATAAAAACAAAAAAAGTATAAAAATTATTTCATGATTTCTTTTATGCACTGGTTTCATGTGGCTAAAGTTTATTGTTAGAATTTTCATATGGTAAAAATTTAGAAACAAAAGCTGTTTAGAAAAAAAATTGAAAGAATTGATTCTGAGAGGAAAACATACTATAATCATGGAGCATTTCTTCTCAGAAAGAGTTTCATGTTATTCTTACTAGAATTTTAATTTTTTTTAAATAAAAACTTGATGGAGGAAAATTAGGTTCTAATGAACATTTTATGGAAAAATATATTTCTCCTCTCTCTTGACAGATTTGTAAAAAAATCCCTTGAGAACCTTCAGGACTGTTTTCCATAGAGTACACCTAGAAAAAAGTGTTTTAAACTGAATTCTTGTCTCATGTGAAAATGCAATTTCACAAAGGGGACATAAACATATGTAGGACAAGGCATTTTTCCAAGAATGAGCTGAAATGCTCTGCCATTATGAGAACAAGACGCACATAGGGCCACCTTTCTTTCAGATGGTCTAATTTTGCAAAATTTCAGAAAATATGCAGATAGCAGCCAGGCAACAGTGTAACTTTTAGCAGTATAAAATCTAGAGCAAATATGGCTCCACTGAGCTCTGGTCTGCCATAAACAGACTAAAGGTGGTATTTGTGATTAGTTCTCGAGTTATGCTACACAGAATTTGTGTAGTCACAGCTAGTGTTCTCTTCTATCAGGGGCACAGGCAGCATTCTCTTATATGATCCCAGTTGGAGACTGGAACCCTGGAAGGAGATGAACAGATAGAGTAAATGACAGGCTATATGGGTGGTGTTGCACTCAGCATTTTGGATTCTATGGTCTGGAACACACCTTTGAGAGACCAGGAATATTGACATTGGATGGGGCACACCTGATCAAGTGGAATAAGAGTGTGCTGGATAGCAAGATGACTGGATTTATTTTCAGGGCTTTAAAATAGATGTGGTAGGAGAAGCGGATGTTGTTTTGAGTGTCAGAGAGGAACCAGTAAACAACACTTGAGGAATCAACAGGAAAATACCTGTAAATTGTCCCAAAGGAATTAAGAGAGGGCTCCTCCCACAAGGCAAAGAGGCCAATAGCCCAACTGAAGTGCCTCTACACCAATGCATGCAGTAGGTGGAATCCCTGCCTGTGGCAAGGGGTTTAGAAGTACATGAACTTTGACGTCTCTTCCAAATCAAGCCATGATTCTAATCATACCATCATAACTCTGTCTAATTTAATCACTATTTCTGCAGAATTTTTATTCTGCAGTATCATAAATATTGGAAAATCCTCAACTCAACATAGTTTTGCAATTGGAAAGTTGTAGTGCATCAATAACTGTATTCTCTTTAGTGATCACACTGCTCTCATTATATAGGGAAATTGTGACTCATGGTTGTTTATGACTAGGCACCTATTCTTGCAGGAGATGTTCCTCAGTGTGGTAGCTCATATCCTTTGTCTGTGTGCTGCCAGTTTATTACCATTTCATACTGATGAATGCTAAAAAAGACATGACTAAATGTCATTTGTACATCTGGGAGCAATTCTATATGGCAATAATTCTGTTAATAGAACAGATTTTTCTATTACTTTGTTTTCATTTTTAACACATATAACTATATTAAAAAATGACAGCAATAAAAAAGAAAGAAGAATCATTTTATATGGGTAAAACTGCAACTTAGTCATAAATGAAAAGCATCATATTGAAAGCACAAGAAGATAAAAGCAGTGCTTATTGCTTCCTTTATTCTAGTTTAAATAATTCATCAGCTTTGTATCTTATTTATCGATTCACTGAACATGCATAAGGATTGAATTTAAAATATTCTATACACTTTCCTCAATTTTATCAAATTCATGATATGTAATTGATTCATTATTTCAAATATGTAATTGATTCATTATTTCGAATACTTGAAGTAAATGATATTTGCTTCTTTTCCCTGCTGGAAAGACTATAGAGTCTAGACTAGAGTCTTTACTAGAGTCAATATTTTTTTTTTTAGGAAACCTGGCATTTTTCAGAAGATAATTAATTTTTCAGATAAGACATGAAATTTGTACCATCTTTTAGCCTAGGCTGAATCTTCAGAAACATCATGAATATCTTCTGCCACAGTAGGCATGATCTTGCAATTCCCAATCACAGTTCTTTCTACATTACAAAATAGAAGTATTATATCTTTTTTTCCCTTGAGCTACCACAGTAGCAGTTGCGAAACCTGCAAAGAAAAAATCAACAACACAAAACTACAAAAATTATTCCCACACTTCCTATTTTTCAGATCTTTTTAGACTATTTGATTCTTTTGTAGCTTTTCATAAAAGCGAGTGTATCATACTCGTCCCAACCACAGGCCATGCCTAATATAGCTGTGCACAAGAGATGAGATGGATCTTACTATTCTCTATTTCCCTCAGCAATGCCTTAAAGATAATCACAACCAATTTATCAGGTTGCTATTTGCAAGGGTTGGACATTGACCTAAGTATCATCTTCAAAATTACATTTCAGTGTTCATAAGGTCTCTGTTTATGTTTAAGCATCTTGTCCATTTTACTGAAAATAAGCTGCCTGCTATGAGAAAACTGCAAGTTTTTGCCTATCACAGAAGTGATAGAATAATACCCATGTAAATAAAGGAAAAAATCCAATTTTAAAGACAAATGGCAAAAATAACACATTGGTTTGATGTCTTCACAAGATCTGAACATTGACCGATACAATAGAGAAATTATACGTACTGTACTTCACTCTTGCTAAAGACTATAAATGTTTTCAGGTGTGAACCAAATCCTTGGAGAGTATATATTGATTGTATTGATTGTAAAGGAACTACTCTGGCTTAGAGTAGCTGGAGGTATTATCCCAATAATTTCAAAAGAAACATGATAGGTCTTTTATTATTAACACAGACTAAGAATTTTTCTGTTTTGTGTCACAGTTTGTTAAAATGAGAGTACAACAATACTGTCCATTTTACAGATATACTGAGAAAAGAATTATCTTTCGCAGAAGTATTCTAGAAGTCTTGAGTGTATTATGCATTTATAACCATAACAACAGGGACAAATGAAGGTACGTAGCAATATGACAGTTTTCTCCACCTGAAGAAAACACAAGACATATTTCAGAGAATAAAGCCCAGATAAACAAACAAAAAAAAAGACCATTCTACATCTACTCAGAGCTTACTTTAACAGCAGCAGACTCAGTTAGCAGCTGAGATAAGTTTATACTTAGAAGACCGGATGAGGAAAAGTGGCTTACTTTTAAGCCACTTTATTGGGCCCCCAATACTGAAAATTGCAGCACTATGCATGGAGTGCCAATTTAGCTTCAAAGAAACCAGGTATCACATCAAAAGCAGTGTAGTCATAGCAGCAGAGCACTTGGCACAGGAAAAGCAATCCTGGTAAGTAGCTTATTTCAAGGTAAAGAGAATACAAAGAATTCTCTCTCTGCTACTATACTGTCCACTAAGGAGGTGCCTCTTGGATTGGGTCAATATTAAACCTGGGATTGTTTTCTGTAGTACTGGGGTTCTGGTAGATGATGGAGACTGCAAACTTTTTGTGACACTTTCTCGTTCCTTTTGCATACTTGATGTGCTTCATATCAGAAAAAAACTAGGAAGTAGGGTACTTGCACCTTTAAGAGCTAATGTTCCAGTTCCTGGAACATTTTGGTAGAGATAGAAAAATTTCTTCTGATAAGATCTATTTCCACTAGTATTTGTTATCCTATATTTTTACTGTTTAAAACTCTTCACAGCTCTAACTCAGATTTTCCGTCGATAAACACCAAATAATCTATATTGGATGTAATCGCATAATGTTTTTCTCATCCTTAAATTCTTCTTCTGAAATGAATTTTTTCAGATATCTTCTTAGGGAAGGTTTTGTTTCTTTTAAATGTAACAGTGCTAAGCAGCTGAGACACAGACCAAAGACTAAGTACATCCATATGTCATATTGCATTTTAAACAATATATAAAAATATATATTTTAAACAATATATATATATTTATATT